>CM069858.1:201911019-202371019 GCA_036172795.1 Pelodytes ibericus | reverse complement strand
GCCTCAATATGCAACACCCCTAAAAATACTTATCTTTCTAAAACTATACTACACATGAAGGATATGCTGCTTTGTGTAGTTTTGTTCTTCTAAGAAACATGTCATGCTATAAAAAAAAAAAAACACCTCTTATGCCTGAGGGACACCTGCACTCCAATATACCTGTATAAAAGCAGCAACCGTGATCACTGAAGGACACTATACCCCAATATATCATGTAATAATGCTCTAATCCCAATTCCTTTAATTTGTAATTGTATCTATCACACCAATGCCTTGGATGTTTAGAACGTGTAACTAACTTAAAAATACCTGCACCCCACACACATAAAATGCTCACGTTCGGTATGCCGGAACCATCACAAAGAGGTGCATATTATCCAACCCCCGCCAAATTATATTTGGAACTCTACGTATCCATAACGCTTATTAAAAAAACAAAAACACACTGTTTATAACTTGTCTGCCGTGAGGGTGCAAAGTGAAAGAGACGCACCTTTAAGGGTGTGAATGGTAAACCTAGGTGAGAGGTAATTTACCCTAATGAGCTGATAAGCATAGGTGCATGGCAAGGCCATGGACATATATTGGTGTTTGCAGATGTAATTATACACACGATCTCAACTTTACACACTGCTTTACTCCAAGGAGTAGTTCTTATCACATGTCTGTAGTTAAAAGTGATAGTAAAGACTCATAAGAGATTAACAACGGCTGTTTCACTACTTATGTGTTCTTGGTTTCAGACTGTTAAAATCGACTCAGACATTCAAGATTAGGCTGAATTTTAACACTTGGGTAAAATTCTTCAAACCTAGTCATGGATTTTATGGTGTCTGCTAGTGACAAACTAGTTCTAATCTTCTTTCATATACTCTGCATTTCTTCCTCTTCTCCAATATGTTGGCAAAAAAATAAGTTATGTGTAAAGAGACTATGCGAATGTAGAGCAGATATTTGCATACCATGCTCCTAATTTAGGCATTTGCTTGCAATTTGGTTAACACAATGTATAGATCATTTTCAATATTTTTGTATGCTCCACATTCACAGTGAAAACAGTGTTTGGGTGATACGGTCCCTTTAACTGAAAGATCGTTTCAAGTGTAGGCCAGGGCTTGACAAATTAAATTTACTTTTAGGAGCCAGACAACGGCACATTCACGAAACCATACATACAGAGACAGTCAGTCAGTCACATTCATACAAAGACAGTCAGTCAGTCACATTCATACAAAGACAGTCAGTCAGTCACATTCATACAAAGACAGTCAGTCACATTCATGCAAAGACAGTCAGTCACATTCATGCAAAGACAGTCAGTCACATTCATGCAAAGACAGTCAAGTCTGTCAGATCCACACACATCCAGAGACAGTCAGTCAGTCAGATCCACACACATCCAGAGACAGTCAGTCAGTCAGATCCACACATATCCAGAGACAGTCAGTCAGAGCAACACACATCCAGAGACAGTCAGTCAGTCAGTCAGATCCACACACATCCAGAGACAGTCAGTCAGTCACTCACATCCACACTTAGTCAGACACACACACAAGCCATCAGGTTGTTATTTTTTATAAAAAGAAAAGAGAAAAAAAAGTGACTCCCCCTCCCTGCTGTTTTACCTTATTGCACGGGAGGGGGATTTCTATTGCAGCTTGGTCCATGCCTGTCACACAGTACTGCTGATCGGTGGGATGTCACGTGACACCCGCCGATCCGACACTACAGAGCGAGGAGGCAGAGCAGGAAGCGCACACTCTGCTTACCCTCGCGCTGCGAAAGAATAATACTTTTTTTAAAAACTAGCCTCAGGACGGTGGAGCGCCGTGTGCTGCTGATCCTATCCGGATCGCCAGGTACAATTTCCTAGTCGCCATGGCGACCTGGCGCCCGGGGTTTGTCGAGCCCTGGTGTAGGCATTATAAATAGAAATTCTTTAATAAAAGAATACAAATAAAGTAACTTATTGAGCACTCTATGACTGGCTAGCTCTATCAACGGGCTGACATCTTGTTCATAATCTTGGATCTTAAGAAGGAAGATCTGATCCAAGAGATATACAAGCAGAAGAGGGCTCAGTAAGGTGCTTTATTTATATTCTTTCTTTAAAGAATTTCTATTTAAAATGCCTACACTTGATGTAATTGTAAAGTTCAGCATAACTATTGTTTTGCCAACAATATCCTTTAGCTGGTTCCACACAGAAAAAAAAAAGGCAAAGCTAGTCAAGAAATAGCAAAGACATGTTAATTGGGATAAGTGTAGGGTTGCCACCTTTTCTTCAAAAAAAATACCGGCCATGCTGCTTCCTCCATAGACTTAAAGTTACACTAAACTTTTTTTTTCACTTATGCTTCTAATATAGAAGCACAAGTGAAAAGTCCATTGCCCCTAGTATGAGGATGAACTGGCGTATACTTTTGATAGTACACGCCAGTTTATCCTCTGACCGACAGCTGCCATGCTTCCATAGGAAGCAGGCAGCCGTCTGGTCGGCGACTGGCTCCCTCGTTTTTGCATTAACCTTAACTATGTCCCCCTGCTGATCCCATGCAAAAACGAGGGTCTTCTCGCTGTGCTAGCAGTGAGAGACCCTCGCATTAAGCTGTCAGGGCGGGGCCAGCCCCCGCTCTGATTAGCTGTGCGCGTACTGACGTTTGTCAGCACCCGACAACCGGGACCTGCAGTGTCTCGCATCTATTAAGATACATGTCAGGTTTACTTCAATCTACCGGCAAATTTATTGTTTAACCCTTGCTTCCTTTAAGGAAGCAAGGGTTAAACAAAGTTTCATTTCCCTTTAACATTGGTGTCAAGCTAATTTTTTACCGGCCTGCAGGTAAAATACCTGCCAGGTGGCAACCTTAGATGAGTGGAGCTTTTGAACAGTGTAATATAATTTTAGTTTAGGCTAATTCTATTTGTACAATTATTAATGAGCTGGTTCCTCCTGGACACACTAACATTCTACATTCAGCATGGGGGCATATAAAAGTTATATGTGTAACAACACAGTGGTTCAATCTGGCAACACATCAATGAGGATAACTACAGGTGTGGCTTAGACCTTTCCTTGGAGCACCAGCTTGCAGTGGGACACTGCCTGGGCACTGCTATATTATTTACATGCAAATTAAATCAACACAGTTGGGAAGAGCAGCAATGACAATCAAAGGTTATCCCTTTGACAACATAAATCCTAGAACCAGACTGGAATATCGACATTATTGGTCCAAAGCTGAGAAATGCAATTTACTTCATCAGGTAACTAACAGAAATAGTATATATTGTTGTACGTAAAGGGACTGTATCCCCTAAACATTGTTTTTACTGTAAATGTAGAGAATAAAAAAAAAGATGCAAAGTTATCTATACATTGTGTTAGCAAAATTGCAAGTAGATGCCTAAATTAGGAGAAAATGTGTCTGTAAAGGTTTCCTGCATATGACATCACCTGAGGCACGGTATACAAATTAACTGGTTTTCAATGGGAAATGTGTAATTTGCATGTCAGGCCACAAGTGATGTCATAAACTGGAGACTCCAGGGACACTAAACGTTTTTTTTCACTTGTGCTTCTAATATAGAAGCACAAGTGAAATTTTAGTTGTCCCTAGTATGAGGATGAACTGGCGTGTACTTTTGATAGTACACGCCAGTTTATCCTCTGACTGACAGCTGCCATGCTTCCATAGGAAGCAGGCAGCCATCTGGTCGGCGGCCGGTTCTCTCTGCTAGCGTAGAGAGAGACCATCGTTTTTGCATTGGATCAGCAGGGGGATATTAACTAGGTCCCCCCTGCAGATCCCATGTAAAAACGAGGGTCGCAGCGAGAGACCCTCGCATTTGGCAGTCAGACGAACCCCCGCTGATTGGCTGTGTCTCGCATGTGGGACACAGCAGATAGTAAACCTGTGTGTATCAAGGTTTAATGTTCCTTTAAAACACACATTTTTCTAATTGAGGCATTTGCTTGCAGTTTTGCTAACACAATGTATAGATATTTTTCCATCATTATCTTATTCTCAAAATGCACAGTAAACATAATGTTTCATAGTGATTCAATCCCTTTGAAGTAACATTGCACCTTGTTTAACCATATACAGCATCAGTTACTGTATTTGCTCGAATATAAGACAAGGTTTTTTTCAGAGCAAATGCTCTGAAAGGCACCCCTTGTCTTAATTTCGAGGTTAGTCTTATAATCAGACCTCAAATTGAGGTCTGACTATAAAAGTGGGATCCAGGGAATCCAGGGGGGCAGAGGCAGCATGGGCAAGTCTGGGGGCGAGGGGCAGCGGCAGCATGGGAGTTAGGGTTAGCTGTAATCTTCAGAGTTAACTAACTCTTACTCTAACCCAGGGGTGGGGAACCTGCAGCCATCCAGCTGCTGATTAACTACTTCTCGAATAATGCTCTTTCAGCTAAGGGGCTGGCAGAGGAGTATGGGAAACATGTAGTCCTGCAACATCTGGAGAACCCCTCTTCTCTAAACCCCCCCCCCCCCCCGCCCCCCAGCAGTTAACCTTAATCATAACTTCCACTGTAACCCTAAGCCCCCTGGTCTAATCACTCACATTTCATACAGTTGGAGGCATCATGGGAAGTGTAGTTGTCGGGATCTCAGTTAGCATTTCCTCTCACTTGTCAATTCTGTGGTTTGAGTGACAGCGCACATGCGCGGTTCACCAATGGTAAGAGCTGTATTCCCGAACATACTGTTATAATGCCGGCGTTCTGACAAATTTCTCAAGCGAATTCTACTGCACAGGCGCAGTAGAATTTACTTACCACACATACGCACATCTTTGCCAGGGAGGCGCATGCGCAAGGTACGCACACCACCTCCCACCCCCTTCATATCAGCTATTGCAAGAGCTAAGGTAACAGCTCATGTGCACTTCAGTCGAGCGATTTCTCTGGCGTTTTGGCATGAGCACTTCACTCGTAGTGAAACTAATACCCCAGAAGGACAGACTGGCTCATACACTGTGTGTGTGGAGCAGGGAATTGTACAATGACACAAGTGTTCCTGCTCCACACGCAGTGTATGAGTCCGTCTGTCCTCCCGGGGTATTATTTCTCTCGAGTGAAGTGTGCGCATGCCAAAACGCCCCGAGAAATCGTTCGACCGAAGTGCGCATGTGCTCTTACCTTAGCTCTTCCAGAAAGGGGGGGGGGGGGGTGGTGTGCGTCCCTCGCACATGCGCCATCTTGGCAAAGTTACAGATGAATGATCAGCTGTAACTGTGTGCGCATGCGCGGTGAGTGAATTCTACTGCGCCTGTGCATTTGAATTCACTCAAGAAATTTGTCAGAATAGTCAAAAAAAAAAAAAGTGCTATGTCTGTTATATGTTTGTCATTCGACTCCGCCACCCATGGCACGTATTCTGCTATAATTGGGCAGCGCTTGGGACCTCAAGACATTTAGGCAAAACTTCAGTGTGCCATTTTTTTTTTTTTACACCCACCCCTTTATTTTCACAATAGGTTTAATCAGGACATTTATGCACATGCAAAAGCATGGATATCATAAAAAAAAAAACGTGAAGTATTAGTTCAGCCTTCTGGAAATGTAAGCAGCCAAAAATAAACACCCCAAGCTCAACATTTACAGTTAAAATATACTGTATGTGCCCCCTGAAGAAAGCAGATGAGGAAAGATATTGTGCTCCTCTCAGCTCAAGCCTTACCCTCTAGTTACCGCCCATACATTTCCCCATCCCAAAATACCTCAGGCCTCGGCGTCTCTTCCCCATCTCAAGCTGCCTACTCATTGCGCAGGAACATGGCTCGCTTCACCTTGCTGAGGAAGCTGAGGGAACAACTCTCGACTGCAGCATTTCTTCTCGGTCGTCCTCCGCGGAGTATAGACGCCCGAACATTGTTACCTGTGTCGTAGGCGGACGCGTGGTAATATTCAAATATAGATCCGGCAGCATTCTGCCGTCATAAACGCCCGTTTAGATTGAGCGGGAAAACTACTTCAGGAAATAGATCTGTTCCCAACTGTAGCGCCAGCCCTGCTGAACGGGTGTGCCAGGCACGTGAGCGAGCTGGGCCTGCACCAAATTACAGATGGAGGGTAACGCTGAAACCTGTATTTCATGAAGTCATGAGTTGTTAGATCCACTTTAACCTTATTTTTAATGTTATTATTTTATGAGCTCAGACTTGTTTCCTTTTTGCACATTTGAGATTTCCAAACACACACACAAACCCAAGCCGTCCACCCTCTAGCTCAGTTTTTCTGTATCGGAGTGCACGGCTGTAGAGTCGGAACAGCACGATTCCCTAGTGACAACACTGGGTGAGGCCTGGCTGTGCACAATGTGCAGTATAATGGTCACTGTGGGAAGGGGCACGTGTTAAGTAGTGAGGGTGGGCAAAATTTCAGACAAAATATTAACAGACTTATCTTATTTCACTGATGTTTGGCTGGTATACATCATTAACATGAAAAAGACAGAAAAGGTACAGGCCATAGTATAGGCTGTTTCAATATTCCCCTTATAATACACCCCCCAAGAGGCAGATCACTCAGTAGTTCACTAAGAATCACTTCTTCATGGGTCCATGAAGAAGCTATTCGTAGTGAAACGCGTAAGGAGAGGAGCCACAGTCTGAATCCAGGAAGAGTGAAGTTATCGGAGTCTTCCGAAGTAGTTCATTGAAATACATATGTTGTTAACTACAAGCCTCAACGTAAGCATTTATTGCATGTTTTATTAAAACTGCTTGCTTATATGTACCTTTGTGAGCTTCTCCTCTGTTTTTCTTCATTTTGTCATTTGCCTGAGTACCTATATATATTTTATTCTGCTGAACTACTGACTGTTGCTGCCATCTTTGTCCACAAGCAGCATGTCATAGCCATATATGTTCACAAACAGCTGGTCACTGCCATCTGTTATAACTAAAATACCTTATTGGGCCATATTTGCTTTTATATAGCTCTATTGAGGGATGTTGTTTAGTATCTTGTGTAAAGGGCACAGCAATGAACGCTTCTAAACATAAATATCTATACACAAAACATACAGAGGGTAGAGTATAAAAAACAGAAAAATAGCACAGTATATTAGTATTATGCAACTAATAAGGAGTAAGCTTGAATCCTTGGAATGTTGTCCATGATAATAACACTGTACCAGCAATGGACTGGGTAAATGCTATTTTGGCATACCTGTTGGTATGTTGTCTCTGATTAAGTGGTTTCAAGTAGCTGCTCTGTAATGTCCCTGACAGCCAAAATCTACCGATGGATCATGGACCCTCCCAGGGTCAGGACAACCTCTTCTCAAGGGACTATAATTACTAACCCAACCTCCAGCTCGCTGTGCCCGCTTACCCTGTATACCGCCTACCCGAAGTTAGTGGAAACCTCCTGAAACTATTAGGCGGCTTACAGATGCGATGCTGCCCGCTGGAGACTGCCGGGGAAAGTGCGGGTATGCACTATTGTGAGTGGGCCATTTGAACTTCCCGCCCATCAGCCTGGTCTCTGATTTGCTTAGGTAGCCGAAAGTGTGAGGCAAAATGCTACTAGAATTAAGGAGCTATCTTCACTAACCCCATTTCGACCTCCCTTGCCCAAATACACTACCAGCTCTTTACCGAGGAGAAGGGAAATATGCTATGGAACTGTTAAGCGGATCACGAGTCTGTCGCTGTACTGGGGGCTGGCGATCCTCCATACTGAAAGTGAGCACGTCGCTCTTTGAGGAGGTTGTCGGCTATTTAGTGTGTTATTGGATGCTGATGGTATTTTGGGGCTAAGTACTTCTGGAGAGCGAGCTGAGCACTGTTTCGGATACTATGAACAAGTCCCGGGTAGGCGCTGTTTCTATTGGTTTGTTTAAATAACCCGCCTCCCAGCTTAGAAGTAGCTCGCTCCTGGATTGGTTGACCCCCTGTGGAGCGAATGAGTTCGACCTCTGATTGTTAGCCGCCAGGACACAGAAACTTTCTGTAGCAGGGTGCCCAGGCAGGTGGCTCCATGAGCCTGGTTACCCCAGCCATTAGTACCATATTTGCTCGAATATAAGATGAGGTTTTTTTCGAGGTCGTCTTATAATCTGACCTCAAATCAAGGTCAGACTATAATACTGGTATCCAGGTCCCCCGCAGAGCTGCAGGGGACCTGGATCCCCCTCGCTAACAGTCGGAAGATGTCTGCACGATTCGCGCAGACATCCTCCCCTGCCCCCCGGCACGACTGCCGGGACTTCTATGATGAAGCCGGGTCCTTCCGGCTTCATCATAAAAGTCCCGGCGGAAGTGCCGGGCAGCAGCGGAGGATGTCTCTACGCTTCCCTCACAGAAAGGGACCTGCAGAGCACTGAGACACAGCAGCAAGGAGGTAAGTACTGGGGAGGGGGGGGTGGCATAACGAGCATACTGAGGGGCAAAATCCTGACATATTGAGGGGCATAATCCTGGCATATTGGCATTATCCTGGAATATTAATTGCCATTATCCTGGCAATTTAAATGGCTAAATCCTGTCATATTAAATGGCTAAATACTGGCATATTAATTGGCTAAATACTTGCATATTAAATGGCAAAATACTGGCATATTAATTGGCTAGATACTGGCATATTATTTGGCAAAATACTGGCATATTGAGGGGCAAAATTCTGGCATATTAAATGGAATAATCCTGGCATATTAATTGGCAAAAGAATGGCATATTGAGGGGCAAAAGAATGGCATATTGAGGGGAAAAATACTGGCATATTAAATGGGAAAAGAATGGCATATTGAGGGACAAAATCCTGGCATATTAAATGGCAAAATACTGGCATATTGAGGGGCAAAATAGTGGCATATTGAATGGCAAAATAGTGGCATATCAAATAGCAACAGAATGGCATATTGAGGGGAAAATACTGACTTATTGAGTGGCAAAATATTACTGGCATATTGACCAACTGCTCCCAACCACCCTCCATATTACATTAGACCGGGATAACATGCTTGTGAGGGTAGGTGGGGCAAGTGGGAGATATTTACGGGGGGGGGGGGGTAGGGGGCCCTGAAATTCCTGGTGGCGGCTTTGAACCTACTGCCTAATTGGGAGAGCTATTCGTTATCATTTGACATCTTAAGATTGTATCACAGGACGGAGATTTAAACACTGTCATATTCCTTTAATTCATTCAGTGGCTAGTATATCATGTAGGTAATTATAAACCTATACAATAGTATCCAAGCGACAGGTTAACTACACCATCACCGTAATAGCATGGTCCGTATCGATACACACAAAATGCTTTGCACGTTCTATTGATGTAATGGCATTCAAATTACAAGTATGCAACCCTTCCCTGTTATAAATATTGAAAAGGTGGAGGATATTGACAATTGCATGAAAAAAAGATTTGTTGAAATGTGCTCTCATGATTCAGATTTAAATCACAATGTCCTTGATGAATCAATCGGTCCTTTAAGGGACTGTCTCGATCTAAATGTTGTTTTACTGTAAAAACAATTATGTTTTATATTGTGCAAATGCCTAAATTAGGAGAAAAATGTGTTTTGAACATGTCTGTGGAGTCTCCTGATAATGACATCACCTGTGGCTATATGCAAATTAACTGATTTTCAATGGGAAATGTGTAATTTGCATATCAAGCCACATGTCATAAACAAGAGACTCCGCACATTTGTATCCTAATTTAGCTAGGGTTACCATATCTTGGTGACCAGAAAAGAAGACACACACCCACATCCCTTGCCATTGCACCCATATAATTTGCCCTAGCACCCATTTCACTAACACGATCCCAGCACATATTGCACTCACAGGACTTGACCCCTGCACACACTGCAGTTACATGACTTGTCCTCAGCATGTATTGCATTCACAAGACTTGCCTCCAGCACCCATTGCACTCACAAGACATACCCCCACCACAAAGATTGGATTCATTAAAGCTGCACCCAGCTCCTGGGCTATGTTCTGCACTACCCGCGCATCTGTGCTTCAGTACATCGCATGACCCAGACACTCACATGTGGGGAATGCAAGGCAGAATAAGATGATGTCTGTGCAGCACACACATATATCGGCTGCCACCCCTCCTCACAGAGAGCTAGTGAGGGAGATCTTTTTTACCTCCCTAGCGCAGGTTTGCAAGTAGCGTTTTTTATAAAGATTAACATGCAACATGTTAATGATTAATTCTGCTAATCTTTAAAAAACAAAACGCTCCCTGCAAACCCCAGATATTATGTAAACAAAATTTAAAAAAACGGATGGACATTAAAGTCCTCAAAAAGAAGACATGTCCGGAGGAAAGAGAACATATATGGAGTATGCGCGGCCAATCTATTGACATTTCCAGTAACATCGGAAACCACGGTTGAGAATCCCACCAAGGTGTGATTAGAACCGTTGACGTCTTGGATCTGCGAAGGTGTACTAACGTCCTGGCTATGAGGCAAAACGGAGGAAATGCGTAATGCCTGCTCATCGGCCAAATTTGAAGGAACGCATCCGTGGCCAGAGCTTCGGGATCCGGTCTCCAACTGTAAAATTTTGGGCATTGGGTGTTCAGCCGAGAGGCGAACAGATCGATATTCAACGGTGGATGGAAGGAGATGCCAATCGCTCGTGTCCCTGAGGTGCCGCGAACCCCAATCCGCTCCTGTATTCTCTAGACCTGGAATGTGTATCGCTTGCACTGACACGTTGTGTTCTAGGCAAAAAAATAACCGCTGGTGGCACCCCATCCGTGTAGACTTGCGTCTGATGCAATCACCAAATCCGGGGATGAGCTGAATATAGCTCTGCCATTCCAGGCCTCCATGTGACGTAGCCACCATTTCAGCTCTTCTTTCGCTTCGTAGTCCAAAGGTATTGTCTGATCGTACGTCCATCCTTGGTGTAGTGAACGAATCTTGAGACGTTGAAGTGCCCTGTAATGTAACGGGCCGGGAAATATTGGCTGTATTGAAGCTGACAATAGACCTATGACTCGAGCTAGGTGTCGAATAGTCAAACTGGGTTTTGCTAAAGCACCTTTTATTTCCTTCTTGATCGTCTTGACCTTTCCTGCTGGTAGATGCAGTGAACCGTGTACGGAATTGATCAAGAAACCTAGGAATTCTATATGTTGAGCAGGGGTTAGCATAGATTTGTCCCAATTGACGAGAAAACCCAAATCTTGTAGAAGATTTATGGTCCATGACATATGTAGACGTAATGTCTTTACATCCTGCGACATGATGAGCATGTCGTCCAGGTAAATAATGAGTCTTACACCTTTCCTGCGTAGTTGACCTACCACCGGCCTTAGTAACTTGGTGAAGCACCAAGGCGCGGAGGAGAGACCAAACGGAAGGCACACGAACTTCCATATTTTGTTGAGTCATACAAATTGGAGGTATTTTTGATGTTCTTCCGCCACCGTGACCGTCAGATATGCGTCCTGGAGGTCCAGCTTCACCATCCAGTCCCCGAGGCAAAGTAGATCTCGAATGCATTGAATTCCTTCCATTTTGAAATGCTGGTAACGCACAAATTCGTTCAGAGGCCGAAGGTTGATGACCGGGCGAGATCCACCCCCTTTCTTGGGTACCAAAAATTAATTGCTGAGGAACCCGACTTCCTCCTGATCTGCTATTACAATAGCCCCTTTTTTGAGCAAAGCCTTGACTTCTGAGTCCATGAGTTGTTGGTCCTCTTTCAATAATGTTATCTCTTTGGGGATTACTGTCTGGAAAGGGCATGTTACAAAATCTATGTAAAACCCTTTTACAGTTTGTAGTACCCAAGGATCTGAAGTGATCCTGTACCATTGGTCTGTGAAACCCGCTAATCTTCCCCCTATTATACCCTGACGGGAAAGGGGGAAAAAAGTGTGTCTTACCGTATGTCCGTCTGTGTTGCAGGGAGCCGCGGACACCTCTTGCCTGCCACGATCTACCCCTCTGGGGAAAGAACTGGGGATTAGATGTTCTAACCTCTTGGAAGACCACCGGTCTCTGTTGTGTGAGGCCTCTGGGGTAACGTGAAAATCCCCTGTCGCCACGGCCCGGCCAGATGGCCTCTACCTCTGCCGGCCCTCTGAGAAACCCGAGGCTGGAACACCCTGCGCATGGTGGTCTGAGCTCTGTCTAGAGCAGAGAAAGTTTGAACAAAAGAACCAAGGTCTTTGACGAAAGTGTCGCCAAAAAGCATTCCATTGGCTTTTTGCCCCGGTTCTGAAGCAGCCATACTAATAAGTTTAGGCTCAATTTTAAGCAGGATGGCCTTCCTGCGTTCACTGGCAAGAGCCGTATTAGCGTTCCCTAAAAGGCATATAGCCCTTTGGACCATCCTCTTAAACTTTCCGGATCTACCATAGTGCGCTGGGTAGTGGCTGTTTCGGCTAGTTCGAAAATTTTTGTAAAGGGTCCCATAACATCCAGGACCCTGTCCTGGCAGTTACGCAAGGAGTAATCTAGCCCTTTACGGGCTTTCCAGCCGGTTTTTGATAAAAACTGGGCTACCTTAGGATCGACCTCAGGGGTCTTACAGGCCAAATTAGGTACTATAGGCCTGGGGCATTCGGCCCTCAATTTATCTCTGGTGGGTTTATCTAGAGATTTGCGAATTCGAGTCGCAATATATTCAGCTACGTGGGTAGATGGCACCCAATCGGTGGATCTGGGGTGTAAAAGTTGTTCCGGATCGAATAGTGGGTTACCACTAGGATCCAACACACCACCACCAGGCTGTAAAAGGCTCGGTTCGGTCGGGGTATCCCCTTCGGAATCATAAGGCGTCTCAAAAGTTACGCCAATTTCCTCTTGGTCGGAATAACGTGACCCTTCTGAAGCCCCCTCTGAAATGGACTCTTGAGTCCTCATCTTGCAGGGCTTTAGCCCTTTTCCATGATCGCATCGATTTAGCCTGATGCAAGGCTCTTTTGCGCGGTGACGCGCCATCTGTGACATGACGTACCATGTCCGGTAATAAGGGTTTGAGGGCATGTTTCACTTTGGCCGTGGCTTTGCGGCCCACCGTTTGTTTGCTGGTATCCCTATCTGACAAATCCACGTGGGATAATGGGTCCTGTGCAGCCTTAAGGACTGCAGAAATAGAAGATGCCAAACTGGCAGACATCTGACCCATTGCTGATTGAACAGCTTGGGTGACAGATTTTGCCATAGACACATCGAACAATTCCTGCAATTCCTGAGAACCCATAGGATTAGAAGATGGACCCTGTGATAATGCATCCACCATAGGGTAGGATGAAATATCCTTGTCAGAAATATTAGCAGGCTGCATAATGGAATATAACCCAGCAATAAAATACAGTAAATATATAGTAAAAACGGAGCTGCAGTACTACCAACCGTCACCAGTGTCCTAGGGCGCCAAAACGAGGGGTTGGAACGTTGGGGGGCGGGAAAAACAACTTCCCTGCCTAGTAACATATAATTTCAATGGAGCTCCGTATGTTACATATATGGACTCCGAAAAATGCGCGATAGCTCACAAAGGGCTACAAAAAGATGGCCGCCGTGCTAGAACAACTAGCGCGACGGTTGAAGTAAATAACCAACGAAAAACTGTCAGGTAGTGGGAGGATAAGGTCCCCCACTAACACTGACCATCTAGTGTCCCAAAGGACACAACAAATAGGTAGAAACCAGGTACCTAAAAAACGGGAGGAGAGGGAGGGGTATATTCACCCCAGCATGAAAATGAAAGTAAGAACATAATGTTAAAGAAAAACATAATATAACAAAGACAGTATATGGGAAGTCCCCTGTCAAGCAGAAAATATATATAACGGAAATATAATAATTTATTCAAAATAATAATACATTAAATAATATACATTAAATAATACACATAAAAGTTCACTTAGCTGAGGGAGCAGCAAAGAAAGAGGAAGAGCTATTGTGGACATTGGGTTTTATACTAGGAGGGAGGGGTTTACGTTATGGAATCTGATTGGTTTAAATTTGTTTTTCATATCTTACATGTTATTTCTAACTTTGCTGCTGAGGGAATTAAAGGAAGAGTTATGCATAATAGGAGCCTCCGTGTATTTATAAATCCTTGCCAATGAGGATACAATGAGTTAAAGGACAAAAAAATAACTTATGTTTAATTGAAAGATTGTATCAAGTGTAAATGATTTATAAAGAAAATCTTTAATGAAAGGATACAACTAAAGTACCTTATTGTGCCATTTACCCAATATAGCTCCACCAAGAGGCATCTTGAATCTTGGTTTATATGAAGAAAGATCTGACCAAAGATTCTACACAAAATGTCTGCCTTCTGGTGGAGCTATTTTGGGTAAAGATGGCTCTTTTATTAAAGCATTTCTATATAAATTGCCTACACTTGCTGCAATCCTTTAATTAAACACAACTTTTTTGCTACAGTTGTCCTTTAAAAGGTCTTGAAATGGTGTCAGTGGGCAAGCTGGGGAGGTTAGACTGCCTTGGAACAGAGTCTTCCAACCTATTCAGTAGTTTCCATATCTCTACAAACAACAAATTAGATTTTATGCCATGTCATTACTTCAGCAAAGAAAATCGTGAGTGGACACAGTTACAGTAATTCAGACATTAAATGAATAACTCCACTCCCCTGTGATGTAATCGTGACATTACCCTCCCATTCAATGCAAGTCTATGATCAGAATTCTAACTTATAGACTGCATTCTGTGTCCCCAGCCCCAAAGTGAGATACTAGTGGTGTAATGCCTCTACGGGGTGGCACCCAAAAACACTATATTTCACAAAATGGAGGTGCCCAGTCACACTTCATTAGTAAAATATTTCATAAAATAAACTTGCATAACAAAAACACGAGACGTATCTGAAATCAACAGTGGGGGAAAAAAAAACTTTTATTTTTTTGGTGGGAGTGTCGCTTTAACAGTGTGAACTTGTCCATACTTTCCACTTTTTATGAAACCAACTCGTGGCAACATATGCAAATGAACTACTACAATGGAGACTAAGCAATTGGCTGTAGATGGGAAAAGCATGAAAATGTAAAATCCAACCTATAAATCACATTGTGTATTTCAAATCCACTCTATAAATGCTATTTGTAGGTGTTCGCCCCTTTAACAATGGCTTGACGTGCATGTAAGATGTTACTCCATGCCCCCTAATTATTTGACAAAATAGAGAGGGTAGAAACAAAAATGGGTAGAATACAAAACATATGTAATTTCAGGATCACATACAAGATTCTGGACATCTAGGGTTCCCTTAAAAAAATAGTATTCAAAGCAAATACCTACTGTATTACCATGTGCCTTCTAAACCTACTGTATTACTATGTGCCTTCTATACCTACTGTATCACTGTATTACTATGTGCCTTCTATACCTACTGTATCACTGTATTACTATGTGCCTTCTATAGCTACTGTATCACTGTATTACTATGTGCCTTCTATACCTGATGTATCACTGTATTATGTGCCTTCTATACCTACTGTATCACTATTATTATGTGCCTTCTATAGCTACTGTATCACTGTATTATGTGCCTTCTATACCTACTGGATCACTGTATTATTATGTGCCTTCTATACCTACTGTATTATGTGCCTTCTATACCTACTGTATCAATGTATTATGTTCCTTCTGTACCTACTGTATCACTGTATTAATATGTGCCTTCTGTACCTACTGCATCACTGTATTATGTGCCTTCTATACCTACTGTTTTACTGTATTACTATGTGCCTTCTATACCTACTGTATCACTGTATTATTTTGTGCCTTCTATACCTACTGTATCACTGTATTATTTTGTGCCTTCTATACCTACTGTATTACTATGTGCCTTCTATACCTACTGTATCACTGTATTACTATGTGCCTTCTATACCTACTGTATCACTGTATTACTATGTGCCTTCTATACCTACTGTATCACTGTATTATTTTGTGCCTTCTATACCTACTGTATTACTATGTGCCTTCTATACCTACTGTATCACTGTATTACTATGTGCCTTCTATACCTACTGTATTACTATGTGCCTTCTATACCTACTGTATCACTGTATTACTATGTGCCTTCTATACCTACTGTATTACTATGTGCCTTCTATACCTACTGTATCACTGTATTATCATGTGCCTTCTATACATAGAAACATAGAATGTGTCGGCAGATAAGAACCATTCGGTCCATCTAGTCTGCCTACTGTATCACTGTATTACTATGTGCCTTCTATACCTACTGTATCACTGTATTACTATGTGCCTTCTATACCCACTGTATCACTGTATTATCATGTGCCTTTTATACCTACTGTATTACTATGTGTCTTATATACCTACTGTATCACTATATTACTATGTGCCTTCTATACCTAATGTATCACTGTATTAATATGTGCCTTCTATACATAGAAACATAGAATGTGTCGACAGATAAGAACCATTCGGTCCATCTAGTCTGCCTACTGTATCACTTTATTACTATGTGCCTTCTATACCTACTGTATCAATGTATTATGTTCCTTCTGTACCTACTGTATCACTGTATTAATATGTGCCTTCTATACCTACTGCATCACTGTATTATGTGCCTTCTATACCTACTGTTTTACTGTATTACTATGTGCCTTCTATACCTACTGTATCACTGTATTATTTTGTGCCTTCTATACCTACTGTATCACTGTATTATTTTGTGCCTTCTATACCTACTGTATTACTATGTGCCTTCTATACCTACTGTATCACTGTATTACTATGTGCCTTCTATACCTACTGTATTACTATGTGCCTTCTATACCTACTGTATCACTGTATTACTATGTGCCTTCTATACCTACTGTATTACTATGTGCCTTCTATACCTACTGTATCACTGTATTACTATGTGCCTTCTATACCTACTGTATCACTGTATTATCATGTGCCTTTTATACCTACTGTATTACTATGTGTCTTATATACCTACTGTATCACTATATTACTATGTGCCTTCTATACCTACTGTATCACTGTATTATGTGCTTTCTATACCTACTGTATCACTGTATTATGTGCTTTCTATACCTACTGTATTATGTACCTTCTGTACCTACTGTATCACTGTATTATGTGCCTTCTATACCTACTGTATCACTGTATTATCATGTGCCTTCTATACATAGAAACATAGAATGTGTCGACAGATAAGAACCATTCGGTCCATCTAGTCTGCCTACTGTATCACTGTATTACTATGTGCCTTCTATACCTACTGTATCACTGTATTACTATGTGTCTTATATACCTACTGTATCACTATTATCATGTGCCTTCTATACCTACTGTATCACTGTATTATCATGTGCCTTCTATACCTACTGTATCACTGTATTAGTATGTGCCTTCTATACCTACTGTATCACTGTATTCTTATGTGCCTTCTATACCTACTGTATTGTGTGCCTTCTATATTACTGTATTTTGTGCCTTCTATACCTACTGTATCACTATGTGCCTTCTATACCTACTGTATCACTGTATTATCATGTGCCTTCTATACCTACTGTATTACTGTGCCTTCTATACCTACTGTATTACTGTATTTTGTGCCTTCTATACCTACTGTATTACTGTGCCTTCTATACCTACTGTATCACTGTATTAGTATGTGCCTTCTATACCTACTGTATCACTGTATTAGTATGTGCCTTCTATACCTACTGTATCACTGTATTAGTATGTGCCTTCTATACCGACTATATTACTATGTGCCTTCTATACCTACTGAATCACTGTATTCTTATGTGCCTTCTATACCTACTGTATTAATATGTGCCTTCTATACCTACTGTATCACTGTATTAATATGTGCCTTCTATACCTACTGTATTACTGTATTTTGTGCCTTCTATACCTACTGTATTATGTGCCTTCTATACCTACTGTATCACGTCCAAATAGCACCATAGTATAAGAGAAAGACTCCTCTGTTGTATATATTATAGACTGTACATAATCACACACACAACCCATAATATTAACACAAACTGTTTTTCTACACTGCACACACATGTAATATTTATAATCAAGGTAAACAAAATGAAATGTGAGATTTTCACAGAATGCTATCCTACAGAGCTTACAATCAATTACAGAGATAACAAGTTGCATGGGTCATCCGGGAGGGTTATGTAACATGATAAAGGAATCTGTATATTGAGAGAGAGCAATATGCTTGTTATAGGTAACAGAAACATGTACGGTATTTTAAAGCATTTAAAAGGGACTGTCATCGGAAGCTAATTTAAAAAGGGAATGTAGAGCATACAAATTCTGAAAAGAAAAAAATATCTTATGGTAAATATTTTTGTACTGTCTCATGTTTATGACTTCACCTTGTGGCATAATATGCAAATTACAGGTTTTACATTGCAGTAGGTAATTTGCATATTGAGCCACAGAGTTAAGTCACACACAGGAGAAAATACATTTAAAATAATTTTCTCTTAAAAATATGCGTTTCTTCATTATTCTTTTAACACAATGTATAGATAATTTTTTTATTCCCTACATTTATAACGCAAACAATATGTAGGTGGCGTTCCTTCAGACTTTTATTAAATTCTCTGGTACACATCAAAGGACCCACAGCGAGATGTAAAGCACCACAAGTAAAAAGACTGAACATAAATATAACAGAAAATATAATTTTTTTGTGGATATGAGCTGAAGTAGGTGGGGTTAGGGTAAAAGTGGGCATAGTTTTAATGAAATAGGTGGGGCTATTTCCTATCTCAACCTATGATTTATATTTGAGCACTTCTTATAAAGGGACACTAGTCCTGAACACACAAATATAAACACAAAATGGAGTAAAAACGAGGTACAAACATAATTTCATGAAGTTTAAAATAATTTAATTATAGGATGATTTTTGTTCTAAGCATAGTGGTTCTTTGTGCTCATTTAGCAATATCCCTGTCAATAAATTGTTATGGTGGAGTGAGAGCATTATCATTCATTAGAATAATTAATTAGCTTCCTACATCCCACGTGATAATTTGTTATAAAATCAGGTTTCCCCTGAAAAATCCTAATCTTTAAGGTATGTGTGACTGAACTAAAGGCATGTTTGTCAGCTATTATAACATATCTAGAAGTTTATTATGGCATCTAATATATACAAATAAAATAGGAAAGTAAAAACAGTCTTGGAATGCATCCTGATGTACACAGTATCAGATCTTGGAGGGAGAGAGTCAATCCTGGACCCTCTAAGTGACTGACATCAAGCAGGACACTTTGCTGGATTCAACTACTGAGGAAAACAGACAGAATAAACTGTTTAGTTATTCTTTATAATGGGAAACACAATCAGAGCTGCTTCTAGTAATTTCAATGAGTTAGTAGTCACATTGCACTGCAGACTGTCTAATTGGTGGGTTTGTCATGCACACTATATCAGGGAGTGAGATTAGTAGTTTACTCTGGGTAGCAAGTAAACTGTCACAAGTAACAAGTAGACTGTAAGACTGGTAACTAGTATATCAGACTGTAACAGACAGGCTCTTAGAATGGCAACTGGTATATCAGACTGTAACAGACAGGCTCTTAGAATGGCAACTGGTATATCAGACTGTAACAGACAGGCTCTTAGAATGGAAACTGGTATATCAGACTGTAACAGACAGGCTCTTAGAATGGCAACTGGTATATCAGACTGTAACAGACAGGCTCTTAGAATGGCAACTGGTATATCAGACTGTAACAGACAGGCTCTTAGAATGGCAACTGGTATATCAGACTAACAGACAGGCTCTTAGAATGGCAACTGGTATATCAGACTGTAACAGACAGGCTCTTAGAATGGCAACTGGTATATCAGACTGTAACAGACAGGCTCTTAGAATGGCAACTGGTATATCAGACTGTAACAGACAGGCTCTTAGAATGGCAACTGGTATATCAGACTGTAACAGACAGGCTCTTAGAATGGCAACTGGTATATCAGACTGTAACAGACAGGCTCTTAGAATGGCAACTGGTATATCAGACTGTAACAGACAGGCTCTTAGAATGGCAACTGGTATATCAGACTGTAACAGACAGGCTCTTAGAATGGCAACTGGTATATCAGACTGTAACAGACAGGCTCTTAGAATGGCAACTGGTATATCAGACTGTAACAGACAGGCTCTTAGAATGGCAACTGGTATATCAGACTGTAACAGACAGGCTCTTAGAATGGCAACTGGTATATCAGACTGTAACAGACAGGCTCTTAGAATGGCAACTGGTATATCAGACTGTAACAGACAGGCTCTTAGAATGGCAACTGGTAAATCAGACTGTAACAGACAGACTGTTAGAATGGTCGGACAGGCAATCAAATTGATACATTTGTCACACTGTAGGGGAATGTGTTTTTTCAAAGGTAAGTCATTATATATACACAGTAGGCTGGTAAGTCAATGGAAGACATTAGGATCTACTTAATAAAAAGAGACAATCGCAGGGAATTTCAAAGTAGCTGATTTGGAAACATTATCCCTTTCAGCTGCAGTGGAGAATTGTTCCAACTTAGCTACATTGGCCTAAAGTTTGAAATTCCCATCTCAATTCCCTGTAATTCTCTCTTTACTGAGTAGACCCTTACGTGTAAATATTAAATGTGGGGCAAAGTTCTAAACGTGATCCAGTCACCATGAGAACCAATGGAATGCTCCTGCTGATTAGATCACTTTTAGAACTTAGCACTAGAAATGATCTTCATACATCACTCAGATTGCTGGGCGGGCGGCTTTCCCACTTTGAGGTTAGAAAGTCATGTGATAGCAGGCAGCCTGTCAGATCAGCAGGTTGGTGTGCCACATTGTATCATATTGCTTAGGCCGAGATGACAGTGCCTCAGCAGGTGTATGGATCGATCATGTTCTCTGAGTGAGCAAGGAGACTCTCTCTTACTCACTAGTCAATCCACAGAGTTGTTTACGGGAACCTCCATTTCAAAGAAGAGAAACACGGGCTAGAGGAAGGAGATGGAGACAAATGACAAGGCGGGTTACCAAAGGACAACTGTAAATTCCAATAACCGGTGAAATATGTAACCCCCATCCCCTTCTTACCTTGTGATCCCCCATACAGACATCTGCCCCAATCCTGTCATATCGGACATGGCTTACTCCATCTTTTTCCTGCAAACATAATGGGGGAGAGCGCTGTGTGTAAACAAGCTGGAGAGTAACTGCATGTACAAGATAGATGAAGAAGGGTTCAGAGGAAAAGCAGAAGTACTTACCACTAGGAACGAGAGAGGAATACCACTGGAGAGAGAAGGACAAGAAAGGAAAGAAAAATCTGAGGAATAATGTAGTGCATATCAGTCAGGGCTGGTTTAAGGTATCAATAGGCCCCAGACAGAGGTTTCCATAGTGAGCCTCTCTCTCCTCTTACTTCCACCCAAATTTACAAAAATATCAAAGCTTTTCTATAATAAGCCTTAGCATATTTCCACTATTCACAGGTAGTGGAGCACTATAAAAAATAAATAGATGACAAATTATTATAATTTTCAGCTGCACCATGCCTGACCAGTGGTGGAAGGGGTCCTAGTTAAGAAATATTTGTGCCCCTTACCTTCCCTGAAGTGTTTTTTGTTCTTCAACTTACTTCCCCAACCTCTATTGTCTATTTAGCTCTCTTAGTGTGAGAAAGCTGAACTTGCCTGTGGAGCTCCCTTTGATGCTGTTACCTGGGCAAAGGATAAGGTAGCCCTGGGTGAAGTGACAGAATTAGAGGGGAAGGCAGGAGGCAAGTAATGAAGTAACGTAGGGGAAAATTTAAGGCTGTCAAGGGGAGGGAAAGACCAGTTAGGTGTGATACACAGAGGCTGAAATGCAAATGTATGGACAAGCTATGGAAAATAAGTGAGTCGGAAAGAAGAGTAAGGAGGAAGAGATCGGGATAAATTCAGGTGAGGATTGGAAGAAAACAAGTGAATGGAAAATAGAGGGCTACTAACCGAAAAAAGCATAGAAGACATGGACATAAATGGAAAGAAAGGTAGTGAGGAGGGTGGAAAGCGGAGATAGAAGAAAAGATAGGCAGAGATATTAAGGGCCGACAGTAGATGAGAGACATAGAGCGCCCTCACCTTGTTTATTAGATCCCTGGCAGAATGTGACATGAAGACTCGATCACACCAGGCAGGACAACGAGTCCCCATGAACTCCGAGGGTCTTGTTATCATCTCACTGAATGGGTAACTGTGGGGGGCAAAGACTGATAAGTGATTACAGAGGGTAAACAAGCAAGTGATTGGGTCTATACTGACCTGGGAGGGAAGGAGATTGGCATCTCTGAAAGCCTGTTCAGGAAGGGTAGAGGTTCAGTGTCATATACAAGCAGCTAGAAGAAATAAAAAAAACCAATAACCAATCAGTTAGCAGAGATCTGTAACTTGATCCTCTACTTAGCATTTTCCAAGTGCCAAATGGGCACACTGCCAATGTGAAGGGTTAGAATATACATAAAATAAATAATAACGGGTTAGATTAAAAATAAAATACAAGCTCAAAGAACAGGTTCAATAGGTCAAGTCTGTCCTACATTGAGAATAGGAAATTATCATTTATCCAATCTATTTTGCTTTTTACCAATTTGTCTGAGATCCCATACTTACTGACTGTCCGCTGTTGTCCTGCAAAATCTTCACATTGTGATATTCAAAGTGTTTCCCCTGCATGACCAGCCGCACCTTGTGAAGTGTGAGTGAAAGAGTAGTGAGCCAAGGGAGCGAGCACAGCAGAAAGTGATAATGAAGCAGGGCAAGTTGTGCAAAGTGAAGGCTAGAAACAGATGTAGGGAGCAAACCTTAAAATGGGCAGAAACAGACAGGGGAAAATTCTAGTTCAGGGATGGTCAGAAGGAGTGCATCTACTGTCTGGCTGATAATGATGGGAGTTTTAGTGAAACAGCTGAAGGCGTCCTGTGACCGCCATCCCGACTACCCCTTCTGTGGCATTTGGTCCCTGGATTATATTAGGTGACTTTGATGCACTCTGGTGGTTGCCCCTCATGTTGCCTGTTCCCCCAGCCCCAAGAGCCTATCCCTACCCAGGGCCTTTGCTTTGTGCACACATTCCACTGAATGGTAATGTATGTATAACTCATCCTATTGTTCTACTGCAAAGTTAACCTAACTATATTTTCTTCATTGTATGTCAGGTCTGGTTAATTTAAGTACATTTCGGGAGCTGCAGTTACATACCTGAGCTATTTTATGTTAATTCCTGGTTGCCAAATGTCAATTTGTCTGTATATAAACCTGTGTTGTTCCACAATCAATGTTCTTGTTTTTTACCCTACACTAAGACAGGGCTTGGCAAATTGAATTTGATTTTAGGAGCCAGAATTTTTTTTTTAGGAGCCAGACAATAACGCAAACATAAACGCAATTCATAAACACACGCGCCTACTTCACATATATACAAACACACCTACTTTACATATACACATATATACAAACACCTCACACACACACCTACTTTACATATACACATATATCCAAACACCTCACACACACCTCCTTTACATATACCCATATATACAAACACCTCACACACACCTACTTTACATATACCCATATATAAACACACTTCACACACACACACACACCTACTTTACATATACCCATATATACAAACACCTCACACACACCTACTTTACATATACACACAAATACAAACACCTCACACACACCTACTTTACATATACACACAAATACAAACACCTCACACACACCTACTTTACATATACACATATATACAAACACCTCACACAAACCTACTTTACATATACCCATATATACAAACACCTCACACACACCTACTTTACATATACACACAAATACAAACACCTCACACACACCTACTTTACATATACACACAAATACAAACACCTCACACACACCTACTTTACATATACACATATATACAAACACCTCACACAAACCTACTTTACATATACCCATATATACAAACACCTCACACACACCTACTTTACATATACACATATATACAAACACCTCACACACACCTACTTTACATATACACATATATACAAACACCTCACACACACCTACTTTACATATACCCATATATACAAACACCTCACACACACCTACTTTACATATACACATATATCCAAACACCTCTCACACACCTACTTTACATATACCCATATATACAAACACCTCACACACACCTACTTTACATATACCCATATATACAAACACCTCACACACACCTACTTTACATATACCCATATATACAAACACCTCACACACACCTACTTTACATATACCCATATATACAAACACCTCACACACACCTACTTTACATATACCCATATATACAAACACCTCACACACACCTACTTTACATATACCCATATATACAAACACCTCACACACACCTACTTTACATATACACATATATACAAACACCTCACACACACCTACTTTACAATATATACAAACACACACCCACCTCACACAGTCTTTTCTTGGGTTTTTTTTCTTAACGTGTCCCCCCTCCCTGCTGCTTTACCTCACTGCAGGGGAGGGGGACATTCATGCTGCAGCTGATCTGCGTTGGTCGGCCTGCTGAGTGCCAGGATGTCACGTGACGACACCCGGCACTCAGACACGCGTTGCACGAGGGGGCGGAGCTTGCAGTCTGTGCCATCAGCACAGACTTTACACCCTTGTGCTCCCAAATTTTTTTTTTTTTAAATCGAATGGCAGCAGTGAGGGGACCATGAGGCTGACTGCACCCAGGCGCCAGGTCTAATTTCCTGGTCGCCCTGGTGCCTGGGGTTTGTCAAGCCCTGCACTAAGACTTGTCTAGTGGTTTGGGTGGCTGGGGGGAGCAGGAGATTCCGGGGCTAAATCTCTGGTAAGAGCTGTTTCTCCCGAGGAAGAAAGTATAGGTTCAGAG
Organism: Pelodytes ibericus; assembly: GCA_036172795.1. Classification (NCBI taxonomy): domain Eukaryota; kingdom Metazoa; phylum Chordata; class Amphibia; order Anura; family Pelodytidae; genus Pelodytes; species Pelodytes ibericus. The sequence goes on along the minus strand of CM069858.1, from coordinate 202,346,050 downwards.
TAGACAGCACAAGTCTGACCATTACCTCTCCATCTTCTTCATATTCTACAGTCTTTCCATCTGATTCCCTCCTGAGCTTCAGGTCCCAGCCCTGCTCCTGCAAAAAGCAAGCACATCTCATGAGTCAGTGCATGCAGCCATAAACGGTGTATGTGTGTGTTTGTGTGCTCTCTTTCTATATTCTCACCAAGATCAGGCTTTTCAAATCCAGACGAAAATTAAAATCTCCAAACAGGAAACAAGGCACATCTGAGTACTCTTGTAACCTAGCAGGAGACAACGTATTCATAAAAAAAGATGTAAGGTAACAGGGGGGAAATCTAGACCAGAGCTTCTTAAACTCGTGCTCAGGGACCCTCAATGGTCCAGGATTTATGGAATTATCCAGTTGTGTTTAAATAAGAATATGTATAACACCTGGTATGGTTCCCTAATTGTTAGAGAACCATACCTGGTGTTATACATATTCTTATTTAAACACAACTGAGTAATCCCTAAATCCTTGACCATTGAGTGGTCTTGAGCATGGGTTAGGAAGTGCACTGGTCTAGATTCTGTTATATCCCCCCCCACTAGTTTAACACTACCTCTGCTGGAAGGTGAGTTCACCAAAGGGCAATGGCTATTTGGAGCACTGCTCTATACCTGGTTAAAATGTGTTCCAAGGCTCTCCTCCGGTTACCACTGTACAGAGAAGGGGAGCGATCAGATGACACAAGATTTGAGGCATCGTGGAAGAGGTGAAGGTTTAAAAGATCAAATGTACTGAAAATAAAATGGTAGATGTTAAAAATATATATATAAATATGTGAATGGATTGGTTTTAAAAGGAAACAAAGATAAAGGAAAACAAAGTAAAGATTTTAATTATCACAGTATTTAACAGACGCACGCATCCATAAATAAAATTTCCTTCCAAATAATATTCCATATGTAAAGATTACATTATACTTCAGCACTGGTTACTCCACGAGTTGTCAGCAGTATGTACAGTGCATTGGTTAGTCAAGGTAAGAGTTACAATAACATTGTTTATATTTTTTGGGTCCTCAGATATTTGTTATATTTACTGGTTATTTACAGAAACAATCCAAATCCCCCACATAACAAAATAAATAATGCATGCAAGTTAACTCTAACTAAACACATGCATTAATTATTCTACTTATATTACTTACCGTGCTGTGCAGGACCTTCCCACTATCCCTTCCACGAAGTTTTATAAAATGGGTATCTCCAGCATCTCAAAGAGAGACAATTAGAGGCCTCCCACAGAGATGAATGGGGATACCCAATGGAATGTGTACAGCGTCACTATTACAGGCATTAAGACAAACATGCCCAATGATTCTGAACTTCAAAATGGCAGCGCATGCATTTTATGTTGCAAGCTTTGACACAAAAATTATGCGTATTGGAGCATGCTCCACTATCTGCAGAAAAACATTCAGCTTGGAGTGGACACTTAACCCTTCTTTTTTCCATTAAGGACAACTGTTGGTAAAACAAAATGCATTTAGGAAAAATTACATCAAATGAAGCTTAAGAATAAAGCACCTCATTGAGCCCTCTCTGCTTGTAAAGCACTGTCATGTGGTTCAGAACCTTGGGTCAGATGAAAGAATATCTGACGCACCTGACCCAAGATTCTAAAAATGTCTGCCCAGATGGACCTATACAAACAGAGCGGGCTCAATAAGGGTCTTTATTATTTCATTAAAGGATTTCAATTTAAAATGCCTACACTTGATGCTATCCTTCAGTTAAACAGAACTTATTTTTTGACAGTTGTCTTCTACATAAGTATTAATCTGAACAGTTTTATCTGTGCTGTAGGTTCAAAGTAAAACAGATGATGCCTATCACTAAGTGCCCATAGTATGAAATGTGTAAGGCATGTGCCTTTTTTTTAAGGTCCTGCATGTAGCCCAATGGCATGATGATATACTTTTCTATTTTGTCTGTATCTCAATAAAGCACATCATGTTTTACAGATTAAGAACCAGTCAGCATGCATATATAGCCTGCAATTCCCAAAATACTACTTTTAGCTATTTGTTCTTAAGGATAGACTTGTGCACATCTCAGGGATTCTTCAATTAATTTCAAAGTAAAGATGGACTTTCCCCCATTACCTCAGATTGAGCCCTTTACACATTGCCAGGGTCAGAGGAGAAATTACCAATTTTTGGCCATAGAGTCTGTCTGTCCAGAACTGGACACACAGAGCAAGAGTCAACCTTTAAGTACTGCCATTTCACTGTCTTTGACAGCAGAGTTCAACATCTTTTTTTTCTTACCTATCCATGCTAATGTCAACAAAGCCTATCAGATAGGCTGGGGTGATGATGTCATAGAATAAAGGGGAGGAGCCACACAGAATACTGGCATGAATTAAAATTCCATTTTAAGCCATGCAGTCATTCCTTTAAATCAGTAGGTTTAGTAGTTAGGAACACCTCTTAGTGTTAAAGGGGCAGTTGCGCCTGGCTTTTTTCCTTGTATGTTTTAAACATGTTTATCATATATGAAAATGAAAATATCAAAGCAAAATTATTTGTCAGGTGCTCAGAGTACAAGGACACTCCACTGAATCCCCAATAATACCTCAAGACCTGTAATTGCTACATTGTCACTCATAAAGCAGTGCTGAGTATATTTCATTTTGTAAAAAAAAATTGGAAAATAATTTGAGCGGGGCTATGTGTGGGAGACAATGAGGGGAACAACTGATAAGAAAGACCTGTATCTTTTTATTTTTACATGATGCAGCACTTACCAAGAAATATTGTTTCAGACACTAGGTGGAACTGCCCCTTTAAATATGAATGATGAGCTTTATCTGTTTGTGTTTGGGGGGGTGGGATGAAAGGATGTAGTACATGGGGAGGCTGTGCGCACTGGGTGTGTGTAGGGAGGGGTTTCAGGTAAGGACTGGGATCAAGGGTAACTCATTAGTAGAGATATGAGCTGAATACAAACACATTTATCACACTGATTGCCGCTCGGTATCATGCCTGTGACCCTTATAACACTGCGTGTTTGTGTGGCCTGATAGTGTGTGCTCCTCTTATTTGCATGCTTCGCTGACACTGTTTCAGTGCGAAAGTGTGTATTGCACATACCGGCTGTCTATTTGCCAGCGTGTCCTCATGAATCCTTTGCGTGTCCATGGAAACTGCCGACAAACATAAGAGCACAAATGTCTGTTTATATCATAAAACATACAGACACACTTAAAGGTAAAATATTAGTTTTTATGTAACACACTGACAGAATCACAAATACATATGTAAAGATGATGAGCCTTTATTGTGCTTTCTCTTTTTGAGAAGGCAGCGACAATACTTGGCTTCTTAGTGTTGCCAAGATTCAAATTCTGGTCGCTGACCAGAGATAGCAGAGTTGGCAAAATATAACTATAACCTTTACATAAAAATCTGAACTTATTTTCTTTTTTAAAAGCTCCAGACAACTGTATGCGTTTCTGTCTATCTCAGTACTGAGAACACAACTGAAAAAAGTACACAGCTTTAATAGTCTTATTATACATTTTGTAGACATGCACTTTCATTGCATTTTTTTCTTTAAACTTTCTTTTTATTTCAGTTTACATTTGAGCATTTTATGACATTCAGCAAACAAAAAACAAAGAATATCCAACATCTCCTTGTGCATTCCCAGTTTCATCATCCTACAGGATTCAAATTGTAATTGTACATGAAAAGAAGGTAAGTAAACAATGATTTAGCTATATACGATGTGATCTTCACAGTAACTGGTCCATCCCTCTCCCTTAATTTCCCTTTAACACAACTAAGTGAACTTCAAAAACAAGTAAACCAGGTCATCCAGTAGACAGTCCCTTGGGTTATGTACGTCTCTCTCGTTGGTCAGTCAGTGTCTGCTTCTTTTCATTGCTATTTTTAATTCTAAACAAGAACTACTATCAAAAAGATTCTGTTTATTCGAAAGAGTGCATCAAGTGTTGGATATTTAAATAGAATATAAATAAAGTACTTTATTGAGTCATCTTTGCTTGTATACAACTAACAGGGGGCGGACATGTTTAGAATCTTGAGTTAGATGGGTCAGATCTACTTTCATCTGACCCAAGATTCTGAACAACATGTCTGCCCCACTGAGAGAGCTATACAAGCAAATTAGGCTCATTATAGTACTTTACTTGCATTATTTCAATAAATCATTTCTATTTGAAATGAATACACGCTTTCAGTTAAATAAAGCATATTGTTTTTTTTGTCCTTTATGCATTATATCCTGTCTGTATGTCTAGCTACTTACTGGGTAAAGACAGATACAATTGGCAATCACTTTCCCTCATTTTTACACCCTAACCAGAGAACTGTTGTCATGTGGTTTGTTAAAAGTTGAAACCTAATCCTGTTATTATTGTAATCAAATGGTAAGCCAGTAATGTTCATACCATTGTGTGCTTCATACTGTATTATGTACGTACCTCTGACCATAAGTTCTGGGGAAATCGCTCCTTGTGTATCATGGGACAATCATCAAGAGTCCCTGACCACACAACCTGGCCTGAGACAGGCATGAACCGCTGCTCTGAAACAGACAGATGGGAGGTGTAGTTACAAACCAGAGTGGGCACAGACAGGACACTCTCATAGACACTGCTTTACATACACTGGCAATGCCAGGTTGGAAGACAACATTGACCTTACAAGTTGTATCTTGTCACATATTCTAGAAATATATTTTTGCCACTTATTACTTACTCCCTATTTGCAATTTTATATTTAACCAAAGTCAGTGCACACCTCACACGCGGTGTGTATATCATAATCACAATCATTACACTTTCCACAGTGCACAGAGCATCACTAGCGTCACCCTTCACATGGTGTGTGTATACCATAATCACAATCATTACACTTACCACAGTGCATACAGCATCACAAGCGTCACCCTTCACATGGTGTGTGTATACCATAATCACAATCATTACACTTTCCACAGTGCACAGAGCATCACAAGCGTCACCCTTCACATGGTGTGTGTATACCATAATCACAATCATTACACTTTCCACAGTGCATACAGCATCACAAGCGTCACCCTTCACGTGGTGTGTGTATACCATAATCACAATCATTACACTTACCACAGTGCATACAGCATCACAAGCGTCACCCTTCACACGGTGTGTGTATACCATAATCACAATCATTACACTTACCACAGTGCATACAGCATCACAAGCGTCACCCTTCACATGGTGTGTGTATACCATAATCACAATCATTACACTTACCACAGTGCATACAGCATCACAAGCGTCACCCTTCACACGGTGTGTGTATACCATAATCACAATCATTACACTTACCACAGTGCATACAGCATCACAAGCGTCACCCTTCACACGGTGTGTGTATACCATAATCACAATCATTACACTTACCACAGTGCATACAGCATCACAAGCGTCACCCTTCACATGGTGTGTGTATACCATAATCACAATCATTACACTTACCACAGTGCATACAGCATCACAAGCGTCACCCTTCACATGGTGTGTATACCATAATCACAATCATTACACTTACCACAGTGCATAGAGCATCACAAGCGTCACCCTTCACATGGTGTGTGTATACCATAATCACAATCATTACACTTACCACAGTGCATAGAGTATCACAAGCGTCACCCTTCACACGGTGTGTGTATACGGCATTACCCTTTGCACTCTTACCCTCCCCCAAAGGCACTGCCACCCTAACAACACAGCACAGTCAGCCTCTCCTTCACACATGTGCCAACTTGACCCTCAGAAAATCATTGGCACTGCTGGCAATCATAGACAGGCAATGCCAGCCTCACCCATTGCTTACCTTGGAAGTCATAGATTTGAATTCCGCGCAGAGATTTGTGTATAAGATAAATGGAGCCAAGAGCCTGGAGGATAAATAGGAAAAGGGATTAAGGTGACAACATTTTGGCAGACCAGCGGTTAATATGGGGCTGATAAGTTATAGATTTCTGGAATGGAGGGGTTAATAAGATTTGCACGGGAGGTTGCTGTCAGTCTTTTTGTTAGATGAGTGTGTAGGTGGGGCCTCCTCCCCGTCCAAATCTGGTCCTAGGGGGCATCGTAAGGCCCTCCCCCCTAACAGCTCCACTTGGCTGATTAATTGGGAGCCGGCGATCAATAAGAGGCAGAAAATTAAAACTATTTTTAAGAGATTAAGTCGTTTAACAGCTGTCTGGAGCTATGTCAGAGAGGGATACCACAGAGACAGGGAGGGGAAGGAGGAGAAAGAGAGACGGAGAACTGAACAGGAGCAGGGACAGAAACAAAATGGCAATTTAAGGAAGAACTGTTTGTCCCATACACTTTATCCTTGAACTGTAGAAAGCCTACTACAACCCTGGCCTACTGTACCCAAGATTCAGGGCTTGCCTTAACCAATCAACAGTGTGGCCCTTGGCACAAAGCCCACCATCAAAGGGGGGCCGACAGTCACGTAGGAAGAAAGGAACTACCAAGACCTCCATTTAGAGCAGGATGAGGGAAGGAGGGAATATTAGGTCAGAAATAGTTTGTGTGTCTTTTATGAACAGTTTTTTATACAGTAGTTTACTTTTTATAATACTTTGATTTGTTTGTAAATATGGGTGACAAGCTGCTCTGCTCCGGGCCCACCGGAGTCTTAGAACAGCCCTTTCCAGACCGCATTCATTTACCCTCTACCTCATCTGCTAAATGGCTTATCCAGGATTCTACTACTTAGAAAATATATAATTATTATACTAGGATTATTATATGAAGCATCGTATACTCCATTGGACAGACACAACCTATATAAATACCATAAGGGATCAGACATAAACTGGAAGAGAAGGAGCAAGGGTCCTATCCCTAAGAGGATAAGTCTTACAATCTAATCTAGTGGAAACAAAGACAATTGAGGTTTTCATTTAGTTTGCATAATCAGCTATAATTTGTCCTATTGCTGATTTTTATCTCATGATGTCCTGTTAAATGCTGGCGGGGGGGCGGGAGATACCAGGTAAGGGGGATGGAGAGATGCTTAGCAAGTGAAGGGTTAATAGACTCAGCAGGGCTGTGGGTAAAGGAGAGGTTAATGGAGCAATGCTCTACAGAAGGGGGGATTTCAGACACACAGACATGTTAATAAATCAGAGTCGCGCACGAGAGCTTCGGCAAAATACAGAGCACCAAATAATTACCTATCAAAAGAGCGTTAATAACCAGGAGATCGAGAGAGAGAGACAGAGGAGCCTGGGGAGAGCGCAGCCTGGTGAGGGAGAGGGGGGGGGGGGGAGACAGAGAGTGAATGAGCTGACTGGGAGTGAAAAAGACAGCAGGTTCACAAGCCTGAGAGACAGCAGTTTGGCAAACCTGAGAGACAACAAGCAGTTTCGCAAACCTGAGAGACAGCAGGTTGACAAGCCTGAGAGACAGCAGACTGGCAAGCCTGAGAGACAGCAGACTGGCAAGCCTGAGAGACAGAAGATTGGCAAGCCTGAGAGACAGCAGACTGGCAAGCCTGAGAGACAGTAGACTGGCAAGCCTGAGAGACAGCAGATTGGCAAGCCTGAGAGACAGTAGACTGGCAAGCCTGAGAGACAGCAGATTGGCAAGCCTGAGAGACAGCAGACTGGCAAGCCTGAGAGACAGCAGACTGGCAAGCCTGAGAGACAGAAGATTGGCAAGCCTGAGAGACAGCAGACTGGCAAGCCTGAGAGACAGCAGACTGGCAAGCCTGAGAGACAGCAGACTGGCAAGCCTGAGAGACAGTAGACTGGCAAGCCTGAGAGACAGCAGATTGGCAAGCCTGAAAGACAGCAAGTTGACAAACCTGATAACGTAATAAACCTAATATAGTAAGAGAGCACAGAGAAAAGACATGATGACAGAGAGCAACTCACTCAATAAGATAAACAGAGCAACAGGTCCAAGATGGCACAAAAAAACAACACTTTGTGTACATGAGGTAGAACTAGAGAGACCAGCATAGCAAAGGTGGCACGAGAGAGCAGTATGGTGTGGGGGAGACAGAGAGAGAAAATGTTTCATGGTGTGAGAGGGCGATGTGATGTGGGCGAAGTAGAACAGAAACCATGGTGCAAGGTTACAAGAGAGCAGTATGGAGCAATGTGGCATGAGACAGAAAAGAGTAGTATGAGGTGTCTCAAGAGAGAGAAGGATGGAACTAAATGGCAAGAAGGAATGCATATAATGAGTGGCAGTAGAAAGTACAGTGCACAGTATGGGGAGAAAGTGCATTGTGTTAAACACTGGCAAGATAGAGAGAGAGACAGTGCAGTATAGAACTGGCATTAATGAAACATATTCCCGCATCTAAGTACAGTATGTACATCCCTAAGAGTCAGCAAAGCACACGTTATACACTGCCAGCTTATACAAGGGCATTGCCAAGTGACAAGACTCAGTTCTGCTCCCAGTACTGGCACTGAAGCAGTTAAATGCACCAGCACCTCGTTGGTGTAACATATATAAAATATACATATATTTTGCTGGCACAATACACATTTTACACACACCTCTAGATGCTCACTCACACCTCCCTCCGCATATTTATCAACTCACTGACAGGATCAATACTTTTAATCTAGAGCTAAATTTATTAACTTTCCTGAGACAGGAGGGGGAGATAAATGTGACCCCCGCTTCTCTCACACACAACACAGAACTCTACTAACTTCAGGGGCTCACAAAGTTTCAATGTGATACATGAGTGCTTGTGTGTGTCTGTACTAATGTGTATGTGTCAGACATGTATATGTGTGTGTTTCCTGTTAATGTGTATACATCATGGTCTCGGCTGCTGTATTTTCTTGCGCGTGTGGCACCCTTGGTATATGTCCGTGCGTCTGCCAGGGTGTGCATGGCACTGTCCGTGGCTCTGCCAGGGTGTGCATGGCGCTGTCCGTGGCTCTGCCAGGGTGTGCATGGCGCTGTCCGTGGCTCTGCCAGGGTGTGCATGGCGCTGTCCGTGGCTCTGCCAGGGTGTGCATGGCGCTGTCCGTGGCTCTGCATGGCACTGTATTTATGTCCTTTGGACTTTGTAAGCCACTGTGCTTGCATCTATTGGGTGTGTTTGGCACTGTGATTGTGTCTACTGGGGTGTGCATGGGACAGAGCTTCCATCTATTGGGGGTGTGCATGGGACAGAGCTTCCATCTATTGGGGGGGTGCATGCTTCTGTCAATGTGTTCATCATGTAACAGGGCATGCATCTGTCATTGTGTGCATGATCCTGTGCTAGATACTGAATAATCAATGTCTGTATCTTAGACTTATCTTATCTGTATTGTAAAGATACCTGTGCACAGTGACCAGACGGATCTGCCTGTGTGCTCATACATTACATATGACTTGTGTCACGGGAATGGGACTGCTTGTTATCTCATACCCCTTCTTGAAAGAACTTATCGCTTTCCCTGTGTGCTCATTGCATTTGCCGGGGATTCTTCCTGATCCCCTATTCCCCAGATTGAAGAGGGCCCACTTTTACTCGGTGGCCTTTATAGATGGCTGGTGGCGTGTCAGACTTACTGGACACCACCACCACTTCCGCCACCTGACCGGAGGACAGCGGGGAATCCAGCACGATCTGCTAGAACCAGCTGTAAATCCTCCCCTAAGCATCCTATCAAAGAGCTCTTTGGAGGGGTGGGAGGCAATTATGAGAGGAATCCAGGGTTATGCTGGGTTTGGTTCTGTACACCTTGGGGGGACCAGGAGCTCCCTGTTTTGATTCATCTTGACCTTTCACAACAGGGTGGCCATTGGAGGATAGGTTTACGTGACTAGAAAATAAGGGGAGTGGGGGAGCATAGCTAAAATGCGTTTGTCCTGAGATTAAGACCCTGTACTGGAGAAATAAACTACAAAACACAGAACCTCTGGGACTAATCCAGTGAGATTCCAGGAATTCTAAAACTCCCTAAACATGTGCTGCAATGAGTTAAAATGAATGGGTTTTAGCTAGCACCGGTCCCCCTGGCCCAACGGGTCTCTCCTAAGTCCACATTGACGCCCAGACATCTTCCTGCACATAGCTGAAGCCACTACAGCAAGGCCGAAGCACAATGTCACAGGATCTTACAACGTTTCTGTTCCCAGTGAGCCATGCTCCAACTGTTTACCTAGGGAATGTTGGCACGTGTGCTTATGGCACGTCCCATAGTTCGCTGTTAGTCTCAGTGACATGGTATTATGGGAGGTGTAGACCACCCACAGCTGGATCGCCATGCTGAGAGGCTGGACAGGAATTGTGAGAGTTGTTTCCTACCAGATGGTGAATGACCTTAGAGGGAGGTGTAGCACATCTCCCACTAAATCTACCTTTGTTTATCATGGATGCCAGAAAAAGTACAATTATGGCTGCCATTTTTTGACTGTTTTCCATAGCCCACTATAGAAGTAGCATTTGCTAGCTCCTAAAAATAATTTGGCTGGTTCCTGAATTGGTTTGATTGGCTCGTACTGTCTACAAATATTTGTCAGGTATCCTTATAATGGAAGCACACGTGATAGAGAAATACCAGGCCTATCTGAAGTAAAGCAAATAAAGTCACACAGTCTAACACAGCAGTTAATTCAAGATCAAAGGGTATCGGAGAGAAAGTGAGTCATGTCCTAAGGAGATACTATGTTTCTGCATTACTGATAGTCTGAGAGGGATAATCAGGATGGAATGGGACAGTCAGGCGCTCCCTCAATGAAGGTTAGTATTACGGGGTGCAGGTTAGTTTTAGGGTTAGTATTAGGGTATGACATTTATGGGTTAGTGTGAGTATTGGGGATCGGGGTTAGTAATAGAGTTAGTTTGGGTTAGGGGGTACTTTTAGGGTAAGAAGGGTTATTTAACTGGGGGGGGGTTAGTATTTGGCGCTGACAGTTCAGCACTGAAACAGTTGTTGTGAAATGTAAACGGGGACGAGTCCTAGTATCTAATGAGGAATCCTTAGTCAGCATATATACACACATTATATTATTTGGGTTCTTTTGAATCAGACCAGGTTGCAGAATCCAAACAGTAGGCCGTTTGTTTATTAACATACCCTTATTATCTGCGTACCTATGATTACCACATTGGGACACATACACCTCACTACAGAGCTTATCCAGTATATTTATACCTTCATGTGTCCTGACGACCAATGTTTGGGAACATATCCCATGTGAAAGGAGAGCAGGAGATGGAAACTATTCACGGTACAGTAACTAAGAGACAGCCAACTAATGTTACAAAAGCCCCGATGAGGAGTGAAGACATTGCCTCCTGCAGCGGGGCTACGACATGTGCTCCTGCAGCGGGGCTACGACATGTACTCCTGCAGCGGGGCTACGACATGTACTCCTGCAGCGGGGCTACGACATGTACTCCTGCAACTGGGCTACGACATGTACTCCTGCAGCGGGGCTACGACATGTACTCCTGCAACTGGGCTACGACATGTACTCCTGCAGCGGGGCTACGACATGTACTCCTGCAACTGGGCTACGACATGTACTCCTGCAGCGGGGCTACGACATGTACTCCTGCAACTGGGCTACGACATGTACTCCTGTAGCGGGGCTACGGCATGTACTCCTGCAACTGGGCTACGACATGTACTCCTGCAACTGGGCTACGACATGTACTCCTGTAGCGGGGCTACGGCATGTACTCCTGCAACTGGGCTACGACATGTACTCCTGCAGCGGGGCTACGACATGTACTCCTGTAGCGGGGCTACGGCATGTACTCCTGCAGCGGGGCTACGACATGTACTCCTGTAGCGGGGCTACGGCATGTACTCCTGCAACTGGGCTACGACATGTACTCCTGTAGCGGGGCTACGACATGTACTCCTGTAGCGGGGCTACGGCATGTACTCCTGCAACTGGGCTACGACATGTACTCCTGTAGCGGGGCTACGGCATGTACTCCTGCAGCGGGGCAACGGCATGTACTCCTGCAGCGGGGCTACGGCATGTGCTCCTGCAACTGGGCTACGACATGTACTCCTGCAGCGGGGCTACGGCATGTACTCCTGCAACTGGGCTACGACATGTACTTCTGCAACTGGGCTACGACATGTACTCCTGCAGCGGGGCTACGACATGTGCTCCTGCAGCGGGGCTACGACATGTGCTCCTGCAGTGGGGCTACGACATGTACTCCTGCAACTGGGCTACGACATGTACTCCTGCAACTGGGCTACGACATGTACTTCTGCAACTGGGCTACGACATGTACTACTGCAGCGGGGCTACGACATGTGCTCCTGCAGCAGGGCTACGGCATGTGCTCCTGCAGCGGGGCTACGACATGTACTCCTGCAACTGGGCTACGACATGTACTCCTGCAACTGGGCTACGACATGTACTCCTGCAACTGGGCTACGACATGTACTCCTGTAGCGGGGCTACGGCATGTACTCCTGCAGCGGGGCTACGGCATGTACTCCTGCAGCGGGGCAACGGCATGTACTCCTGCAGCGGGGCTACGGCATGTACTCCTGCAACTGGGCTACGACATGTACTTCTGCAACTGGGCTACGACATGTACTCCTGCAGCGGGGCTACGACATGTGCTCCTGCAGTGGGGCTACGACATGTGCTCCTGCAGTGGGGCTACGACATGTACTCCTGCAACTGGGCTACGACATGTACTCCTGCAACTGGGCTACGACATGTACTTCTGCAACTGGGCTACGACATGTACTCCTGTAGCGGGGCTACGGCATGTACTCCTGCAGCGGGGCTACGACATGTGCTCCTGCAGCGGGGCTACGGCATGTGCTCCTGCAGCGGGGCTACGACATGTGCTCCTGCAGCGGGGCTACGACATGTGCTCCTGCAGCGGGGCTACGACATGTACTGCAGCGGGGCTATGGCATGTACTCCTGCAGCGGGGCTACGGCATGTACTCCTGCAACTGGGCTACGACATGTACTCCTGCAACTGGGCTACGACATGTACTCCTGCAACTGGGCTACGACATGTACTCCTGCAACTGGGCTACGACATGTACTCCTGCAACTGGGCTACGACATGTACTCCTGCAACTGGGCTACGACATGTTCTCTTGCAGCGGGGCTACGACATGTTCTCTTGCAACTGGGCTACGACATGTACTCCTGCAGCGGGGCTACGGCATGTGCTCCTGCAGCGGGGCTACGACATGTACTCCTGCAGCGGGGCTATGACATGTACTCCTGCAGCGGGGCTACGGCATGTGCTCCTGCAGCAGGGCTACGACATGTGCTCCTGCAGCGGGGCTACGACATGTACTCCTGCAGCGGGGCTACGGCATGTACTCCTGCAGCGGGGCTACGACATGTACTCCTGTATACCAGTAGCCCCCACACCCTGTTCTGCCATATGATAATAGGGAGGGGGGGGAAATCCTTACATGTTTACTATTTGCAACTTTATAGAAACACTATAGAGTCTACAAAAAATATAGCCCAAAAATTGGCAGTTGACCTCTATTTCATAGAACGGTTGATTTCGTGCTGATTTGGGATCACTTTGGTGATTCCTAACTAGCCAGAATGAAGTGGCCATTCCGATCACTATGAATAGCAGAGCTACCTACGCAGACCCCTAAGATTTGTTGCAAAAGCACAAAACTGTATGAAACTATACAAGTGAGTGGAAAACGTACATACGGTATTCACAAATAAAAGAGGAGATGCTGCCCTCTTCTGGTGAAATCATATTACAATTACTGTCCATGTACCTTTCTTTAAAAAAAAAAAAATCAAACTTTCGAGAAGCCCTGCCCTACAAACCTTCACCTATGTGTCTGTTTCACTAACAAAGTTATACACAGTAGTGAGAAGCACAACACAACAGATTTCAAATGAAATCCAAATTTAATGGGACTTGAAGTCAGGGCTGGCCCAAGACATTGTGATCCCTGGGTCCAAGAATGCTTGTGCCCAAGTAGATTGTGAGTGTGCCATCTTTGCACTCAAACAACTTGTCGGTGTCATATTTGACCAAACAGCTTGCCAGTGCTATGTTTGCATCCAAACAGCTTGTCAGTGCCACTGAATAGAAGCACCAGATGTCAAAGACATGCAGCACTCAGATTTTAAGGAGGGGGCAGAGCATAACGTCTTCCCCTCTTGCACCGCATGATCAAAGCTCCTGGGTGTAGCGCACTCCATGCAGCCACCTGGTCTCAACTCTACCTCCCCTGTCAAAGTGTCGCCTGGGTGCCATGGACCCATTCGAAGGCCGGTTCTGCCAGGATAGGGGTCGCAAAAGACAGCCACATTCAGCCCGCAACACTGCCTCGAACCATGCTATATTGGTATGTTGTTTACATACCTATTAAAATGGCAACAGAACTTTCAGATAGAGGCTACCATGACATTCTGAGTTTGGGTTGGTAATGCTATACCAAGCTTCATACTAGCAAAGCAATGACTAAGCATCATGCAGATTTCTCCTGTAGCTGATCAGAGCACCATCATCAAAAATATGTATTGGTTACAAGTATATTCATTTGCATTTTTTTCCTGATATTTTTCACTTTTCTTAATTTAATGATGTCATTTATCAATGGATAGACATTATTAGACCTTCAGTCTTAGACTATTGCTTTCATCTTGTCTCAACTACATGAGTTTTGCCTCATTATGGTACTGCACTGCATCTCAGACACACTAAATACAAACGCATGGTACCATTATGGGGTCTGTTCAAGTTGTGAATCTCTGAGGTCCTCAAATTAAGAGTGCATTAGATTCAGTGTCTACTAAAACAAAATCCTTTCCACCATCTTGGTGAGTTTTTCACTCTCGTCCCCGAAATGGGGCAAGTGACTCTTTAATGTGAATACTTGGAGTCGCCTATGATTAAGCGTGTTATCACGCGAAACGCGTAAGGCGACTTCCCTTTTTTCCTCACCCCACTTGTTGCTGTGTTCCTGTTTCCTTTTATCGGATCAACTTTGTTATTAAATTATGAAATTTTTCACCGACAGAGGAGTCATGATTATTTCAATCTATGATCAACAAGCCTCAGCAGCTACATGAAGCCCACTCAACAAAGGTGTTTCCAGTCCACGAGAGGAATTCATTAGGCAAGAGTGGAGCCGGCTTATCTCCCAAGGGAGTTTCTTTTTTAATTGTTATTTCACAGCATATTTCTGGCATAAGTCAGCATGTGGATGAAAAAAAATGAGACATTATAATGCAAGCCTGAGATTGGGATGCGCAGGAGTGGAGAATAAAAACAAACGATAGAGTAAGAAGCAGGATCATAGTAGATCTTGAGCTGAAGCTCCCATTCCTTTCCTTTACATGTTACTCACTGTGAAGCTGTGAGGCTGAGTGAAGTCACTGTCTATAAAGGCTTGTGTCCAATCATACGCAGACAGCTCATCACCCTGCATCAGTTCCCTGCAAAAGTATCATATTATACGCCACCATCTTTAAATACACCATTCAGCAAGGTGCGTGAACAAAATGCGTTGGGTGCTAAATAGTAGATACATAGCATTATGATGAAGAACACAGTTTATGGGACAAAACAGGCCCTGAATTATGGCAATCCTGTCTCAGAAGTCTGCCCATCAGCATATAGGAGAATCTAATTGTTCAGCTGATGTATTCTCTTACATTCCTGGACATTAGGAGTTGCAAAACACAACTGATTTCAAACTGGATGAAAGCATATAAATGGCAGGGTTAGATTTGCCTCACGCATTTCGCACAGGATTGTGGTTAATCATTAATATGAAAGTTGCTGCATGTTACCTGATGAAGTTTTCAGCTGCCCCCAAGCTTTCCTTGTAATTCTTGCCCCCAACCTCCTGCAGGTGAAGGGCAATAAAGGCCGGCTGGTGCTTCTGCACGGTCTGAAATGAAGAGCATGGTGTTTGTTCAAGGAGTAGGAATGTAAGTCTGTGTTGCATGTGTAAGGGGTGCTCCATCTGGTATTTAAAACTCACAGCTTTCCTATAAAGCACATGGATATCTCAGGACCAAGCAAGATGAATTATAGAAAAACAAAGCTTAAACATTGATATATGCACTTATAATAGTGTTCTACTGGGCTTAGATTCAGGTCACGTGAATCCAGGGATAGTTCTAGGATTTTGGGTTCCCCTGGTTAAAAAGAAACAAACAAACAAAAAAGAGCTACTTGCTCCCTGTCCATAATGGTCTTCCCTCATTTAGGCACTGGAGGGATTTTCCTAAACAAGCCCTACGTTTCATTGACTTATATCGTTGTGACTCTGTCTTCAGTTGCATGTCAAAGGCTTGTAAATTGGAAAACGAAGATTTGTGCATCAAGACAAAAAAAAATTTGGAGCAATGGCCAACATATTAAAATGTGCTTCATTAAATATAGACAGAGTGTGAAACAAGCAGGAGGTATGAACACCTGACGCATTTCAGACCCAATAGAATACTAAATCATGACATGTCTTCCCCTTAGCTCATGTTTCATTTTTCAGTTTTGCCCTTGATGAACCCTGGGAGATGTAGTCCAAAGGCTGGAGTCACACTTGGTGCACGAAAAGCAGTGCATGCTGGGAAGGCTTATTTACAGTACCTTATAAAGTTCCTGTAGCCAGTCCTGATGAAATTCTCCCAGCTGTAGGAAAAACAGAAATGTAATACTATTAACGAGAAATAATTACCAAGATCTTTGACTGTGACAAATTATTAAAGTCTATGACAGTGAGAAAGGGCTATTATATAACAGAGATTTTTCGTTCTTTAACTACTATATTTCTTTTATGTCATAGTCATAATCACAGTCTGTGGGACTATTGAAAAAGGTGTATTGTTGGCCATTTTGTTAGACTGGACATGTAATGTTTAGGGCAAGGGTAGGCAACCTGTGGCGTTCCAGATTGGTTGCAGGACTACATTTCCCATACTGCTCTCCCAGCCTCTTTGCTGAAAGAGCATTATGGGAGATGAAGTTGATCACCAGCCGCAGGTTGCCTACCCCTTGCTTATAGTAAAGTTTTGTCCATATGGACAACCAGCGGTTGGAGGAGCATCCCCTGGGGCTCTCAGCGTTGTTCGGGCCCTGAACAAGAACCAGGGCCTCTATGTCTGACCAAAGCAGTGTGAGGATTCTCAACAGGTGGGATTGGAGAGCAGTGGGTCCCACAGTCTCTATGATTCCCCTGAGGTAAGTATGACACATTTTAAACATGGCTAAACAAAGGCAGGGTTTACCCCATTAATGCACAAAGTGGGTTCCTGGAATTCCCACGACGTTCCTGCTTTGACAGAACGTAGCAAAGGAAGACAATGTCTCATCAGAGGGAAACTCACCTGGTAATCTATCTGTACCAATACATTATTTACACACAGCTGGTTTTCTGTGATTTTTTTTTACTCCGATGACAAGAGTTTCCTTCATCAGAGTCAGAGGGCTTTATTCATTAAAGTGGGAATTACAAGGAATTGAGAAAGGGAATTATAAGTTTAAGGCCAAACTAGCTGAGGAGTTGCTCCCATCCCCTGCAAATCTCCAGCTGATTTGCAGAATTTTGCCAGCTCGGTTATATATATATATATATAGAAATGCATGACTTAAAACCAAGGAAGAAAGGTTGTAATGTGCTGACCTCTAGTGTACAAAGAACACATAGCAATCTCTTCTTAACATATTATCTGAGGAGGTCATCTTAAGCTCATCAGGGTGACCAGGCTGATCAGTTAGAGGAGGTACGCTTGCTAACTTGCTATTAGTGTGATTGAGACTTGCCTGGCAACATTTCTAAACATAGAATACATAGAATGTGTCGGCAGATAAGAACCATTCGGTTCATCTAGTCTGCCCAATTTTCTAAATAATTTTATTAGTCACCCTTTCCCGGTCTTATAGCTAGGATAGCCTTGTGCCTATCCCACGCATGCTTAAACTCCTTCACTGTGTTTACCTCTACCACTTCTGCTGGAAGGCTATTCCATACATCCACTACCCTCTCAGTAAAGTAATACTTCCTGATATTACTTTTAAATCGTTGCCCCTCTAATTTAAGACTATGTCCTCTAGTTGTGGTAGTTTTTCTTCTTTTAAATATACTCTCTTCCTTTACTGTGTTGATTCCCTTTATGTATGTAAATGTTTCTATCATATCCCCCCTGTTACGTCTTTCCTCCAAGCTATACATGTTAAGATGCTTTAACCTTTCCTGGTAAGTTTTAAACAATAAGAGGAAAGAGAGGTAAGTTAGTAGAAGGAAGAGTGGAAGGCCATAGATAGAGAGTAAAGAGAGAGAATGAAGATGAGGGAAAGGAGGAAGAGGGATCCCCGAGCAAATATACTTATGTTCGGTTTGAAAAGTCTGGTTTCCCCTTGTATGTACTCGCGAAAGTATTCAGTTATCAGTTGTATTCAGTGTTATATGTAATCCCCTTTAGTCCCCTATCTTTCTGTACGGTATCGTAAATCTAATCCTTTTAACGTTCCATTGTTTCATCTATGTTATCAAGATGTAAAACTGTCTACTCTTCTTTACAAAAGACTACATCGCTTGTTGGGCAAAATTAGAGTGTAATATCTGGCTGTGGAGGAATGGAATCCCTAAACGAGAATGGAAACATCTGGAGTATCCTCTGTTCTCGTTACAGGTAGTCCTAGTGAGGGGCTACTGGTGGCCTCAGTAGTAGGCCACATAAAAAAGCGGGGGATTCTGGTGGCCTACAAAAAGTGGCACAGCTGCTCTGCAACCCAGGTCAGGTTTACAAAATCACAGAGGTGACTACATGGGAGAAAAGAGAGGTAGTTCTGCCAAAGGTTCAGGCTTTCACCAATTACAGAGAGGCAATCAGTGTAGGACCACCGCAAGGTCCGCACGTGTCCAACCTGAGCCGAAACCACTGAGTTACGGCCCATTTCTAAACTGCTTAATACAGGATTAATCCATATGGGAACTCATTTGCCTATTCGCCACGGCAATCTACCTACCAACATCCAACTCAGACTTATTTAGTTTAGTATCAACTATACGTATACAGACACATGACCAAGTTCCAATGCCTCCTGCAAGTTCAGTAACAAATTATGCAGAACTGGACTCATGTCAGAGCGCAGTGGTATGTCTGACCAATCTGTGATTTTTCCATTAACAACAACTCCACTCTATTTTTGTAAGCCAGTTCTATCTGCTTTAATTACAACAGTAATGTATAGATCATCATTTTTTTTTAAACTACAGTCACAGAGCGCTTTCATTCCAAAGAAAGCAAGCTGATCATGAGGATGGCAGGCATTTACGCTAACTGACCAAATATTTCTAGGTAACATGTGTAGGAAGGGAACTGAAAATGTCATAATTTCCGATATATTCCCTGCACTTCCTGCTCATTCCAACTTACTCACCCCACAGCCCTCCTCCTCACACTCATCACAAACCCTGGCTTGCGCTCTCTCTCAAGATTACAAGTGTCTGTTAGATTCTGCTCTGTTCTGTTTTGAAGACTCTGCTTCCTCATTTTTTGCTACTCTGAGTCACCGACGTCAAGATGCTTTTTACATCATCTATAGATCTAAAGATTTTACACCATGATATCAAGGGGGAGACTGTTGAGAAGAGAAGAAGCAAAAAAAAACTGTACAATCTCATCACATTAATGGGGAAGAGGCATAATGGAGACAGGGGTCTGCAAGGTTTGGAGCTGGGAGGGATTACCAGGGAAGTTTTGTTGTTTGTGGCAAATCAGGTTTTACATTTGACTATTCCCCAGACAGCCGGGGTATGCAAAACATGTCAAGGGAAAGGAGGCAGGAAAGGAGTTTAACATGGAAGTTGCACGTCAAGGGAAAGATGGGTGGGTGACAGAGGTGAGAGAGGAGCAGTGAGCAAAAGTTAGGAAATATAGAAACATTGAATGGGTCGGCACAATTCAGCCCGTTTATTCTGTCCTGCTATAAAATCGGGTCTTTTTATGTTCAGGATAGAAGAGATCAAACTTTTGCATTCATAAACTGCTCCACTGCATTAACCTTTACCATGTCTGCTGTAATGCTATCCCATGCATCCACCACCCTCGCAGTATTACATTCTGAAATTACTTTTAAACCTCTAATATAACACTATGTTATTTTGTCCTGGTGGTTTTCCTCTTTTTCAGAGGACACTCCTCCAGTATCGTATTGTGTCCCTTGATGTAGTCACTGATACGTTTTTTTTGTTAATCTCACCTGGTCAGAGAGAGATCCAATATTAGCAGTAATGAGCAGCACTCCCAGGTCCTCCATAGCTATACAGAGGCAGTATGAGACTCACGCTGGCAGTGCAGGGCACAGGAACCTAGAGATACAATAAGATACACACAAGCACAAGGATTTAAAGACACAGCATCTATAAATAGAAATGCAACATAGAAGCCTACACATATAAATAATAATCACAAAATGTGAGGTGAATGGAGGGGGAGATGGCATTGTATATATCATTGTTTTTACTGTGGATGTAGAGAATCAAAAAAGGATTGAAAATTATCTATACATTGCATTAGCAAAATTGCAAGTAAATGCCCTAAAATTAGAAGAAATTTGTAGTCTGTGGAGTCCCCTGTTCATGACATGCAAATCACACATTTCCCACTGAAAAAGCAGTTCATTTGCATATCAAGCCACAGGTAATGTCATAAGCAGGGGACTCCACAGACACATTTAAAACACAATGTTCTCCTTATTTAGGCGTTTTCTTGCAATTTTGCTACACAATGTATAGATTATTTCCAATATTTTCTTATTCTCTACATTCACAGTAAATACAATGTTTAGGTGATAAAGTACATTTAATGTAAGAATACATTTTAAGCACTTCCAATTTATTAGCCAAATGCACAAGAATTTAAAGACAAGGAGAATGAGATCTCACACAAAGTAGACAGAAGTGTCAAGCCATAGAGGGTAGAATGAGAGGCACAGGAGGACAAAATGAGATGCAGAGAAAGAGGAGCACAGGAACCTAAAGTACTCCGACAAAAAAAGGAATCATCAGGGGCATGAGTACTGAATCAAACAGAGGGACGGGGACTGAATCAAACAGACGGAGAGAGAAGTGGACCGAATAGAGGGACTAAATCAAACAGAAGGAGAAAGAGGGGGACAGAATCAAACAGACGGAGAGGGACGGGGAAAGAATAAAACAAACTGAGAGGGACGAGGACCGACTCAAACAGACGGAGAGGGAAGTGGACTGAATCATACAGACGGAGAGAGAAGTGGACAGAATCAAACAAACGGAGAGGGAAGGGGACAGAATCCAACAGACGGAGAGGGAAGGGGACAGAATCAAACAAACGGAGAGGGAAGGGGACAGAATCCAACAGACGGAGAGGGAAGGGGACAGAATCCAACAGACGGAGAGGGAAGGGGACAGAATCCAACAGACGGAGAGGGAAGGGGACAGAATCAAACAGACGGAGAGAGAAGGGGACAGAATCAAACAAACGGAGAGGGAAGGGGACAGAATCAAACAGACGGAGAGGGAAGGGGACAGAATCAAACAGACAGAAAGGGATGGGAACAGAATCAAACAGACGGAGAGAGAAGTGGACCGAATCTAACAGACGGAGAGGGATGAGGGCTGAATAAAACAGACGGAAAGGGACGGGGACAGAATCAAACAGATGGGAACCGAATCCAACAGACGGGGACAGAATCAAACAGACATAGAGGGACGAGGACCGAATCAAACAGACGGAGAGGGAAGTGGACTGAATCATACAGACGGAGAGAGAAGTGGACAGAATCAAACAAACGGAGAGGGAAGGGGACAGAATTAAACAGACGGAGAGGGACGGGGACCGAATCAAACAGACGGAGAGGGAAGTGGACTGAATCAAACAAACGGAGAGGGAAGGGGACAGAATCAAACAGACGGAGAGGGACGGGCACAGAATCAAACAGACGGAGAGAGAAGAGGACCGAATCTAACAGACGGAGAGGCAAGGGAACAGAATCAAATGGAGAGGGAAGGGGACAGAATCAAACAAACTGAGAGGGACGGGCACAGAATCTAACAGACGGAGAGGGACAAGGACTGAATCAAACAGACAGAAAGGGATGGGAACCGAATCAAACAGATGGAGAGGGACGGGGACTGAACCCAACAGACGGGGAGGGATGAGGACTGAATTAAACAGATAGAGAGGGACGAAGACCGAATCAAGCAGACATAGAGGGACGAGGACCGAATCAGATGGAGAGGGAAGTGGACCGAATCAAACAGGCGGAGTGAGAAGTGGACTGAATCTAACAGACGGAGAGGGATGAGGGCTGAATAAAACAGTCAGAAAGTGATGGGAACAGATTCAATCAGACGGAGAGAGAAGTGGACCGAATCTAACAGACGGAGAGGGATGAGGGCTGAATAAAACAGACGGAAAGGGACGGTGACAGAATCAAACAGATGGGAACCGAATCCAACAGACGGGGACAGAATCAAACAGACAGAGAGAGAAGTGGACCAATCTAACAGACGGAGAGGGACGAGGACTGAATCAAACAGACAGAAAGGGACGGGGACCGAATCAATCAGCTATTAAATTGGAGGAGCACTGATTAAATGAAACTGACAGACACAGAGATAGAAAGACCCAGGTAGTGTAGGGAACAGGGATTGAGTTACAGGGAAAGAAGGGCAGAGTCACAGTAAATTTGCTTAAAGTTCAGGGACTGATATGCAGAGACACACAGACCCCCTCACACACACAGACAGAGGCACACAATGCACCCCCTCACACACACACAGACAGAGGCACACAATGCACCCCCTCTCACACACAGAGCTACACAATGCACCCCCTCACACACACAGACATAGCTACACAATCCACCCCCTCACACACACAGACATAGCTACACAATCCACCCCCTCACACACACAGACAGAGGCACACAATGCACCCCCTCACAAACACACACACACTTTCTCTCTGTGGGCCCTTCAGTTTAACCAGTCTGCAGCAATCCCAGGATACATTTACCTGTGTCGTGCTCCTGTCAGTTCATTGATCTCCCTCCTTCCTGTCCCAGGTGTTTGTCAGTCTTAGCTCCTCCCCTCATCCAGCAGGTATCTGCCCTCTCCTCAAACACAGCCGGTCACCTCTTCCCTGCCTCCCTGACCAGAGATCACCATCACTCACTCCTGGCTCAAATGTCACCTGCAGGACAGCTCCTGTCACCTAGGGAATGGTTAAGGGACATAACGAAAACAAAGGAGTTACTGCTGTGCAGGTTCACCCACATGCAAACGCCATGTAGACACTGCAGTATTTTACTACTTACAGATGTTGTATGGTGTAGGCTAGCACCACTCACATCCCATTATGCCCGAAACTCCAAAAACATCCCATTCAGCCAGAAATAAATGCATATGAAACATGACAATTGTGCAATTTTTTTAATTTTATTTTAATTTTGGCAATATTTTAACTGAAAACCTTATGTGGTCTTTGGGCCAGCCACCATTAAATCTTTAGCTGTTTGAAAGAAATGAACATCCCCCCGCACCATCTGAGAGCCAGTCACAGCGCTCCTGTAGCGATGAATGTCCACTATATGTGTGCAGGATGTCATTGATGTCACCAATCATCATTGATGTCACTGCCTCTAATCACTGCTGCCCTAAACAAAGAAATGGGGATACTGTCACCAGTTTCAGAATGAATCACTTTCTGCACTGATCATCTTGCAATTCAATAAACAAACAAGGTAGTTTGATGTTTGTGTTGACCATTTAAACCAAGCCATAAAACTTCCTTTGAACGTCTACAAATGATAAAGTGGTCAGCCACCTCAGTTCTGCTCAGCAGCCTGATACCCAACTGCATCAAATTCTAGAGATTTCTAGCCAGGGACAACATGTGCAGTAGGTGACCTTAAAACGCAGGAAAGGTCATCACTTTAGGACCATATAACGAAGAAGAAAGAAGCACCGACGCATCTTGTACACTAATCCCAAAAATGTGCCAGTAAAATGCAGATTATCTTGACCTAGCCCAAAGAGGAAATGATGAACAATCAGTGTCTCTAGATGGTAACATATTTTTTTCTTTCAGCTTCTGTTGCCATTTTGTGGAACTTACCGATCCAAGAAAATGTAAAACTACCTAGACTCTCCATTTTGAAAATGTTTAGCGATTGAGCTTCCATAAAATTTATTCACACAATTCTACACATTTATAGGGCTAGTAAGTATATGTTATGTCAGATGGGCCACACATTGGACACCACTTTTCTATTGTATAACTATTTATTTAAGTTGTATTCCATTTCCTCTTGTATAGTGTGGGGTTGTCTTACAATAATCAGTATGGTGGATAATGCCACTCAGTAGATGCATCCAGGACCATCATGTGGGTGGAATACACCCAGTAAGAAGCCCAAATGTCCTGAGGAGCTCACAACCACAGGATGTCTGTGCGCTGCGTACAGACCTCCTTAAGTATCAAAACAGTTTTTCTAGCAAAACGTATTTATGGAGTATTCCTACTTATGGAGTAGGAACTGGCTGGGGCCAGTGGAGATGGAGGAGAAGAGGTTTCTACAGCAGAGAGCTGGGTAAGTTAGGGACATCACACCACATATACCATGGCCCCTCGCTGGCAGCAAAAAACCTCTGTTAATCTTGAGATCTGAAATGTGCTAAGCGAAAGTAGAGTTAAATAAAACACTTTCATAAAAGTTATTTTTAAAAGGAATAAAGGGCTGACTGCTGGGCTAGTCGGCAATAAGAAAAGTGTACTGGCAATGTGCCTTACGCGTTTCGTGCATGAGTGCACTGAGCCATTGGCTAAAAACAGAGAGGCAGCATCATATATAAAAGTACTAAGAGTCTAACAAAGCCAGCATAATGCAATCACATTAGCTAAATTGGCAAATGAGAAGCTGATTTCTGGGGTAAAATAATACCAAAAAGTATGTAAATAAAAGGCAGAAAATTAGGACATTTGGTTAGTGAGGACAGAGAGAAAACATATATTTTAAATAACTTGCAGACTGATTTTACAGAACCCAAACATGGGACTGACTGTTTTAAGCAATTAAACACTGATAAGATAGCCAAGGCCCCAGGGGTGGATGCTATACACCCAAGACTACTTAAATAGCTAGGCCTAATTTTGACCAGACAGATCTTTAGGGGTTCTTTCAGTTCAGTCATAATGCCACAGCCAGATGTGGTGCCATATTTAAAAATGGATCAAAATCTTAGCCAGGCAATTACAAGCCGGCAAGCTTGACATCTCTAGTGGGCAAATTATTTGAATGGTTTCTAAAGGTATACAATCAAGAATATTGCTTGTATCAGAATATAATTAGGAGTCATCATCAGTATGTTTAAAGCCGATTGATCCAAGGAGAAATCAGATTGCCTTTTTGGAGTCAAGAAGGAATTTACCCAATCTGTCAAAATTCAAAATAGCTTAATTTTTTTGCCATGGTTTACATCAACAGCAGGAAAGCTAGGTACAAGGGTTGGACTTGATGGACTTAGGAACATGTCAAATAGATATTTAGATATTTGTTCAAGGGCATTGGCTTTCTGTACTCTTCCTATGATTAATGTCAGGTCACCATTACAACACAGAAAGCAAAATTAGGGGTACAGTAATTACAGAATCAAGCCGGCAGCCGGGAGATTGCAGGGTTTAGCACTTCATCTAATGGGATATATATTGAAATATGAAACCTTACTAAATATTGGTGTCTAATATATATGTCTATATATACAGAACCTCTTTATATATATATATATATATATATATATATATATATATATATATATAATTACATGTGTATATATATTACATACATGTATACACAGCTCCAATCTCCAGGGAAATGGCTATGGGAGATTTGAAGCAGCACCAAAAATCTCAATGGCTACCGATCCCACCTGATTCAATGTTGTTGGAAATTAACTAGATTACATTTGATGGCAATAGTAAGGCATTTCATAGTTTATACTGAGATTATAGAGAATTAAAAAATGATCTATACATTGTCTCCGTGGAAAAACTTGTTTTAAAGCTGGAATAAAAATGTTTTTTTTTTTTTTTTTAAACTTACTGTAGGTAAGGTCCCCCCCCCCCCCCCCCTACCCCACCCCTCTGTTGGTGGCATGTGAAAATCAGGGTCTCTCACTGCATTAGCAGAGAGATTGTCGGTGACAGCCTCGGCCATGATGCTTTTTTACTTTGAGCAGATTAACTGGCATGTACCTTTATAATGAGCATGCTGGTTTATCCCCATACTATGGCCACTCGGTTTTTCACTTTATTAGAGGCACAAATGGGAAAGAAAACATCCTGTGCGTAAGGTCAATAAGATGTCAATCTGTTCTGGATAACATTATAGTGTAACTTTCCTAAGAGTGTACTCCAGCAGCAGTCAGGAGGAGAGAGGGATGCATGTGACAGTCTTACCTCTTCAGAGAGAGGATCCTGCATTCACTCCATGTTACTAGCCTGTTCACACCCACGTTTCATCCACAAATATGCAGGGAATGTTGAAAAGCTCACTGCCAATCCAGACCACAGAGGTTTCAAACAAAGTCTCTATAGGACATCATTACTCCACAATTCAAACCTCTATTACAGTGAACACTAACCTTGGCACAGGCGATGTTGGGGAACTACACATCCCAAGATACTCAGTCAGCCATCTGACTAGCTGAGCATCAAGGGATATGTAGTTCTCATATGTGCAGTGGCAAATTTAGCCATCACTCATCTAATATAGTGAACCTCATTTAAAGTACCTTATTGAACCCTCTCTGCACTGTATAGCTATGGAGGGGGAGGGGGGGGGGGGGTTTAATATGTGAAAAAATGACTGTTTTTTAGTGGTAAAATGCATTGTATTGCAATTCAATGAATATTTTGTTTTTAAAAAAGGGGAGTCCGAAGATTTACTTCATTTTATTTCAATCAAATTTAAAGCTTTTTGTGTAGGATCTTGGGTCAGATGAATGAAGATCTGACCCAAGATTCTAAACATGTCTGCCCGCTACAAGCAGAGAGGGTTCAGTATGGTACTTTGTTTGTATTATCTCAGTAAAGCAATTATATTTAAAATGCCTACACTTGATGCAATCTTTCAATTAAAAGGATTATTTTTTGTCCTGCTGATGGTTGTCCTTTAATTACACCCCAACCCACCCTCCAGAAAAAGAAAATAAAACACACCACCAGAACCCCAAAGTAAATAATGACTAGGAGGGGAATTAGATATTGCTAACATTACTGTATCACTCCAATAAAATCTGGGGAGATGTACCTACAATCTGCAGGGAAATGGCTTTGAGAGACACTTAATGCCTACTGATCCCCCCTGATCCCGTGTTGCTGATAAAAGCTTACCATAAATCCCCGGGTCCAGCCCTACATAATGTGCATGATATAAGAACACCATGATCTTGCGCTATACACTCTAGAGATTTGTATTTATTCTTTAAGATCTCAAATGGAACATGATCGCAAGTATGTCTCACTAAGTCATGACAGATTGTGTTCAATGCCAATATACAGTGTCTAGAAGCAGAAAATGAATCAGTGATTTTCTCTTTAAATTAAAAAGTAGCCATTATTATTAACGTAGAGATCAAACGTGATTTTTGTTGCAATAGCAGCATGAATAAAGTTATATCTCATGCTTGAAGTGCTAAATGACGTTTACATGGCATCAACATCCTGAGCTTGTCTAATAGTCTTCCATGCTGTTGGTATTAGTGCTGAGCCTAATGGTTCCTAGAATGAGCCTCTGATGGTTGAGTGTTGAGGCAGAGAGTTCAATCTGAGTAACCCACAGTTTTCACACAAAACCAAAAAGGACAAATAGCCTTTTACGGCTCATTTAAAGAGGGAGTGGGTTTTAATAGACAGACACATTAATATATTTTTACCTTCATGATATGAAAAAATATAATAGAATTAAACTGTCAGAATGGGTTTTATACATTGGAATAAAAGGGGCAAAACAGTGACTTTATTCTCAAAATGCGACTTTTTGTTTGGTGCAGATAACGTCAGATTAGGAGTGGCGGAGAATTGTAATCCAATACAGTGATCTAAAAAAGGGGCAATTTTTTACTTTTTTTTTTATCCAGTCAGACAGAATTCTTAACAAATAATTACATAATTGTGTCAGGCGGAAATCGTTTTATTCATAGGAGCAGGCAAGAATAATGGCTCAAGTGCACTCCATTTCTAACACCTTTATACATAACCCCCAATGTATCGTGTAGCCTCTGCTGCAGCCCTGGGTATAGATTCAGGTCCTCTCCTGAGAGCAAAGCTGGCAGTTTGGTTCCATTTTTCTGTAGTTCTAGGGCTTCCTGCAGTAAAAGTTCAAAGAAATCACATGGGATATAAATACAATTCAGTAAGAAGTTTACTCCTTCCACTTACCAGGAAAGGTTAAAGCATCTTAACATGTATAGCTTGGAGGAAAGACGTAACCGGGGGGATATGATAGAAACGTTTAAATACGTAAAGGGAATCAACACAGTAAAGGAAGAGAGTATATTTAAAAGAAGAAAAACTACCACAACTAGAGGACATAGTCTTAAATTAGAGGGGCAACGATTTAAAAGTAATATCAGGAAGTATTACTTTACTGAGAGGGTAGTGGATGGATGAAATAGCCTGCCAGCAGAAGTGGTAGAGGTAAACACAGTCAAGGATTTTAAGCATGCATGGGATAAGCACAAGGCCTTATCCTATTAAGATAGGGAATTTTAGAAAATTGGGCAGACTAGACGGACTGAATGGTTCTTATCTGCCGACACATTCTATGTTTTCTATGATAAAATACTTCTTTATATAAGGAAAAGAAAATATCGGCATTTACTCCCTCTTTAAAGTCTGAAAGAACTTTACATACCAAATATGTCTGTTCTGCAGATTACAGCTAGGCTAGCTTCTGGTACACACAGAGTTAATGCATCCGTTCCGCTACTGGATTAGATAATGATGTCCTCGGCCAACATTCTTAATCTCCCTGTCACCCAATCAGATCAGGTTTAACAAGCACGCTGCTCCCAGCTGAAGGAAAATATTACTGAATGGCAGAGTGACTATAAAAAGCATGTCATTCAATACTTTAAGATCAGGTTTTTGTGTGTCTGTGTTTGTAATAATTGGATTTAACCAGCAATAAAAAATAAAACCAGCCAGTGTTTGGAAAACAAATTGTAGAAAATCAGTATTTTTTTGGAAGATATTTTATATTTTTATTATTGACCTTATAAAAACAAAAACAAGGAAGGTGGCTCTTGGCCCATGCAGGACAGTGTGTAACAGACAGAACGGGAGGCACGTTTTTCTATGGGTAAGGGAACCAGAAGGATCTCAAACGCAGTGGCATCATAAATTCCCCCTTTTGGCTTAAAATGATTTTTGGAGAAAGCCATGCTTCGAAAGTGAAGGAGACGGCATGGTTGTTTGTGGGAGGGGAGATATTTAAGGGGAGCCATAAAAGAGTAGTTTCTGCCGCATAAGGTTTGGGTTTGAAGGGTCTTAACCACATGCATCAAATAAATTCTTCTTGGGTTTTTGGGCCAATGGATCTGATGAGAGCTCCAAGCATAGCTGGTCTCTGATTTAGGACTCTCCCTGTCCCTATTTAACAGCCCTTTGGTTCTAGTATTGTCTCCAAATTCCATAAATAGCCCACATATTACAGAATGTACACCTCTTAAGTGGCCACAAAGTAGCTTAAAGGTTCTGTGTAACAGACGTAGTAACTGGTGTGGTCACTAGATCTCCTGCCCCCATTTAGCTTGGAGAATGTGGAGCAGAGCACATTCCTCAGGAGCTACAATATGTCATCTTAAAAAAAAAAAAAAATGGACACAATAAAAACCTTCTGTGAACCTGCCATACAACAATGGCCTCCAGGTCCTCCCGACTTCCAAACAACGGTTTGCTTGCTGTCCCCATTGCTCATGGGTTTAGAGCCTCAGCTCCTTGCTCACTAAAAGAAAATTTTAAAATTCAGACTGGCTCCACGTGATGTCCCTTTAAAATTCCTGTTCTTGTGTTCCCTCAGCCCTTGCTCCATGGCTTATATTCCTGTGGCGCAGGGTCTCCTTTCTGTGGCTATGGAGCAGTAATGTAGCTCAGGAGCCCGCTTCCGAATCCCATTGCTCAGGAGCGGCTGCGGTTTTCGTGGCTTCCAGCGATGACGCGACTGTACAGCTTCTGCTGCTCTTCTTTGAAAGCCTCTTTGACTTTTTCTCGCTTCAGTCCTCCATCCCTGTAAACGGGCAAAATGGCAGTCAGCAAAATGGGGGAGGGGGGGGGGGTTAATGAGGCTACTATAGGGGATCGGTAACCTACCCAATTGCTTGGTTTGCCAAAGGCAACCATCTTGGAAATATCTGCATAACTATTCCTCTCCCTCATTTATTCCACTCCTTTAATAGAAGCAGATTGGCATGAAGAGAGGTGGGGTGAGGACATGAGTGTATACAATTATGCTATCCTAGATATAAGATTGGGCCGTGAACTAACAAACATATTGGCTCTTATCTGCCGACACATTCCATCTTTCTATGTAGCAGTAGTACATTTATTATAATAATCTTCATTGCTCATACAGGATCCCCTGTAAGGAGAACGATTTATTTAATACTCACCATAAGAGATCTACGAGCCCACCTTGCCGTGCAATGGCCGCCTTCACCCTGTTAGCAAACTGCACCGCATCCTCATCCGCCTGCAAAGTAAGAAAGAGATGCACACAAACCGGACATGAACACATATGTTCTGCATTTGAACAGGTTTATCATTTACATAACACATTTCACAATGACACACAGACAAAATGTCTACAGAATAATCCTGAGCAAAGTCAGTGTATGTGTGGATCTTTGGATCTGTTTTCTAGGTTCATTGTTATTACATTTTCGAGGTTATGCAATATCTTACGGCTATGGTGGATTGTGGGGATGCTAACATCACTCCATTTTATCTCTGAAGGGCTTATATCATGAAGGGCTTGGCTGCCCAGCCAGGAACCAAGCCTACAACCCTGAGGATTAAAGAGATTCTGCAGTTTATGCATTGCTCAAACATGGTTAGATACTATCGAATGCCTAGAACAGGGGTGTCCAAGTTTATTCTGCAAAGGGCCACTTCGCTAGAAATGTATGCGTGCTTGGGCCGCATTCATTTTTCATTCATTCAGAGAATAATATATATAATTATATACATGTGTATATATATATATATATATATATATATATATATATATATATATATATATATATTTTACACCAATGTGTAGTGGTCACATTAACTACAAACACACATGCATACACAGTCAGACTTACCCCCCCCTTCCCACACACATACACATTTATACACACACACACTCACATACATACATACACTTACCCCACACCCACTTAACATGCACTCACATAGATACACATTTATACACATACTCGCATACATACACTTACCCCACTCACACACATACACATTTATACACACACACTCACATACATACAGTTACCCCACACACACACTCACATACACTAATACACATTTATACACACACACTCACATACATACACTTACCCCCACACACATACACATTTATACAGACACTCACAAACATACATACACTTAACCCCCACACACATCCACATTTATACAGACACTCACAAACATACATACACTTAACCCCCACACACATCCACATTTATACACACACTCACATACATACACTTACCCCACTCACACACATACACATTTATACACACACACTCACATACATACACTTACCCCACTCACACACATACACATTTATACACACACACTCACATACATACATACATACACTTACCCCACACACACACTCACATACACTTACCCCACACACTAATACACATTTATACACACACACACTCACATACATACATACATACACTTACCCCACACACACATTGATACACACACTCACATACATACATACACTTACCCCCACACACACATTGATACACACACTCACATACATACATACATACACTTACCCCCACACACATACACATTTATACAGACACTCACATACATACATACATACACTTACCCCCACACACATACACATTTATACAGACACTCACATACATACATACATACATACATACACTTACCCCCACACACATACACATTTATACAGACACTCACATACATACATACACTTACCCCCACACACGTGGCTGTGGAGGTTGTGGGCTCCCGGTACGCTTCTTCCCTCCCTCTGACCCTTGCGCATGACCTCATGCGCAGGGTAGAGGAGGGGATTTGTGCACTGCACACCGCACGGGAAGCTGTATTGGGGAACGAAGTTCCCTACACAGAGCGTGTAGACGCACGTTGGACGCCTCTGGCCTATAACCTAGTCCTGTAGGAACATCTTTTGAGTGGTCAACTGTAGAAGGCGGTAACAAGTTCTTGTGAAGTTTACATGGAATGTAATACTAATATATAATAAGTGATTCAGTTCTACATCACTAGAGCACATAATAAAAATGTTTATTTGATTATTTTTTTTTGTAGGATTTGTTCTGCCTTCTTTTTTTGGCATCAGCATACTTTAGCGATAGAATCCCTGAAACAATAGACTTACTGTGCTGGAAACAATAAGATCCTGAATGCTCCAGACCTCACTATAATCCCTGACAAACGACATGCATAACAGACCACTGTATAATAACAACCGCTGAAGGACAAGAGCTTTTTGGGAGTAAGTTTAATTGTTCTAAATCTAATTAAGTGAACTCATACAGTCTGGGTTTTTTTTTTAAAAAGGAAACCTTTGGCTTTTTTATGACGTATTTATCCTTATAAAGCAGAATTTAACATATCTTTATAAATTGGCCATGTCTTTGTTTACATTAATCATTAGGTGTCAGGGATTAACAACCATTAGACAGACTGAGCCCTGCGCATTAAGAGTGTGATATTCATCTGTCGCTCACAATTTGTGTGTGTGACAATAATTCACTGTTTATTGTTACAGTTAAATACCAAGTAAAGTGTCCTCCTCCCTGTATTTCTCTAAGTTCCATATGAATTAAGAGATATATATCATTCAACCGTTTTCAATCAATGGACGTCCTAAAACGATTCTTTTAATTAAAGTCCTCCTAATTAAGTTTTTCTCCCACCAGCAAACAATAAAACGATAATTAAAAAAAAAACCAAAAACTTTTGTTATTTGTTTATAAAAACGGCCTTCATGATTTAATTACAAACGGTAGCAATCATTAAGATGTAGCGGAATCAACATCCACTGCACGCTCTCCAACCTGGAGCTCACATGACTTACTGAACTACAAACCCCATGATTCCAAAGCATCCAAAATCTGTCAGACATTCGTGGGAAATTTAGTTGAATAAGCTTGCGAGTTTCAAGTTGGTCAGATCTTACTCACCCGGCGTGTCATGGGAGGTAGGTACCAAACACTGCACACTATGGCCCAACTAGTCATCATTCTTAAGAGGTAGGTGACCATCCCATATTTACTGCTGTTCCAGAAGGCATCTCCAAAGCGAGGGTCATACTGTGAGAAAGGATATATATTGAGTGATCGGTAGACTAGTGTAAGATTTCTATTTGATGTTCTGCACAGAGTACACCCTCCAATCACTTCATCACATAAGAACATACATAACCATATGATCCAATGGCAGCAGCTCACAGTACAATAGATCAGTTTGCACATCAAATGCCCCTTTAAAGATCAAAATAATTAACAATGGCAGCAGATGGGGCTCAAAGGGAAAAATGCCTTATGTGTTTCATGCCTCTAAAAGAGAAAAGTAAGAGCCCTATCCGTGTGGATATTCATCTATCGCCCGATCTCTTCCTTATTGGATGTTGTGGATAGCGTGCGTCTTGAACATAATTAGCAAGCAACATGACGAGCTGTGCAATGATCTACTGATCATATTCTTTTCTGCTTTCATGTTCCCATTACGCACTGACAAATACACTATCTGCGGCTTTAATCCATGTAATAAGGGAGATCAATTCAAACAGAACAGAATGAATTACACATGCGTGGAAGGAGAGGTTTGGGGGAGTAATCTTTCCTGTACATCGGAGGTGGGGTGGCCATGTACTCCTGAGGAAGTGTAGTTAGTGTCACTTCTAGCAGATACATGGACACAGTCCCATACAGGTTACTGGAATCCAGAAGGAGTGAGGAGATTATAGCATGGATGAGTATGACACGGTCATACTATATTAGAGGTAGTGTATAGCATGGGTGAAGCACAGAGCATTCTCAATATTATTTCATTACAATACCCAAAGGATTATAAGTCTCCACGCATATTTTAAGTAGCAATTCTGGGGGAAAACTTGAAAACTAAATCAGTGGGAATATTCCCTCTGATTCCATGGCTTTACTTTTATAACAGAGCCTTTTTCATGTCTAACCATCATTGAATTCTGTGTGAAACTGCACTTTTTGCCAATCATATTGTATGAGACTATCCCTTCCCAACATATTTTATTGGGTTTCTGCAGATCAAGTGTCCAGCCATTGTGTTATACGGTGTTGGACACATCTAGTTAAGGGAATGGATTGCCCTATTACATTACATAACTCTACCAGCGTCAAGGATAATAATTTGTCTAAAGACCTTACACCTCACCTTTATAGCCACCGGGTAAACTGTGGCCTCAATTTCAAAGCTTCCCTTCTTAAACATCATGACCGAGGTGTTGTTAATGCAGGTACCTAAACAGAGAGAAAACCCCAAAACTTCAAGATGATCCATGACATCCAAATGACCTGATTAATACACAGTCTAACAAGGTGCGTATGCTGTGTGCGGACTGGGTGTGGGACTGACATGCATCCAATAAGAAGGATTACCGTACTTACCTGCTTTGAAGCCCAATATGCTATTTGCGTTAAATAGAATGCAAATTAATTAATTTCACCCCTCTGTAGAAAACACCTCCCCTATCCTGCCCTAGAAAACACCTCCCAATTCAAGCTGAATTTAACATAGGCAGATTAATTAGCATTTACCATCCCCATCACTAGATGCATATTTCAAAAATAAATTCTAATTGCCGTTTTAAAATAGAGAATATGTCAGGTGCATGCTGGGAATTATATCCTCTTCACTCTTTAATCTACTATAGTTTTATATTGAACCCACCATACGGATACTGGGCTTAATAAGGGGGTACTCAGGTGGTCTCAAGCATGAGAGTTGTTAAAAAAAAAAAAAAAGGAGTGTAATTAAATCGCCAATATAATAAGTTCAAAGGCAGAGACGATAACATTTATTATTAGACATCTATTCACAATTTGCATATTGTAATTAGTGCATTACTTTTGTAGGGATGCATGCTTAATATATTAAGGGACAACTGTAGCAAAAACTGAAGTTGTGTTTAATTGAAAGATTGCATCAAGTGTAGGCATTTTATATAGAAATGCTTTAATGAAAAAACACAAGTAAAGTACCTTGATGAGCCATCTTTACTCCATATTGTGAGTGAAGATTTGACCCAACATTCTAAACAAGATGTCTGCCCCCTGAGAGAGCTAAATGGAGAAAAGAAGGCTTAATACAGCTCTTAATTTGTATTGTTTCATTAAAGAATTTCTTTATAAATCATCTACACGTGATCTAATCTTTCAACTAAACATAAGTACATTTTTAGCTACAGTTGTCCTTTAAGGGGTTGAGTGCATTTTGCTGCAAAAGCCCAAACATGGAAGTTAATGTTCCTGTCTTAC
Source organism: Pelodytes ibericus (assembly GCA_036172795.1). Classification (NCBI taxonomy): domain Eukaryota; kingdom Metazoa; phylum Chordata; class Amphibia; order Anura; family Pelodytidae; genus Pelodytes; species Pelodytes ibericus. The sequence continues at coordinate 202,310,243 of CM069858.1, read as the reverse complement.
CTTCTGGAAATATAAGAATAGGCAGCTTGCTTTTGTCTTGCACGTGATCTGTGAGCCTGAGAAATAATACAGAGAAAGTAGACATGTAGAGGGGCAAAAGAGACAGGAAGGGGCATCAAGATGAGCAAGTTGAGACTGGGAGGGGCATTCTGCTACTGTTTAAACATACAAATCACACACATATACTTTGGCACTGAGAATCTGGGATGTCAAGAGGTTGCAGCCAGGTGGGTATTTCCCACTCCGCCATCCCAGAGATCCGGGACACAATAGCGAGAATATTGGAATTGCAGCACAGTAGGAAGTATGGTTTTTGGTGGACTTTGTTCACAATATTTCATCATGTAATTTAGATTTAGAGCAAGGCTGTTTTAATCTATCATTAACCTAGCAATGTTATGCTATAATTCAATGTGCTTTATAAATATACCAACAATAAAGACAGTTTTAAAGCGGTCAGTTGAATGTATATTTATGTTTTATTCGACTCATCCCCTATTTTCATTCCATGGAAATTTAGCTCCTATTTTGCAAGTTTGAAATCACTGTTCTAAACATTACACAAATCACTTGTTGTATTCAGTACAAATTTGCTTAAACGAACACCAAGCTTAGAAGACTATGGGTGGATAGGAACATGGAATTTAAAGGGAAAGTCACTAATGGATTGTCTATATTGAGCATAGGATTTCAGTCGTTTGGTTTTTGCTAAGGAGCACACAATGAACCCAAAACTGAGGCCGTCTGGAAGCCATAGAACCAGGCAATGGGTACATTAGCAATTTTCGTTTTCCTTATGGTAAAGCATTATAAAAAAAATCTATATACACAGATAAATGTAACCTAAAGACGTGATTACAAGGCTATTAAAAATAAGTTGACTGTTGGTTGAAGCCCTATTTTAGTAATTTTGTTAACATATCCACTTATGTATAAAAAAAAAACTGCAACAAAAATCTGAAATATACTCTAATCCAAAATAATGTATTTGCTTGAATTTAAGACAATACTGGCCAATCGCCTCCGGTCTTTCCTCCCATCTCTTATTAAACAAGATCAAGTGGGATTTATCCCAGGACGGGAGGCCAAAGATAACACCACTAGAATCCTCAACTTAGTACACCAGGCCAAAAACACACCTGCAGTCTTATTGTCAGTAGATGCCGAAAAGGCGTTCGACAGGGTCAACTGGGCTTTTTTATTTGCGACCCTTAAGCATATAGGCTTGGGCCAAAACATGTTACAGTGGATAAAATCGTTATACCATAACCCTACTGCAAAGGTCCGAATAAACGGCACGTTATCAGGCAAGTTGACCCTGTCGAACGGCACAAGACAGGGTTGCCCCCTTTCACCCCTGTTTTAATTATGGAACCATTTCTGGAAGCCATCCGGGCCAACCCAGATAACAACAACTCAGGCTGAAGATGGGACCACACACCCACAAAATCTCGGCGTTCGCAGATGATTTGCTATTCATCGTCTCCAAACCACATATTTCCCTACCCAATATTGTCCGAGAGATGTGAATCTTCTCCAACCTATCCTACTTTAAGGCCAACTTAACCAAATCAGAGATACTTAATCTATCAATACCACTCACAGAAGAATTAACCCTAAAAACGTCCCTCCCGTTTCGATGGACCTCCGGCTCCATTAAATATCTAGGGACCCACATCCCAAATGATCTCTCCCAACTATTCAATTTAAACTACACACCTCTCCTGAAATCTTTACAGTCAGATTTGTCTAATTGGTCCAAAAAATATATCTCCTGGTTTGGACGAATTAGTGTAGTTAAAATGAATATTCTTCCTAGAATTTTGTACATATTGCAAGCACTCCCTACCACCTTGCCCACATCTTATTTTACAGAAATAAAAAGACTCATAACTCGCTATGTCTGGGGTAATTCACATCCCCGACTAGGATATGATTACCTTACTAGGCATAAACATTCAGGAGGAGTTTCCCTCCCACACATTTCCCTCTACCATAAAGCAGTTCACCTGGCCAGGATAGTCGACTGGTCACGACCATCCTCTAAACTATGGGTGTCTACTGAACAAGAAGAGTTGACAGTCCCAATCCCAACGGCAGCCTGGGTACCACACTCGCAGCCAGTTCTCAAGACCTCAGCACACCCGACGGTCCCTGTGACTTTAGCCATATGGAAGAATTTAGCAACCAAACATAGGTTACGACAGACACCCTCCCCACTTACCCCACTGATTTTTAACGAACATTTCCCACCGGGTTTTGATGTCCATTCGCAATCTTTTCCCCATAGAGGTTTGATATCCTAGATTAGGACATGTCATGAAAGATAAAAGACCTATCCCCTATAATATCCTGACTACAACACATCCCAACGACCCGCTACGATTCCACACATACAGACAACTTCACCACTACGTTGCCTCAATTCTTAAATCAAATGAATACCCGGACACATTAACTTCGTTCGAAGCACTATGCCACACCGAAGAGACCCCCCCAAGACTTATTTCTACTATACATGATATACTTCTTAATTCTCAATCGGAAACCAAACCTTATTTTATGAGATTATGGGAAAGGGACACACACAACACCCTAACGGAAACTCAGTGGACCAAAATCTCAACACTAATCCATAAGAGCACCCCCTACGCGCTTGCACAAGAAAACTCGTACAAAATACTTACCAGATGGTACAAGGTACCCGCGTATTACATAAACAGTACCCAGGGACCCCAGATCTCTGTTGGCGATGTAGGCAAGAAAAAGGGGAATTCATCCACATTTGGTGGTCCTGCCCCGTGATTAAACCGTTTTGGGACTTAGTAGTTAAGATTATAATAACAGTTGTTGACCCTGATTTTGTCCCTAACCCCCTAAGCATACTCCTACATCACACTACACAACCCATTAAAAGCTACAAACATTCCCTGACACCACCTTTACTCAATGCTGCTAAAATGTTAATTCCACAATTATGGAAGCAGACAAGACCCCCAACATGCGATGAGTGGGTCGCCTCGGTGGAGCAGATCAGGAAGATGGAAGACTTATTATTCACAGCCCAAGGTAGAGGGTTGGACTCTTTCTCCAAGTGGATCCCGTGGACGATGTACTTGGAATCAGACCCATTCCTCCAGATCCTCTCAACATTATCTCCCTCACTCATTTAATTCCTAATACTTCATGTATATCTCATGTATTTTTCCTATCATGATTGACTAAAAAGTATACATACCACCTAAAGGTTCAAACCAGATACCCTGAATGTAAATGATTGCCTGACTGGCCTGTCATAACTCCTATTTTCTCTTTTTTGAAACTATAAGTCACCGCACCTAGCCTATTCCCCGCCCCCTCTTTCTTTTCTCTCCTCGCCTTCCTCCCACCCCCCACCCCCCTTCTTGCTCCCTCCCCCAACCCACCCATTGCTCCCGGTTCATGTTGTCACCAAAAGTTTCATATACATGTATACGTATTACAATGTCCAAGCCTGGTGTACTATATATTATTGACACTTCTAAACTAAACTAAACTTTCTTTTTTTTTTGTAAATTATTGCATATTCTCATTTACATGCAAACATCTTCTTATATGATGAAAATGTAAGAAACAAATGTCAAGTACTGCACCTTCATTCCTTTGTAAACGTGTAAAATGTTGTTTACATATAAAATCTTCACTAAAAAGATTTTAAACAAAAAAAATATATAGACACTATGATAAAGAGTGTAGTTGTTCAAGCATGGCATATGATACAGATAATGCAAAATTTCCGTTTAGTAAAAGTATATATAACCAAACTAAAAACATGGAGGAAGTGGTGTCGAGAGGGTTACTATACTGAGAGCCACTCGGATGAGATGAGGGTGGATGATTAACTGACCTGGTTTAGTATGTCACTAAACATGAAGATCATGAGAACAAAGTCAGATAATGGAAGCTAGAGCGGCAATAGTCCTATCTAAAAAAACATTTAGTAGTAAGAGTTCACTCCTGAATGTCTGACTATCACTCTCGACATCAAAACCCATCAGGAGAATGCTTCCAAATAAGGAATCATGCCATGAATAAGAAGGAAAAGTGATATAAAAAGCAGGCGGAAAGGAGGAAGAGAAGCATGGGAATAGAAAAGTAACAGTGGGGTGAGGGGATCCCGAGAGGGGGATTCCGGCAGGAGCAAGATGGAGCTACACATGAGAGTGGGCTGCTGAACCATACTTTTGATGGTCAGCCAAAGAACTATCACCCGAAACGGGGTGATAAGGTGCCCTGGGAGATATCACCAATTAACTAGGGTGAAAACTAGGCACTAGTAGATATAGTGTGTGGGATCTGTGCGATAATAGGGAGCAGTGAACATATATTGGCCAGTGACACTGCTAGTCTACCAGGCTAATAGGGAGCAGTGAACATATATTGGTCAGTGACACTGCTAGTCTACCAGGCTAATAGGGAGCAGTGAACATATATTGGCCAGTGACACTGCTAGTCTACCAGGCTAATAGGGAGCAGTGAACATATATTGGCCAGTGACACTGCTAGTCTACCAGGCTAATAGGGAGCAGTGAACATATATTGGTCAGTGACACTGCTAGTCTACCAGGATAATAGGGAGCAGTGAACATATATTGGTCAGTGACACTGCTAGTCTACCAGGATAATAGGGAGCAGTGAACATATATTGGTCAGTGACACTGCTAGTCTACCAGGATAATAGGGAGCAGTGAACATATATTGGTCAGTGACACTGCTAGTCTACCAGGATAATAGGGAGCAGTGAACATATATTGGTCAGTGACACTGCTAGTCTACCAGGCTAATAGGCAGCAGTGAACATATATTGGCCAGTGACACTGCTAGTCTACCAGGCTAATAGGGAGTAGTGAACATATATTGGTCAGTGACACTGCTAGTCTACCAGGCTAATAGGGAGCAGTGAACATATATTGGTCAGTGACACTGCTAGTCTACCAGGCTAATAGGGAGCAGTGAACATATATTGGTCAGTGACACTGCTAGTCTACCAGGATAATAGGGAGCAGTGAACATATATTGGTCAGTGACACTGCTAGTCTACCAGGCTAATAGGGAGCAGTGAACATATATTGGTCAGTGACACTGCTAGTCTACCAGGCTAATAGGGAGCAGTGAACATATATTGGTCAGTGACACTGCTAGTCTACCAGGATAATAGGGAGCAGTGAACATATATTGGCCAGTGACACTGCTAGTCTACCAGGCTAATAGGGAGCAGTGAACATATATTGGTCAGTGACACTGCTAGTCTACCAGGATAATAGGGAGCAGTGAACATATATTGGTCAGTGACACTGCTAGTCTACCAGGCTAATAGGGAGCAGTGAACATATATTGGTCAGTGACACTGCTAGTCTACCAGGCTAATAGGGAGCAGTGAACATATATTGGTCAGTGACACTGCTAGTCTACCAGGATAATAGGGAGCAGTGAACATATATTGGCCAGTGACACTGCTAGTCTACCAGGCTAATAGGGAGCAGTGAACATATATTGGCCAGTGACACTGCTAGTCTACCAGGCTAATAGGGAGCAGTGAACATATATTGGTCAGTGACACTGCTAGTCTACCAGGATAATAGGGAGCAGTGAACATATATTGGGCAGTGAACATATATTGGCCAGTGACACTGCTAGTCTACAAGGATAATAGGGAGCAGTGAACATATATTGGCCAGTGACACTGCTAGTCTACCAGGATAATGGGGAGCAGTGAACATATATTGGCCAGTGACACTGCTAGTCTACCAGGCTAATGGGGAGCAGTGAACATATATTGGCCAGTGACACTGCTAGTCTACCAGGCTAATGGGGAGCAGTGAACATATATTGGCCAGTGACACTGCTAGTCTACCAGGCTAATAGGGAGCAGTGAACATATATTGGTCAGTGACACTGCTAGTCTACCAGGCTAATAGGCAGCACCTTCACAGACCATGCCCACAAGCCAAAAAAGTGATAGCATATGTATGGAAGTAAATCAAGCACTAGGATGGGGATATCTTCTAAAAGATTATTGAAAAAGGACTTAAAGTGCATCAGTCAGCAAAAACCATTACTTTTACTGCTACATTATTTTATTTGCAGTTACCTTTTAGCCACAAGAATGCGGTCCTTGACCTCTGAACGCTCAAACCAGACATGTGGGCAGGACTTCACCATAGCTCTCTGAATCACCCCCATGAGACCCCCATGGATTTGTCCCACCTGCAGTAAGTAGGGAACAATGATATAGAATGTTACTGCACAAGAGAACTGATGGCTCCTCCCACCCTTTCTACATCAGACCAATACTCACCATAGCATAGTATCCATCACTCGCCAGGATGATCACATCGATAGGAGACGTGTGATTGGCCACACAGATACCCCCATTCCTCGGGCGATTCTCACTTTAAATGAAACACAATTCACGGAAGATCAGACCTATAAACCAAACTGTTTGCAAGATGCAAAGCCTGCTGGGTGAGAGCTGGAATATGGCAGAACAAGCTACAAGTAGAGGAAAATCTAAAATGGGTGATCACAGAATACAGACCCTTACTCCATGAGGACTGTGACAAGGCTTGGATCAATTGGGCAGGTAAATAAAGCATATTCAACTCCCTTATTATCCAGAGCTCCTGACGTAATGCATTTCAACATGTTCTGGCTTACAAATTTACATGGAAGCCTTTACTGTGTTTTACATAGAACTCATCCCTGGATCCTAGATAAGCTTCTGTGGCATGTAAACTCTATAGACATGGCTTTGTTTTCACTCACCTGCCGTGATATGTAATAATCGCGGTCAGAGCGCGCACACAAATCCGGTAACACATCAAATGCACATGTTTACTCAAGAACTCTTTAAACCTACAAAGAAACAGACATTACCTACAGTGAAATATTCAAATACATGTACATAAATATATTATACACACAATAAATAGCGTATATACGTATATAAATTATACACTCACACATAAATACCGTATATACATATATTATACACACGTATGTGTATAATATATATATATATATATATTTATATATGAGTGTACACACACAGTCATATATGAGAGATTAGTTGTTACCAGTCACTAGAGTTAGCCATGTTACAATTGCCAGTGTCAGAAATAAACTTTGTACAGAGTGCTTCATTATATATTTTTTTAAATACATTACACTATTAAAAAAAAATGAAGGGGTTTCCCAATGACATCCTGGTAGTTATATTCATACTTTTAATGTACTATGAACTCACATGCAGAGGCCTAGTTACCGTTAAGGTGTTTGATTATCCACATAACTACAAGAGACCATATTTATCCTGAGGTAAAATAATATTTTTCATACTGTGGGCATTTTAAGCGTACATTTAAATAATTTCCTATTTCCAGCAACACTGACAACTCAGGTTGTTCCTGGGAAAAATAATAGTCCAAGCACAATAGACTGATATTATAAATCCAAATGTTGAGTACAACATTAGCCATGCTAAAGAGCAGCGTTTAGCATACTGAGGCCTCAAGCAACAGGCATTTCAGATATAAACAGGTATGACTTTGGAAAATATTAGCTCCTCGATACAAAACAGTAATGTAAGTTTGCACTTAAAGGGGACACTCCCACCAAAAAATGAAAAGGTTTTTTTTTTTTTTTTGCATTGTCAAATTCAGATATGTCTTGGTGTTTTTTATGTGAGTTTATTTTATTAAATATTTAACTAAACAAGTGTGACTGGGCGCTGCCAGTTTGTGAAATATAGTGTTTTTGGGTGCCACCCCCAGAGACTTTACAGCACTAGTATGTCACGATTACATCACAAGGAGTTATGATCATGTTTTATCAGGTCGATCTCCTCTCTTTCTGTTGGAAGGTAGATAAAAAAAAGTTGTACACAGCCACCTAGTCCTGCCCACTATGATACACAGGAGCCAGTAAGAGAGCAGGGGAGTATCTTATGACATTATCATGCCGGCTTTGGCTACAGTTGTAAAGTGAGACTGGCTGGAAGATTCTTGACGATGTTGCATCATGTGAAATATTCACAAAATGGAGCCAGGAGATAAACACCTAATTTTATTTTTCCTTTTATATGCAATTAATTCAATCAGTCCATTTGAAAAAAGTATATTATAAAAGGGATAACTTTAAATTTCTGGACTGTATCAGCTCTCCAGACCTCTACAATGAGCATTGTTGTGCCCTATGTTGCATATTATCCACCTTCATACAGTCAGGACGTCCAATACATTTATTTGGAAGTAATAGTAAAATCAGTCAAGATGGTAGCTGCTATTTATGTGAGGAAATAGGAAGGGGATAGGTCCATACAGCCTTCACTAACCTTCCATTGGGTAGATACCCTACCAAAGTGGTGCCAAAAACCAGTAGGCTGATCCCTGTAACAGCTAATGCAACCCTGAGGAGAGAAAGGATATCATTAAATATGTGGTGCGCTAGCTTAGCCAAACACAAGTGACAACGTTTCAAGTAGAGCAGTCACCTGAGGGGCAGTAAGAAGGTGTATCTGACCAACATGCCTAATCCCCACAGCACAGTGAGACGCAGGCTGATGTGCTGAAAGTTATAGTTTGTTCTGCTCAGCAGGTTCCATGTCTCCAGTTCCTCTGCTGAGAAGCGCTTCGTCACCTCATCGTCCATGATGCTCCCCATGCCTTGCCTACAGAAATAAAAGATGTCCGACAGCTCGAATTCTGGGCCATCCAAGGACCGGCCGCTACTGCGCAGCTCTGAGATCCCCTCCTCCAGTGATGTTCTCTCTTTTTCAATAATGCCTGCGTTTGGAAAGGTGGAAAACAGACGTAATTATATAAAAACTTACTATTAGTGTAACATACAGAATTTATTCAGCATTGGTGTATGAGCAGATGTATATATACACTGTACACAGCACGAGTCATTAAATAAACATTTCCAGTCTAATGATTTAAAAGCCTGGCACAGGATTGCTTCACACATACTGCAGAATAGTCATGGTGGAAAAAACACATAACACCCTCACTATGGATGTACAGCACTGGCCGTGTTAGTACTGTGGGTCTATACAAAAAAAACACATAACCAGAGCAATTCAGTGTAAAGTTATTTCAAATGTTGCTGCTGATAATTAGATTACGTCTGATACAAGCCTCACAGGAAATGTATCTAAATATGAATATTTTTTTTTTTTTTTATAAATTCTATATATCATCAATTGCACATACAAAAAAGAATAAATACTTTAAAAAAAAAAAAAAACTTTAGCAGCGGTGGTGGGTGTCGCCCGGTTTGCTATACAGATGCACGTTACAGTGGTTCTCCACAGCCAAATATTCCAATCTTACTTTACTTTGCATCCTCAAGCATTTGTATTGCAAAAAGTCATAACCACTCTCCTACCGCACTCACATCCACATACAATACACAAACAAGACACACTGAATCGGACTGAGGAGCGCTTCCCCCTACATCGAAATAAAAGAAACTAACTCTGTGCCACTGATTATCATGACTCAATATAACACATCGGGTACTTTGGTATCCATTTGTCCCTTTTGCCATAATTTGCAAAAGAATAGCCCTGCTCCATCACATTTGTTTGATGCCATTTCCTAGCAATGACTATTTTCAGTGAGAGGAAAGCGTGTGCCCTAGCATTCAATGGGAGCACACCCAACTCCAGATGTAATAATGCCCCTTCTGTATAATTTCTTCAGGATGTACCGTTTGTAAGTGGTCTATACAGTGCATGTCTCTGTCCATATATTGTATAAACCAAAGACTTAGAGCAACGCCAAATATTTACAAACCCTTAAGACGGTGTACGCATCATTAGCAAGAGGTATGTGTGTATCGATTGTACCATTAGTGCAAAAGGTTTATACTGCATGTGTATATTGCATGTAAGGTCAGGAACAATCTTACATTGCGTGTATCTGAAGTAATATCTGTATGCTCTACAAACCATTAGTAACAATCTAACACTGCGTGTCTCTGTAGTAATATCTGTATACTCCAGGGCTCGACAAACCCCGGGCGCCAGGTTGCCATGGCGACCAGGAAATTAGACCTGGCGTCTGGGTATTGGCACCCACTCTCATCCGTGACCCATGAGGGTTTTTCTGCTACGTGCACAGTGCAGCGCGAGGATGCAGCATGTGCCGTTTTGCACACAATGCAAGCTCCTCCCCCTCGCGCATCAAAGTCTGAGTTCAGGGTAACCTGTGACATCCGTGTCACGTGACAACCCGTCTGTGCCTGGCAGACTGAGATGAAATGGAAGTGATCCCCTCCCCTGCAATCAAGCAAAGCAGCAGGGAAGGGGACACAGTGAGAAACGCACCTTTTACTTTACTTTTTATTTATTTTTTAAAACGGCTGACTTGTCAGGTCTGTATGTGACTGTGTCTGTCTCTATCTGTTTCTGTCTGCCTCTGTGACTTTCTGTGTATGTAACTGTCTCTGTGACTTTCTGTGTATGTAACTGTCTCTGTGACTTTCTGTGTATGTAAGTGGACCTGTCTCTGTCTATGTAAGTAGAACTGTCTGTCTATGTGACTGATTTTCTGTGTATGTAAGTGGAACGGTCTCTGTCTATGTGACTGTGATTTTCTGTGTATGTAAGTGGAACCGTCTCTGTCTATGTGACTGTTTGTGATTTTCTGTGTATGTAAGTGGAACCGTCTCTGTCTATGTGACTGTGATTTTCTGTGTATGTAAGTGGAACTGTCTCTGTCTATGTGACTGTGATTTTCTGTGTATGTAACTGTCTATGGGACTGTCTGTGATTTTCTGTGTAAGTGGAACTGTCTCTGTGACTGTCTGTGATTTTCTGTGTATGTAAGTGGAACTCCGTGTGTGACAGTCTGCAAGCGTATGTGTTTACATGGCTGTGTGATTGTGTGTATTTTTGCGGGTTTGTGTGTATGTGCAGATGGCTCCTAGATTTTTTTGCTGGCTCCTAAAACAAAATTAAATTTGTCAAGCCCTGGTATACTCTACAAACCATTAGTAACAATCTTACACTGGGTGTCTGTAGTAATATCTGTATACGTTACAAACCATTAGTAACAGGCTTACACTGGGTGTCTCTGTAGTAATATCTGTATACTCTATAATCCATTAGTAACAATCTTACACTGGGTCTCTGTAGTAATATCTGTATACTTTACAGTTTACAAACCATTAGTAACAATCTAACACTGCGTGTCTCTGTAGTAATATCTGTATACTCTACAAACCATTAGTAACAATCTTACACTTGGGTGTCTGTAGTAATAACTATACTCTACAAACCATTAGTAACAATCTTACACTGCGTGTCTCTGTAGTAATTTGTATATATTGTACAAATTATTAGTAACAATCTTACACTGCGTGTCTCTGTATACGCTACAAACCATTAGTAACAATCTTACACTGCGTGTCTCTGTAGTGATATCTGTACTCTACAAACCATTAGTAACGATCTTACACTGCGTGTCTCTGTAGTGATATCTGTATACTCTACAAACCATTAGTAACAGGTTTACACTTGGTGTCACTGTAGTAATATCTGTATACTCTACAAACCATTAGCAACAGGCTTACACTAGGTGTCTCTGTAGTAATAAATGTATACGTTACAAACCATTAGTAACAATCTAACACTGCGTGTCTCTGTAGTAATAACTGTATACTCTACAAACCATTAGTAACAATCTTACACCGGGTGTCTCTGAAGTATTATCTGTATACTCTACAAACCATTAGTAACAATCTAACACTGGGTATCTGTAGTAATATCTGTATACTCTACAAACCATTAGTAACAATCTAACACTGGGTCTCTGTAGTAATAACTATACTCTACAAACCATTAGTAACAATCTTACACTGCGTGTCTCTGTAGTAATATCTGTATACTCTACAAACCATTAGTAACAATCTAACACTGGGTCTCTGTAGTAATAACTATACTCTACAAACCATTAGTAACAATCTTACACTGTGTGTCTCTGTAGTAATTTGTGTATATTCTACAAATTATTAGTAACAATCTTACACTGCATGTCTCTGTATACTCTACAAACCATTAGTAACAATCTTACACTGGGTGTCTCTGTAGTAATATCTGTATACTTTACAAACCATTAGTAACAGGCTTACACTAGGTGTCTCTGTAGTAATAATGGTATACGCTACAAACCATTAGTAACAATCTTACACTGTGTGTCTCTGTAGTGATATCTGTGAATTTGCATGTTGTACATACAATCCATAAGTAAAGGGTTTATATTTATATTTGTGATTTGTACATACCATTAGTAAAAGAATAATATAGTGTTTTCAATGTGTGTAACATTATTAAGATTTTAAGTTTTAATATTTGTATATTTTGCATACAACAAGCAAAAGGTTTATACAGTGTGTGACTGAATCTGCATGTTGTACATACTAACAATACAAATCTTATACACTACATAAATACAGCTTATACAATATAGAAATATTTGCATATTGTACGTACCATTAGTTAGAGGTTTATACAGCGTATGACTGTTTTCCTTTACTCCTCTTTCTATCCGTAAGGTTGCCCACTAAGATTAAAAATAATGTCAGTAGCTGTTGCAAATATTACATACATACACACACGCGCATAGATGTACCAACATCGAATATTCAGAAAACTCACCGTGAAGATACGGAGCAGGGTGTGCATGTACAGGCGGCGAATGCCAAACGAAACTCCGAAGATAGCAGGAGTGATGATGAATACGAGGAGTAAGGTGAACCACAGAGTGAGGGACAGTCCCAAAAGATTACATAGCACACTGTCAAATGGGAGCAGGGGGCTCATGGTGTGTGAGGAATAAGGGGGAGGGAAGAGTAGGAAACACAGACTAAGGGCCGGGGCAGAGCGATTTTAAGGATGACTTGTGTGGAACTCAAATCCTTATTTTTTTTTTTTCCAGAAGCCTGTGCCCTTGTTACTTATTTAGGATTATTAGATAGGGACACGGTATGTTACCCCATGACAGGTTTCCAAAAACTACACAAGCTTCCAGGGAGACCAGTTACTTTCATTGATAATAATAAACCCTCATGCCTGAAGGCTGCTTCCGTCTTGTAGGTAAAAACTCCAATATGTTAATGTTTCCTTTCCGCTCGTCTGCTCATCAATCTCCTTTTAACGGGGGTTGCAAGAGTTACCACAAAGTTTTCAGTGTCTTTTCGGTATCCACTAGCGGCAACGCAAACGTGTCAGACTCTTCTTAAAGATGATGTTTACCAGTGTGGTTTAGAACTCTGTGATGTCTGTGAGGAGTTCCTCTGTGTGGTGCCAATAGCAAGTGGCCTTGCTTTATGGAGACATGTAAAGGGCACTGTCATCTGTGATGCCCATCAACACTGTGTTTCTTTAACCGTGGTGCCCACTGTCAATGCTTACACTCCAATCCAGTCCTATCTCAGTTTGTCCTGGCACCAGCATCTCCTGGTGGTCAATCTCTGTAGGTGTGGTACTCCACTCCTGGCTGGGCATACGTTAACTGCAGCAATGCCGCCCTCCTCCTCCTCCTCCTCCTACTCCTGGGCAGGAATGTGAGATGTAAGTGCCAGCCTGTGAAAGACAGACACAGACAGCCGGCTAAGGGACAGCAGCCAAAACTCAGGGTCAAAGGGAGCAAAACAGAAAAAAAAACAAAGAAACTGAGAGGGAGGGGAGAATGGAAAGACATATGAGGGAAAAACACATGTAAAAGTGCTACAAGGGTAATTGTGCCAGCATGAAAGGGTAGATGTCATAAGATCAGGAGGGTTCCTAAAGCAAGGGTGACGCGATTTACTCATCATCGTGTGCTTGTGAGGACACGAACAGCTCTCCAGGAAACCTAGCACTGCCAAAGACTTAATAAGAACAGCCTGTAATGACACCAAAAGGACCGGAACCCTAGTAAGGGACAAATGGAGGACTATGACACTCCGGATTCTTTAACTTGTGGTTATAATGTGTAATTCTCTATTTGGTTAGGAACTTAAGGACTCCATAAAGCCCTCTAATGGGTTTACTAAGACATACCATGCTGGGGTATGGTCTTTAAAGAGCCACTAAACTTCAAAGTAACTTTTCGTTAACTAATAGAAGGAAATGTTTTTTTTCCATTGGCTCAACTTGAAGGGTGAAGCAATGTGTACCTCAGGGGGTATATACACCACTTCTTCCCAGCACATGAGCTGTGGGTGTATGTGGTCAGTATGCTGCCACAGTTAATCAGTAATGGCTGTCAGTACTTGTAAGACTGTACTTTTTAATGGAAGTTGATGAGGAGCATCCTTTTTATTAAGTGAGCCGAAAATACATTGTCACCCAATGTGAAAGGACGTATAGTCTGTGACCAGATCCGTCTGTATTCTACAAGGCAGAGCATATAGGTTCTGAATATAGGGGAAAGTAGCACGTATATTTAAAATCACATGACATTTTAATAACACAAGGGTCAATGTAAAAGTATAATTAAAATGTGTGCTTTTGTTAAATAATTTTTACATTTTTTAGCAACTGAAGGACCAGATTCTGATGTCAAAAGTCAGTGTGAGCATCATGGTCTACAGCACACAACATGGCAAAGCTTGGCCATCTCTGGCAGCTCCTGTCTCTTTATTTCTATTTGCACTATCAACAGAAGATACAGATTTGGCCCCTTTGGTCGTCACATATTTTGTAACAGTTTGAAGAGGGAGTAATGTCCTATTCTTACAGCATTTAAAAAATTGGCCCTGTTCTACAAAATGTATGTCTATGCTGCAGTTCTGCCAACACAATATATAGATCATTTTTCCACATTTTTTTTTTCTCTACATGCAAAGTATAAGCAATGTTTAGGTTAACAGAAAATCAGAAGGCTGAAGCAGTTAACGATTAAAAAAAAAAACGTTTTCCAAGCATTCTCTGAATGCAAAAAAACTATCAGATGCATCAAATTTTATATAAACAAGTCATTTGTAGTACAAACACTAAACTATTTCACAATAATCAGTGTTGGCCAATGCTTCAATATGAAAGTCTGCATACTATTTGAAAGCTTAGCTTAGGGTGGCAGAATTATTCATGTTAAGAGTTACTAGAGTAGAAGTGATCAGCCTTTTAACCAGGATAAGGGCCGCACAAAAAAAGGGCCACATGATGTCAAACTTTGCCACTAATTTGACATCAACGATCTAAACTGTGCTTAAATGAAGCAGAATAGTTAAATTGTCATTAGATATATATAATCATTTCGTGAGCTTGCTTTGGTAAACTGGAATTGCTGAAGTAGTCTGGTTATAATCCTATTTAATGGCCATGTAGGTACAGTTTAAAGGATCATTGTTTGTGATATATAGATTGTTAAAAAAAACAGCATGGGGAAAATTCAGGGCTCAATAACGACAGACATTTTAAATAGAAATGCTCTAATGAAAGAATATCAATAAAGCACCTTTATTGAGCCCTATGTGTAAAGCAGATTCTCATTCATCTAACCCAAGATTCTAAACATGTCTGCCCCCTGGCAGAGATATGCAAGCAAAAAGGGCTAAATACAGTACTTTATTTCTATTCTTTCATATACTGCATTTGTGTTTACACATCATGCAGCGTTTCAATTAAAATAACTTATATTTTGCACCAGTTCTCCTACAAGAGGGCCACATGAAGAAAAAGGCATATGTGCATTGGGCTGCATTCATTTTTAGGTCTAAATTTACAATAGTTGTGTAGTATCGCTTATTAGCCATATAACAAATATCTGGCTATTACGCAATAATATAAAAGACATGCAAAGACAGGTTAAAGCAAAATTATATAAACAAAACTATAAACTTATAGAGATTTTGGGTCACATACTGGTCATCCCTGGCATAATTGTAAGAGTCATTAAACTTTATGTTCATGCTTCTAGTGCATCACACATGCAACGTCCACTGGGTCTAGTAGGAGGATACACTGCCATGTACTTTTAAAGGTGTACACCAATTTATTTATCAACTGCCTGTGAAACAGAGAGGCTGACCCAGCCGCTGACTGCTGCACAATGAGAGATATTTGTTTAGATGCCATTAACAGAGGGCACCTTAACTCTATTAATGGCATGTAAAAATGTATACTAGCAGAGAGATCATCAGGCGTCACAGACCCAACTTTTAGCACACATCAGCATCTAGATCAGCACTGCCTCAGCTATCTATAAAGACCCACATTGGGTTTACTGTGGACCAGAGGCAAAGGATTTAAATCATTAATCCTTTGGTGCCACCATTAAACCATAAAACTTTAGTGTAATTTACATAACTAGTGTCTTCCTGCATACTAATTGTGCTATTATAATATACAAATGTATTTAAATGGCACTAGCACACAGAGCTGACATATACAGAATACTAATAAAACTATGGATACACCTTACTGAAAAGCTGACAATCTAAACAAACAAGGTATGTTGATATTATTAGGATACAGGAAGTGAGAACATATTTATCATTGTACTATAAAGTTAAAAATTATTTTAGAACATTAGCCATACAATTTTCTTATACCTTTTCTAACCTGTGTACCTGCCTGTCAATTTAGTTAATTAATGCAAAATCTCTTCATACAAATTTGCATAAATAGTCACGATGTGCCTGTCTAACCACATGGGAGGAACAGGATCTTGATATGACTTTAATTGGCAGGATCCTTTTAAATTTGGCACAGAACCTAAGTTCCAAAACAAAAGCTTGTGCCCTGAAGCTGTGACTGAGCAGCTCAGGTGTCAGGCAATGGCAAACATGCAGTAGATGATCGGAAAAAGAAGGACATATATTGGCAACTTACAAATATAATCAACAAAAACATAAGTGTTAGGTGTCTACTACTTGAGTGACGCTAGACTGGAAATTTCCACTACACCAGTCTCCCGTGACAAGTAAGAGAATCTAGCAGACAAGTACAAAATATATGTTTTTCCATTTATAAAAAAAAAATGTTTGAACGAGTAACTCATCCCACTTTGACTTTTTAACAGGGTTAAAAACCTTTCCAGGTCCGCAGACCTAGCAACATAAAATGTTTCAGCAGAATAGAACTATCAGCCCATCAAGTCTGCCCAGTTTTATAAATACTTTACTTAGTCCCTGGCCTTATCTTATATCTAGGATAGCCTTACGCCTATCGCACAGATGCTTAAACCCCTTCACTTTATTAACCTCGTCTACAGGACGACTATTCCATCAATCTACTACCCTCTCAGTAAAATACTTACTTTTAAACATTTTCCCCTCTAATTTAAGACTATGACTATGTTGTGGTAGTTTTGTTTTTTTTTTACTTTTCTTTTAATGTATACTCTCCTTTTTTACGGTGTTAATTATTTTTATGTATTTAAATGTTTCCATAAAACATTGACATACATAATACATAGTTTAATGAATTACTCCCTCTCCCCTACATGTTAAAATGTTGCACTATATCACACTCTTTGTACCAGCCAGTGTTCATCGGTGGCACTCCAGCTGTTTTGAACTACATTTCTCATGATGTCCTGTCAGCCAACAACACATTGCAAAATGGTTAGTCATGGATGTCTCATGTTATTAACATGTATGTGTCTGTCAGATTACGTACAAAACCTCTGGATATGGTGACTCTATATTAAGATAAACATGAATAGTACACACACAATAACGTGTCTGTATGGCAATGTACCTTCCATACATGTCTGTACCACATACAGTATATAGATATTAATGATACGGGTTTAGATACCGAGTATTATGTCGATATCTGGTGCTCTATGTCTGGACACATTATGATATGATACACGCCACACGGACCTAAACTACTTCAGGTTTAGAGGAGGGGACAGTACAAATGTCCCAGTGTCAGGTTCTTACCCCCCCAGTCTCCGGTCTCCCCGCCTCCCCCGATCTTGCGTGTACCCACCGTTAAGTGTGACGTCGGCACGTCACCCAACGTCGACCCAGGCAGCGGACGACAAGCTCAGTGGGGAAGCATAGAGAAAAGACATGAGCGACGACAGACCGGAGCCAGCGCGAGCCCCTCACAATAGAGCGACCTCTAGCGGCAGGAGGAGCGTAATTACAGGCGTGAGAGGGTGTGTTTTAGGGTCACCCGTCTGAAACAGAAACATACTTCAGGGGTGTATTGAAATCATGACTTCCCATCAAGCACCATTTCTTTATCAGAAATGCCTCCGTTAAAAAACAGCCATTTCTAGTATATTTCTTATGAGACTTGTATTCATTCTTTCAATCAATCCTATCCTGACATTATGACATATAGGTCATTTATTAAACAAGTGGGGGGGGGGGGTGAGAAAGTAGGTAAAACATGAGTAAGGAGCAATTAGCGAATATTTTTGTAACATTTTGCTGTTTTTTTCCTGATTTGCACCTCTTCCACGTATTTTCATGTAGCATGCATTTTTCTGGTTGCGCTAATATATTGCGCTTATATTTGCGCGCGCTAAAGACTTAGCGAATATTTTGTGAAAAATAATTGTTATTTTTGCGTGGGAAAATGATAAAACAAGGTAGAAAAAATATTCGCAAACTTGCCCGTTTTTATTCCTTTGATACGATTAAGACATGAAACGCGTCGGATGTATCTTCTGACACACCTTGAAGGGTTTTTGGCTATCGTGTATATTACTGTTCGTGGAATAACAGCTATATTTTATATTACAGCACATGCCACTCTTCTTAGAAAACGTGTTGCTAAATCCTTGGAACAAGGTCCTGAGTTCTTAGATATAATGCTAATATTACTGTGAGATATAGAGGGGGCATGAGGAGTATGAAGACATATCCCCACCTTAGAGCCATAACTTAGATGAGGCCTCAACAGAGAAAGCTGACATAAGCTACAAGGCTTGAAAATCGACTTGACGGCTATCAGAGCCACATTGGCTATACAACAGGAAGAGATAAAAAAAAAAATTAAAAACATTAAAATGGTGGAACCCACTGCACCATGCATTCCATATGGAATGGCTAAACACGACATTGAACAAAGAACTGCACCCTAAAAAAATCTTTAAAACTTGCAACAATTATATTAAGAAATTAGATTCCTCAATACAAGAAAAAAATACGTAATACCTTCATATACATATATGGTATTCTGAACAACTACTGACTGGTGTTAATCCCATACCCG
This sequence comes from Pelodytes ibericus, assembly GCA_036172795.1. Classification (NCBI taxonomy): domain Eukaryota; kingdom Metazoa; phylum Chordata; class Amphibia; order Anura; family Pelodytidae; genus Pelodytes; species Pelodytes ibericus. The sequence continues at coordinate 202,291,039 of CM069858.1, read as the reverse complement.
CATGGGCTTCCGCGGGGGTGGGGGGCACTCCCCTGGATTTTTGTAAGTCCCCTTTAAAAAAGAAATGTGCCCCCCACTGCCCATATTACTGTCTCACACGGCTGCCGAAAAAAAAGTAAAAAAATACAATTCATTGACACCGGATATGACCTTGCGTCAGGTGCCTGTATTTCCCTCCTCCGTACAGGGGGGAAGACTGCACAAAGGAGACGACCGGGACAGCCAGGAAGTGAGTACTGGGGAAGTAGGGTTGCCACCTGGCCGGTATTTTACCGGCAGGCCGGTAAAAACTTGGCTTGACCCCAATTTTAAGTCTATGGAGGCAGTGAAAGGGCAGGTATTTTTTGGAAGAAAAGGTGGCAACCCTATGAGGGAAGGGGGGAGGAGGGTGGTATATAACGAGAACAATAATGGTGGCATACTAATGGCAAAAACACTAGTATGTTAAATGGCAAAATAATACTGGCATATTTTTGGACAAATTGGTTATAGCTTATTACTATATTTGCTCGAATATAAGACGACCCCCCAAACTTTGGATATTCCTTTAGGAAAAAAAGTTCAACTTGTTCACATGTAAATTGCTTTTTAATATTTAATAAAAAAAAATATGATATTAAACAAATGCATTTCTTGTATTTATTTCCTTTTATGTGCCAATGTTGCCTCTGTCTCCCCCATCTTGTCTCTCTCTCTCTCTCCCCCCATGTTATCGGTCTCTCCCTCCCCCAAAACTTTTCTCTCTCTCTCTCTCTCCACCTCCCTCCCTCCTTTTCTCTCTCCCCCATCCCCTTGTGTCTCTCTCTCTCCCCCCTCCCCTTGTCTCTGTCTCTCTCCCCTTGTCTCCCTCCCCCCCCCTCCCTTTGTCTATGTCTCTCTCCCCCCTCCCCTTGTCTGTCTCTCCCCTTGTCTGCCTCCCCCCTTGTCTCTGTCTCTCCCCCCCATGTCTCTTTCTCTCCCCCCTCCCTCCCCTTATCTCTGTCTCCCCCCCCTCCCCTTGTCTGTCTCCCCCCCCCCCCCCTCCCCTTGTCTCCCACCTCCCCTCCCTCCTCCTCACCTTGTTTCTTTCCCTGGGGGATGTCTGCACGATACGTGCAGACATCCTCCATGCTGCCCGACACTTCCGTCCATTATGACGGACAGCCGGTCCGTCATAACAGAGGAAGTGTCGGGCAGCATGGAGGATGTCTGCACGTATCGTGCAGACATCCCCGGCTGCCCGATTCTGCCGGTGGCTAGCGGGGGCAGCCGGAGGATGTCTGCACGATACGCGCAGACATCCTCAGCTGCTGCCCGGCACTTCCGCCGGGACTTTTATGATGAAGCTGGAAGGACCCGGCTTCATCATAGAAGTTCCGGCGGTCGTGCCGGGCAACAGCAGGGGATCGCATCACGCAGACATCCCCCAGCTGTTAGAGAGGGGGATCCAGGTCCCCTGCAGTTCTGCGGGGGACCTGGATCCCAGTCTCATAGTCTGACCTTGATTTGAGGTCAGATTATAAGACGACCTCGAATATAAGACATTTGCTCTGAAAAAAACCTTGTCTTATATTCAAGCAAGTATGGTAATAAAATAATATTGGCATATTAATGGCAAAAGTAATACTGGCATATTAATGGCAAAATAATTCTGGCATATTAATGGGCAAATTGGCTGTGGCATATTAATGACAAAATAATACTTCAATGGACAAACGGTGTCATATATAATAGGCAAACTGACTGTTGCATATATTAGTGACAAAGTGACTGTGGCATGTTAATTTATACCTGACAGTGGCTTATTTTAATTGGAAAAGTGATGCTATGGCATGTTCTGTGGGGAAAAATAACATGTAATGCGGGGGAAAGTGACACTGTGGTTTATTCTGCAGGGGCAGTTCTGTGGGACAAAGTGACACTGTGGTATGTTCTGTGAGGCAAATTGACACTGTGGCATGCCAAACTTTGTGGGTGCATGAGTGCAAACCAAGTGCTGTAGGTGCATAGCAAGTGTTGTGGGTACTGTATGGTGCTGTGTTAAGTCCTTTAGGTGCAATGTGGGTGCAAAAAAAGGGAATAAAAACAAGAAATGCAATTTGTCAATAAGATTTTTATTACATATACAAATAGTTTAATGTGATATGAAAATAGTTGCATATAATAATATAAAGTTTACATTTACATACAGTTTTTTACAATGCGACTTCAGATAAATTGGGCCGAGGGGGCCCACTGCTAAAGACTTTGCAGAAAAGATATAATAGAGGAGGCAAAGAGGTGACAGAAATGGGGGAATAAACCATATAAAAAGGGGGAAAGATAAAGAAAAGTCATGGATTTAGGAATTTGGGTGTTATCTATTGCTGTGTGCTTATATTGTGTGCTATAGTGTTGTATCTGGTGCTGTGGGGTTATATTGTGTGCTATAGTGTTGTATCTGGTGCTGTGGGGTTATATTGTGTGCTATACTGTTGTATCTGGTGCTGAGGGGTTATATTGTGTTCTATAGTGTTGTATCTGGTGCTGTGGGGTTATATTGTGTGCTATAGTGTTGTATCTGGTTCTGTGGGGTTATATTGTGTGCTATAGTGTTGTATCTGGTGCTGTGGGGTTATATTGTGTGCTATAGTGTTGTATCTGGTGCTGTGGGGTTATATTGTGTGCTATAGTGTTGTATCTGGTGCTGTGGGGTTATATTGTGTGCTATAGTGTTGTATCTGGTGCTGTGGGGTTATATTGTGTGCTATAGTGTTGTATCTGGTGCTGTGGGGTTATATTGTGTGCTATAGTGTTGTATCTGGTGCTGAGGGGTTATATATTGTGTTCTATAGTGTTGTATCTGGTGCTGAGAGGTTATATTGTGTGCTATAGTGTTGTATCTGGTGCTGTGGGGTTATATTGTGTGCTATAGTGTTGTATCTGGTGCTGTGGGGTTATATTGTGTGCTATAGTGTTGTATCTGGTGCTGTGGGTTATATTGTGTGCTATAGTGTTGTATCTGGTGCTGTGGGGTTATATTGTGTGCTATAGTGTTGTATCTGGTGCTGTGGGGTTATATCTTTGCTATGTTGTTGTATCTGTTGCTGTGGAGTTTCAGCTAGAGCTCTGGATATTTATTTGGTGCTGTGGTTTATATCTCGTGTCGTGGGTTAATATCTGGTGTTGTGGATCTATATCTGGCACAGTGGATCTATATTTGGTGCAGTGAGGTTATATCTAGTATAGTTGGTTTATATCTGGTGCTGTGGTATTATATCAAGTGCTGTGGATCTGTATCTGGTGCAGTGGTTTTATATCTTGTGCCATTTGGCTATATCTATAGCTGGTGCTGTGGCAAAGGTTTTGGGTGCAATCTAGTGCACCTGCTGTGGGTGCAATCTGGTAGTGGCAAAGTTAAATCTGGCACTGAGGGTGCAATTTGGTGCTGTAGCTAGTGCTGTGCATGCCACCTAGTGCTGTGGGTGGTATCAAGTGGTGTGGCAACTGCTGTGAGTGTAATCTGGTGCCATGCGTGCAATCTAGTGTTGCGTGGAGTCAAATGTTGTGGCAAGTGCCTTGATCATGTGTGTATGAATAATCTGGGGCACAGTGTTAACATAAAAACAGAATAGAAATTGCTAATCAACCATTTGCATGCCTGCACTGATAATGACTCCACTCCGCTTCATGACATTGTCAAAAAGAGGCGTGGTGCAGCAAGGACAACGGTAAAATTATGCCCCCCCCCCCCCCTGAAAAGTTTCTGTGGATGCCCATGCATACCCGATACACAGAGAGACAAAACAATGACAATGGGCGACAAAGGGAAACGAGGAGCGAAGCAATGAGGAGACGATAATGCAAAAAATTGGGGGGGGGGGGAGATTTTTAATACTTGCATGATTGATCTCAATCACTTAGTACGATGAAATCATGCAATGTCCAGCCTTCCAACCTATACAGCTGTAATGTGGGTTCAGGTGTCATAATATATTGTATATATTACACAGAGATAACTTACCTTGATGGTGGGTCCACACAGCTGTTATTAAACTGCTCATCACTTCCTCCATCAGCTATATCATTTTATTGGCCCACTACTTTTTAACTAAAACCCCTGGACAATCGATGTGTTTTGCTAGTTCATTGCTTCCTAATAGCATAGCTCTAAGATAATGTGTATTATTCTTTTAGTAACAAGACCTGTCATATATTTCTCACTAAACTTATGTATAATTGTTATTCTTGATGGGATTTGTCTGACATGCGCCATGTTCGGACAAGATCATATGTCATCTTTTATATATGGAACAATAAAAAATTGTTATGTAAAAAAATGGCCCTGGGCCCAACATGTGCATAACCTTTAATGCCAAGTTTCAGTACTGGACAATTCCCGCGGCTTCCCGTCGTTTCCTGATGAAATTGTTGAACTCCCTACGACCAGGACAGGTGACTAACGGATGATCACCAAGCTTTATACATACATAGACATAGGGTTGCCACCCAGAAGGTAAGAAATTGGCTTGGTGCCAATGTTAAGTCTATGCAGGCACCAGCAAGGCCGGTATTTTTTTGTAGAAAAGGTGGCAACCCTACATAGACAAGATGTCACTCCTCGCATTCAGTGGAGAGGAGAGGCAGATCCAATCCAAGGCTCAAGTTTGGCATTATCTGAAGAACACTTCATTGTTGGCCTAGATCAATGTCTTCTGCTAACAGCTCATATCTGGGCCATGAATATAAAAGGGACATGCCTCACTCTCTGCTAGTATCCAGGGACAATAAGCAGTTGCAGATTGCAGTGGATATTGGCATGTTCCTACAGACGCAAGGCATACCCCAAATCCAACATGACTATGCTCCAGATCAGCCCACGGACTAGTATCTGGTATGCCTGCTCTGTCCAGTCGCAAGCAGTTTAGCTATGTGCTCCTCCCTTTTGGTTCCCTCCATCCCTTAGCTGCCCACTCGAAACTAATGACTCTTGACAATGCATGAGATTGTGTTGAGGTCCAAACCATCCTACTACTAATTTTGGCTGTTCAGCCCATGGACTAGGCAGACAATTAATCTCTGGCCAAATCCACCTACCTCCAACTATCCATAATACTGTTACTAACACACACACCTTCCCCTCTGAGCTCTTCACTCCCTTATGTGTCTCCTGTCCCCCACTCCCTCTAGATTGTAAGCTCGCCAGCAGAGCTGTCTATCTCATGTACCAGTCTGTTCTTGTTAGTCTAACTTACTATGTAGTCCCCTTTTATACTCTGTACCTAGCGCTAGGTAAATTGTTAGCGCTATGGAAATAAATGTAAATGTTCCCGACTTTGGATGGACACAGGAGATTCCTTGACGTTCTTACAGTACAGCAATTCTCTGAATTGGATCCGGCAACCTACATACTGTACAACCCGCTTTGTTATCAATGCGTAGAAGGGACGTGACTACCCTGTCCTCTCCGGGCATTCTCCTTATTTTAGGTCAGGTGTAATATTTACACTTGGACCACACTTCACACTATTTATTCTATCCTGGGCTACTACCCCTTTTAATTACTATCTTTCCTTTCCTATTTGTCTGTTCTCCCTTTCTTCCTCTCTCTTTTCTTTCTTTTTACTATATGTTTTTATTTTCCCTTTCTACATTTATCATTGTTTACAATCGTTTTTGTTTCCTATGTTGTTATTAGCATTTTGGTCACTGGAGGGCACTGGTCTTTATCATGTGCTATACTTATGCTCTCTCTTCACTTTTCCTCTACTAATCAGCCAACTAAAACTGAGTATTCAAATAGGACTATATAAAGTTTTCCATCTGTTCTAGTTACATTTTTGTTTTTCATTTTCTGCTTTGTATGTAGCTCGTTCTAACCAAATTTCTAACATTTTTATCCCAGAGTACTCATGCTACAATGTGTTTCAGTTGATAAGTTCGGCACATATTTGGGGTTGTCTCACTTTATGTGCTTTATTGTATGTAAACACTTATTATGACTCCTATGTGTGTGTTTCATTGTACATAGAATCTTAAATTAGGTTGATTCTATACTATATAGAATATATTAAAGGGACTGTACAACCTAAACATTGTTTTTACTGTGACTGTAGAGAATGGAAAATGTCTTTTAAATATGTCTGTGGAGTCCTGCCTGTGACATCACCTGCGGCTTGATATGCAAATTACACATTTCCCACTGAAAAGCAGTTCATTTGCATATCAAACCACATGTGATGTCATAAGCAGGGGACTCCACAGACACATTTAAAGCATATTTGTCCTCCACATTCAGGCATTTACTTTCAATCTTGCTAAGAAAATGTACAAATATTTTTTTTTATTCTCTACATTCACAGCCTCTTTAAGAAAGAATAAAGTAGGGGGTGGGGGGGGTGGATCTCTAATAAGTGAGAATAAAGCTAATTAGGCAGTGAATCTGCCAGCGCCAAATCTGGAAGCACATTACATAATACGGATACTCCGCAAAGAGATAAGTGGATTCTACCTATTAACAGCTTACAGACCCCAAACACGGTTTCTACATGTGTCACAGGCCTGTGACTTCAAACCATGTCACAGTATCACGCTGCAAAGCCTCGTGTTACACACACCGAGATAGGTCCTATTGCCACACACTCACACTGCCAATCAGACACAGGGAGGTTCAGAGATAACAGAGCTGATGGCTAGACTAGATACAGTGAGACAAACACAGAGCAGACAGATAGACACTTGGACCTGTTTACCTCTCTGGCCCCAGTGAGCACGATACCTGTGGCTCCATTTATTTAGAAAGTGCTTTAGTAGGAACAATACACTGAGATTCGCACACCTGTACCCAGAATCCCTTGTAGTGACAATATGAGCTTAGCCATTCTCCATAATGGACAGTCACAATTTGGTGCCACTATCCCTACTGTGGCCACTATTTTCCTCCAAAAAGAAAAATATTACCAGCCATGATGTTTTCTCTATAGACTTAACATTGGCTTAAAACCATTTTTTTTACATTCCTGCTGGCGGACAACCCTGCGAGGTCCTGATTTACTGTACATGAAAACTGTCAGTTTATGTGTGGCAGCACTGACACCCCCTCTTAATTATCCCCTCGCCACCCAGGATTCTGCGCTGCCAGGAGGCAATGTTGAGATGTATGGCTTAGCAGTGGACCTTCCTGTCTACCAATAGAATGATGCCTCAATGCTTGCCGCACCACAGAAGATACATGATCTTTATTGCACAGATATCAAGTGGCACCAGATTTCCTTCCCCCTTTGTTCTTCACATATATGTATCCATGTGTGCAGTGAGTGTATCACAGACTCAACAGCAAAACAACACATACGTACACCGCCACACAGTCAAATAGACAGACACACTTACATACACAGATTTCTGTGATACTTAGACGAATACATACACAGTCACACTTACACACATAGACACACACAGTCAGACTAATACACACGCAGACACACACACATACAAATGTAAGGATATTATTTATCTGAAGTAATAATACTATTTTTCATCTTTAATTATTTACAATAAATTAAACTGGAGTTTTAAATTAAATTGTCTTTCTTCATTTCTATGGGGGGGGGGGGGGTTCTCAGTCCTTTGTGGATATATTATTGTTTTATTTAAGATTTATTATTTTAATTAGCTCTGTCACACACAGTCACACTTTCACACACACAGGCACACTTACACAGACACACAATCACACTTACACAGACACACAGTCACACGCAAACACACACACACAGAGTCACAACCACATACACACACACAAACCAATATATAATTTGTGTGGGTGCGCAAATGACAAAGAAGAAAATTAAAGCTAAACACAAACACCTCAGAAGTGTTAAAACAGCCTTGTTCATTAACGCAACATTCCAAAAACAGTCCGGTCATGAAGGGGTTAAATAAACTCACATAACAAAAACAAAAGACATATCTGAAATCAACAATGCAAAATAAAAAAAATATAAAACCTTGACATTTTTTGGTGGGAGTGTCCCTTTAAGGCAAATTTTTAAAAGGATCACTGCATCAAAATATAATTGTGTTTGGGGGTTTTTTCTTACCAACCTCTCCCTGTTTAAAGGTTTTCCATCAGATAACTATTGAGATTCCACCCTGGATAATATGCACCATCTCGTTCAGAGGTTACCTTCGGACAGGTTTTAAACCCAACTCCTGAACTTTAATCCCAAACACACATTCATCCTGAATGAGATTACACTGTTAGATCTCCTAAACTGATTCCTGTTTCACAAGGCTGGCTACCTTTAACCCCTTACACGGCCAAAGACATACATCACATCACCAGATGCCGTCCTGACATCATGTCATGTACAGCAGAGAGCAACTGAAGTGCTAAAAAAATCTCTTCCATTACTCTGAAACTGTTGCTGGACCATCCCTAGAGGCAACAATTTCAGCAACATTACAGTGAGAAAACAAAGGAAAAGGCTAACCTTAGATCTATTAACCCTAGATCTAGGGTTAGGGTTACAATTAGAGTTAGGGTTACAGGTGGGTTAGGGTTATAATTAGGGTTAGTACAAGGGTTAGATTAAGGGGTGGGGGTAGATTAAGGGTTAAATTAGGGTCAAAAGTTCACAGTAGGAGGAAACAAAAAAAAAAAACACTTGTATCGGTTATTGCCCTATTACTTCAAAAAACAAACAGAAAAACATGGAAACATTGGTATTTCTAAACTCTGGACATATATTAGAAACGATATAGACGGGGTCCTTTTTTTTACAGTTTGTAATTGTGTAAAAAAAAATCAGGTCAAAGTTAGAAAAAGTGTTTTTTTTCTGAACACGAATAAAAGAAATCACAGTTCAGCAAACAAATGACAAAAATAATGGAATTCTGATCTTCAAGCCATATCAAATGCAGCATAGAACTCTGTCACTAAGTGGTAAAAGAGAGAGGCTTCCTACTACAATGCACAAATGCTATCCAAGGCCCCCATTAAACCCCTCAACCGATGCCCAGTGCCTGCACGACGATGGTCATCAGTGTTTTTGCGGCATTGTGTGCCGCGCAAGAGACTGATGATCCACAAAATGTTTAGTAAGGTCCCTCCACCCTTCCATTTTTAATTTTTTTTTGTAAAGCTGTCAGTCCCAATGTGCCACATAACCTCTGGGCACTGATAAGCCACCTTGTCTGCTTTCGGAGCCAGCTCCCTGAAGCACTGCAATTGTAACCACGAGAGAGCGTCAGCTACATCGTTCAAGCACTCTGGGGCATGATGCGCATGGAACGACACGTTAGCAGCATCCATAGCAAAACTAACCACCAAAGCCATCTGTGTCTGGGTAAGTGTATACATATGCTGTACCATGTACCTGTGTAACTAACTATAGACAGATTGGAGCTTTACTATACTACAGTTGTGTAACAATACACTGGTAGGAGTTATACTGTACCACCAACAGTGGCTGGACATTTTTCTACTGACGAGCTTCATGTTTACTAAAATTATCATGAACCACTATCTGTATAATGACAGAAGCTGTACTATACCATGACTAACTATATGCTGAAAATAACTATACTATGTACTGCAACTATGTCTGGGTACAGATTAAATCTATACTGTACCATCTTTGTGTCTTGCTGACTGTTGAATGATGGGATCTAGTGTGTACAATGAAATAAATCCTCGATCGGATGCAGCTGCTCAGAAGTCGTCCTATTGGATAAAAATCAATGCAGGGAGGAGTTAAATCCATGATATTGTAAAAGATTATATTGGGAGGAGAAGTAGAGGACGAAAGGAGAAAAGTGTAACATGCCTTATGCGTTTGGAACGGAGACATTTCTAATTCATAGTAAAGAATACATTTCATATGAGTTGTAGATCCAATGTTGCAACAAATAGTGACATCGGAAGTTGGATTTCACATCAGAAAAAAAAACCTCTCAAAATAGTTGTGAATAAAGTGAATTAAAAACAATGGCTTAATATGATCTATTATTTCAAAGATGTCTGCTTTTTATATTGCTTTCATGTCTTACAGAAAGCGCCATTAGAAACAACTATAAAGATTTTTTTAGTGAGTTGATAAATAGTAACATAGAATGTGTCAGTGGCAGATAACAACCATTCGGCCCATCTAGTCTGCCCAATTTTCTAAATACTTTTATTAGTCCCCCGTTCCCTATCTTATAGCTGGATAGCCTTGTGCCTATCCCACGCATGCTTAAACTCCTTGACTGTGTTTACCTCTACCACTTCCGCTGGAAGGCTATTCCATACATCCACTACCCTCTTAGTAAAGTAATACTTCCAGATATTACTTTTAAAGTAAGTAAAGTCAGCTGGAAGTGGTAGCAGACACAAACTGAAAGATAAACTTGGAAGCATGGTTCCAGGATAATGAGTGCTCTTATGTCATAACACTATGCAATATGTATGATATAAAGGAATGAATAAAAGGAGTAATACACAGCATGGAAGATATACAGAAGGGAAGTATGTTACTAAGCTGTTCCCTAACCCTACATTTGCACCAATAATACAAACATTACGATGTATTGTTAATAATCACTGTTAAGCAATCTCTACAACATAATACTTTGTCTGCTTGATTAAGGTTATTAAGAATATTCATAGTCTTCAAAAAAATATCTACACTGTCCAATTTAGAAACATTCATTCAATATTGAATTAAAGTGCAGATAGTTTTGTACTATGATATGGTAATCTAGTCAATTGGTATGTATGAAAAAAAATGTAAGCTGAACATTTCAATAGCCTTAGGCAGCAACAGATATACAGATAGCAAACGTTCGGGCCGTCTAGTCTGCTTCTGGTTTTCAGTTTGAAAGTCCACAAGGATTCGGCCTAGCTCAGATAATCAGCCTGTTCTTAGTATATAGCCCCCTCTATGCTGTGTATCTAGCGCTATGTAAATTGTTGGCGCTATATAAATACATGCTAATGTAATATAACCTCTTGTGAGGTAATTTTTTGCATACCTCTACACACTGAATAGTAGGGTAATTACATTACTACTTGAGCAATGCAAAACATGCTTTCCAATTTCAGTACTTTCATCTTGATATCTAGAATGTGCTCCCTAATTCCCATTTTTAGACTACAATGGTTTGTCCTACAGGTGGAATTTGATGTTTGGTACAGATGAGTAAGCAGTCGAATGTGTTGAGAGTAGAAGGTAAAAAAAGATCTGTCACTTGATGTTCCAAACATGATAATTTAATGTGAGTCCAAAAAATATAATAATGGAGACCAAAAATATACAGACTGTGCAAAGATAAGGGGAAACACAGACTCTTCACGCGTTTCGCATCTGGCGACACTTAATCATAAGTGTCTGTTCGGGTGGTCTTGGAGCTAGTGGTGTAGAAGCAAAGGTTCTGCTGTATGATTGAGAGGGAAAAGGTAACAGAGTAGGCATTCCTATAAGGCTCAGCCAGACATAATTCTTCCATGATGCTGGCTGAGCATCTTGCGAAGTGCAGTCAACAGTAGATACAGCTGAAAATTATAGCTGTGAACTACAGTTCCCATGATGCTCAGCCATGATGCTGGATGAGCATCAGTGGAAGAGTAGTCCACAGCAGAGACTTTTTAATTTATTACAAAAGACAAAAAAAGCTAATATTACCCTCCCTCCCCGGATCTTACCTTCCTGGGCTGGGGGGAGGTTCATCTGGTCCCTGGGGGTCTGTGGGGGCACCCTGCTGGCCATCAGTGGGGAGGAGGGAGATGACTGACATCAGGCTCCTTTCTTCAGTTGTGTGGAGGGAGCTGCTAGTCTCCCTCCATGTAGGATCCCGCTCACAGGGCTGGGGTCGGGGATATGATGAGTCATAGCCCCATGCTCCCCTCTGATTGGTCTATTATGAGTGACAGCAGCAGGCCTCTGCCAGAAGAAGGACTGTAATAGAGCGCCACTGCTCCAAAAGCTTCCAGCAAGTCTCACTTTACAACTGTGACCAAAGACTGCATGATGATGTCATAAGTTACACCCCTGCTCTCTTACTGGCTCCTGTGTATCATAGTGAGCAGGACTAGGTGGCTGTGAACAACCTTTTTTTTACCTGCCTTCCAACAAAGAGAGGAGATTGAGCTGATCATACAGGATAATAACTCTGCCCCCTTGTGATGTAATAGTTACATTACCCTCCCATTCAATGCAAGTCTATGGTCAGAATTCTGACTTATAGACTACATTCTGTGTCCCCAGCCCCAAAGTGAGATACTAGTGCTGTAAAGTCTCTGGGGTATGGCCCCCAAAACCCTATATATTTTTTAAAAATGGCGGCACCCAGTCATACTTGTTTAGTAAAATATTTAATAAAATAAACTGACATAACAAAAACAAAAGATATATCTGAACTCAGCAATGCACTAACTAAGAAAATAAAACCATACCATTTTTTGGGTGGGAGTGTCCCTTTAATTCAGGTTGATTTCATTCATATATAAACTGAAAAACCATCAACATTGCAAAACCAACTTCCTAGACATATAGGAGCCAGGCTACCACATATGTCAACTTTTTGTATTATAGCCATTCACAAGCCTTCTCTGCGATCACAATCAAACATAGAAACACAGAACGCGTCGGCAGATAAGCAGCATTCAGCCAATCTAGTCTGCCCAATTCTCTGAATCCTTCCATTAGTCCCTGACCTTATCTTATATGTAGAACCACAGACACTGACCTTACATAGCTCCTATCATTCAACTGGCTCCATCAATTAATCAGTATATTCACCATGTCCAGCCCCCCCCTCTTACTTTTATGCAACAATGTCCTTATCTTATGGGGATTACAATATCTAGACATTGTTTGCAGTGTGTATGGTGAGTGTAAACCATTATCTATGCATTGTGTTAACAGGATTACAAGCAAACACATAGATTAAAGGGTATTCAGAGTGAACCCAGTTCTAGCAAACAGGTGCACATTAAAACTGGCATTTAAAGAAAATGTTTAATTTGTTTTTGTTTTGTAATACTTACATTGCATTGAAAACGTACCTGTTGGCAGGTTTCTCCTGGAGATTGTACCTTCAGTACAGTCTCCTAGTGTTTCTACACATGCTTGTTACAGCATGGTCTATCATTGCATACAAGACAAAATCAGCTTGGTATATTCCATTAATACAAAACTATGTTTTAATTGTGTCTGTTTTGTCACTTGTTTCTGGAATTTCATTGTGGCATGATATGCAAATGACATATTTCCACCATTTCTGTAGTTAAAGGGACAGGCCCATCTAGAGATCTTTGGGATAAAACGTGCATCATGTAAACAAACACAAACAGATCTGTCTTCTCAGTATTTTCTGCCTATCTGATAAAACCTGAAAATAAAGTGTAAGATTTATTTATGTTGCTTCTTATCTGTCATATGAATAAACAGTTTGTTTTGTTGCTGGAGCAGGGACTGTGTTTTATTATCATGGGCATTTCTCCTCGAGGGAGTTGGATGGTTTACAACATGTGTCGTTATGAACTCAAGTTGTTACTGTGTCACTGTATCAGTGTATGACTGTGTCACTGTATCACACAGTGTATGACTGTGTCACTGTAGCACACAGTGTATCACTGTCACTGTATCACACAGTGTATCACTGTCACTGTATCACACAGTGTATCACTGTCACTGTATCACACAGTGTATCACTGTGTCACTGTATCACACAGTGTATCACTGTCACTGTATCACACAGTGTATCACTGTATCACACAGTGTATCACTGTATCACACAGTGTATCACTGTATCACACAGTGTATCACTGTCACTGTATCACAGTGTATGACTGTGTCACTGTATCACACAGTGTATCACTGTGTCACTGTATCACACAGTGTATCACTGTCACTGTATCACACAGTGTATCACTGTGTCACTGTATCACACAGTGTATCACTGTGTCACTGTATCACACAGTGTATGACCGTGTCACTGTATCACACAGTGTATCACTGTGTCACTGTATCACACAGTGTATGACTGTGTCACTGTATTACACAGTGTATCACTGTCACTGTATCACACAGTGTATCACTGTGTCACTGTATCACACAGTGTATCACTGTCACTGTATCACACAGTGTATCACACAGTGTATCACACAGTGTATCACTGTCACTGTATCACACAGTGTATCACTGTGTCACTGTATCACACAGTGTATGACCGTGTCACTGTATCACACAGTGTATCACTGTCACTGTATCACACAGTGTATGACTGTGTCACTGTATTACACAGTGTATCACTGTCACTGTATCACACAGTGTATCACTGTGTCACTGTATCACACAGTGTATCACTGTCACTGTCTCACACAGTGTATCACACAGTGTATCACTGTGACACTGTATCACACAGTGTATCACTTGTGAGGTAACCACTAGCCTACATATACTGTGCTATAGGACAGGATACTGTGATTTAGTCGATTTCCAGACTACCACACGCCTTATTTATCAAAATACTGGTGCTATTTCAGGAAAAAGTGCTAAAATAGTAGTAAATGGAAACCAATGGTATGCTATAGCAGTTTGCTCCAAATTTAGCACTTTAAAAAAAAAAAAGAATAGCACAGAGTTTTTGCCTTGATAAATCTGGGCCTACATAGCTACTTGTAACATCAGTGGCTTTTATAACCATGATCTCACAAGTCGCCATTACATAATTGTGAGAATATATGTATATATTTCTTGCTCTGTCTTACTCAGGTAGCTCTGATTTTCTTAGACAAACAGCAAAATCCCCCAATTCTGCACATGTGATTGTTGTAATTACCTATCAATGCCTGGTTTATTCAGTTCACTTGCAGTTCATAACTCATTTTAAGGGATTATGTTTCCTTGAGGCTTGTAGACTACTGATGTTTTATTTCCATTTTTAAAGGACAACTATCAGCAAAAAAAATCTAGTTATGTTTATTTGAGAGATAACATCAAATGTAGACATTTTAAATAGAAATGCCTTAATAAAAGAATATATAGAAAGTACCGTATTGAGCCAGCGAAAAGGTACCTTCGACTATAGCGTTTTGATCCCTTTTTGGTCCATGTAGCTCTGTCGATAGTGGACATCTTGTGTCAAATGAAGAAAGGTCTGACCTAAGATTCTAAACAACATGCCCATCCCCTGAAAGTGCTGTACAACGATAATGTCGTTTTTTTGTATTCTTCAAATGTCTACACTTGATTCAATCTTACAATAAACATAACTACATTTTTTGCTGACAACTGTTTTCGTGGCGCTAGCTGGTCTCTGGCTCTTGAGATGGCTGCTGCTGGCGGTCACTACTCACCAGGCCAATCAGAATGGAGCCTGAGGATGTAATTCCTAGGCCGTGTTCCACAACAATTAAACTCAAAGAAATGTGCAGTGTGAGTGTATCACAGTAACAAAAACAAATAGTATATATACTGTACATATATTTTATTTTATGACAAGCCCTGTGGCCTGGTTTAAATAAAAATACAGCTATTAAGTTATTATTAGTCTAGGATCCACCCCTGACTAGTCCTAATAGTTCAAGAAAATATATGATTTCTCCATGGAAATAAGGGTTTCACTGCAGGAGCATAGTTGCCAACTGTCCCGGATTTGCCGGGACAGTCCCGCAACATGGCAAATGTCCCGGGCACTTTGCGATCGTGGGACAATCCCGGGAAAATTGGCTGTCTCGCAATCACGGTGGGTTTCTAGGTCACATGACGTCATTTTAACTTTTACTTCAGCCGGATATGACAGCAAGTCAGGTGGGAAGACTGCAGCATAGAGGAGGCAGTGGGGACACGGAGCAGCCAGGAGGTAAGTACGGGAAGGGGGGAGGAGGGTGACATATTAATGTGCACAATAAAACTGGCAAACTAACACTGGCAAATGAGCTAAATATGACTGGCAAATGAAGGGCAAAATATGGCTGGCAAATGAAGGGCGAAATAATAATGGCAGATGATGGGCAAAATATGGCTGGAAAATGAAGGGCAAAATATGGCTGGAAAATGAAGGGCAAAATATGGCTGGAAAATGAAGGGCAAAATATGGCTGGCAAATGAAGGACAAAATATGGCTGGCAAATGAAGGGCAAAATAAGATTGGCAAATGAAGGGCAAAACAACACTGGCAAATGAAAGGCAAAATAAGACTGGAAAATGAAGGGCAAAATATGACTGGCAAATAAAGAGCTAAATATGGCTGGCAAATGAAGGGCTAAATAAAATTGACAAATGCAGGGCAAAATAACACTGACAAATGAAGGGCAAATATGACTGGAAAAAGAAGTGCAAAATATGACTGGCAAATGAAGGGCAAAATATGACTGCCATCTTAATATCAAAATAAGACACAGAGGAGATGGCCAGATGAGTACTGGTGAAGGGAGGAGGAGGTGGTGGTGTATTAATGGTCAAATTGTCTGTGGCATATTAATGGGCAAATTGTGGCATATTAAAGAGCAAATTGTCTGACACATTAATGGGCAAATTGTGGCATATTAATGGGAAGGCTAATAGTGGCATATTAATGGGAAATTGGCTGTGGCATATTGGCAAATTGGCTGTGCCCAAAGTGATACTGTGGAATGTTCTGTGAGGCAAAATAACATGTACTATGGGGGAAAGTGACACCGTGGCATGTTCTGCAGGGGCAGTTCAGTGGGACAAAGTGACACTGTGGCATACCAAATCGTGTTGGTGCAATATGAGTACAAGCCAAGTGCTGTGGGTACTGTATAGTGCTGTGTTAAGTCCTTGAGGTGCAATGTGGGTTCATATACATATAAATGCAACTAGTTATATACAAATATTTGGGGTCCACCTCAAAAGGCTGGAAATATTTAATATTTTAGTGTTATTTTGTGGTCATAAACGTAATATTACTTTGCTGAGAGGGTAGTGGATGTATGGAATAGTCTTCCAGCATGTGGCAGAGGTTAATACCATAAAGGATTTTAATCATTAATGGGATAGGCATAAGGCTATCCTTGATATAAGACAAGGCCAGGCACTAATTAAAGTATTACTTTACTGAGAGGATGGTGGATGAATGGAATAGAGTTCCAATAGAAGTGGTAGAGGTTAATACAGTGATGGAGTTTAAGCACGCATGGGATAGGTATAAGGCTATCCTAGCTATAAGATAAGGCCAGGGACTAATGAAAGTATTACTTTACTGATAGGGTAGTGGATACATGGAATGGCCTTCCAGCAGAAGTGGTAGGTTCATACTAATGTATGTTTTATGGTGTACACACTGCTTTCTGACTGAAGCACATCTGCACCAGGTCTTACTATATTTCATGTAAAAGTGATAAAATGCCACCTGCCTTATGTAGATTTTGTGCTGTGAATGTATCTGTTGTATACCAAGGATCCTGTTAACGCTGGTGGGAACTTGGGGATATAATCCCCAGTGACAAGTAGGTGGAGTTACATTATGCTAATTATGTATGGTGGGTGGGGCTTTGGACAGTAGGTGTGGTCAGTTTTAAAGTAAGTAATTGGAAGCTGAGCTGCAATGTGTCCCTGGATTATTTTTTTTTTTTTTTTTTCAGATGTTGGCAATTATGCAGGAACAGTGACAGAAACTCTCCTGCTTGCCTACCAATCAAGTAAAAAAGGCTTCTTCGACTAATAATTTAACTCCTAAAATACATGGCCCCACTGAACATAAATAAATGTAACACAGGTTAGTCCTCAGCATCACCATCAGAGGTTACAGTTGGACATGTTTAAACCCAACTCTTGAGCTTTAATCCCAAGCAAAGATTCATCCTGAGCAAAACATGAGATTACATTGCGAGATCTCTTTAATTCACTGCTGTTTCACAAGGCTGGTTACCTTTAATCCCCTTACACAGCCAAGGACACACACAGTTATCTTCTACTATAGGCTTAATATATGTCCCTGGAGCATGGCCTGCCATGTAATAAAACACACTTATATCCCATACGTCACTTTGTAACCACAATAAAAGTTGGCCACGTACTGATTTGTACAAACTGAATATGGTCCAAATACGGGACTTTGATTAAAGCTCCAAAGATTGTAGCTTCCTGAATAGTCCCTTGTGTTAACACACTCTTTGCTATGGGTAGTGAGTGTGTTATCCAACATTAACTAATGGATGGTTTCACCAAAGAGGGGGTTATTACATAAATAAATGGGGGGTGCTGTGTGACGGGGATTTGGGAACGAAATCTTATCCATGGGATCATGGACCTCATCTTGAATATGCAGTACAATTCTGGGAACCAGTCCTTAGAAAGGATATTAAGGAACTAGAAAAAGTGCAAAGGAGACTAGGAGAGCTACAACATTTATAAGGGGATCGGAGAATCTTAGTTATGATGAGAGACTTAAAGAATTGCATTTATATACGTTAGAATAAAGGCGTCTAAGAGGGGATATGATAACATTATATAAATATGTGCAGGGCCAATATAAAGAGTTCTCCATTCATTAACAGAAATGTACAAAGAACAAGAGGTCACCCTCTGAGACTGGAAGAGCAAAGATTTCATAGACAGCAAAGGAAGGGATTCTTTACGGACAATTATGGAACTCACTGCCAAGAGAGGTAGTGCTATCAACCACAATAGATGCATTTAAAAATGGTCTGGATGTTTGTTTGTTTTTGAAAAGCAGAACATACAGGGCTATTAATAATAGAATAAGCATTAATAATAGAGCTTATATCCAAGGAGAAATCTGATTGCCCCTGGAGTCAAGAAGGAATTTTTCCCCCTAGGAGGCAACATTTGAAATAGCTTCCTTAAGCGTTTTTTTTGGTAGAAGGGTTGAACTTGATGGACTGGTGTCTTTATTCAACCTAAATTACTATGTTACTTATGGAGCTTTGCTTGGCATTGCTCTGTCAGGAGGGCGATATCTTGGGTCACATAGAGGAGGATCTGACCTAATATTTAAAACATGTTTTCCCCGTTAGTGCAGTGCAAGCAAAAGGGCTTCTTCTTGTTTGGCTTCTTTTATAATTTTAAAGGACAACTGGCAGCCAAATAAATATTTCTGGGTAAATGAAATATGATCAATAGCAATGTATTTGTAATTAATGGAGAACTGTAGCAAAAATGTAACATGTTAACAATTAGATTGTATCAAATGTAAATTATTTATAAAGAAACTCTTTCAGGAAATAATACAAATGAAGTTCCGTATTAAGCCTTTTTTTTTTTTTTTTTACTCCATTTTGTTCTCTCAGGGGGCAGACATCTTGTTTAGATTATTGGGTCAGATCTTCACTCACCTTGGTTCAGATGAAGAAAGATCAGATCTGATCTGACAAAATGTCTGCCTCCTGTTGGAGCTTTAGGGGGGTAAAGATGGCTCAATAAAGGTACTTTAATTGCATTCTGTCATTAAAGCATTTCTATATAAAATCCCTACACTTGATGCAATCCTTTAATTAAACACAAATTAATTTTTTGCTACAGTTGTCATTTAAAGCTTTTCTATCACTCTTACTGGTTTCTGCTGAGGTCTTGACACGTTGGGGGTTATAGATTGAGGTCCATTGTAAGCCAGAGTTTTAGATGTGGTGCAGTCACCATGGTAACCAATGTTCCTGTTGATTATATCACTTTTAGAACTTTGACCCAGACATTACCTTTATACATAACCCCCATTGGCTCCTGACTCCTCAATCTACACACATTGGATTGTTTGAGTAGTAATTGAAATCTCCCTATTTGTTGCCATATTTACATGTAATGTATTAATAATAGTAGGAACAGTATAGTATTACATTTTAAGGTTACATAAGCTATTTCTTTTAATTTCAGGCCACAACATTTCAAGTGTGAGATCAAGTGTGTTGAGGGCTGAATAGAAATCGCCTTCTAAAAAATGGCCTGAACAACAGGAACATTTTGATTGGTTTCTATGGTGACTGGACCAGAATTGAATTAAAAATGCACACCTTAAAAAAAGTTTTGAAATAAAAAGATTTTATTTCATCTGTGTTGTCTCCAGTTTATGCCATCACCTAATATCTTCATATGCAAATGACTCCCTTCAGTGGTAAAGGGATTATATCACCTACATGGAATGGGTCAGTAAATAGGTTTTTTTTGCTAAAGATTAGCAATTGTTAAAAATCCCATGGTTAATAACATGACAAAGTAATTAGTTGAGGAGATCAATTATGTAGAACTGGAGGTTTGTTACGTTGAACGTGTGGGGTACACCAGGAAGGGAGCGGACACCTGGTTTGAATTTCTTCTAAGTTTTAGATCCTAATAGCTAATGGCGGCCTCTAAATTCACTGACCTCCAAACATCTCTTATCTGCAATAGAACCTTTAAAATGTATTTGCAAATTCTAATGTAATAGGAAGATTTGAGGGGGGGGGGGGGGGGTGACTAATAAGACCAGTCTGTTTTTTTCACATGATGCAGCACTTCTTTAAAATATATTTTTCCACTGTAGGTGTAATTGCCACTTTAAGTTTTCTCTTATCCACACAGCTACACACCTACACACACTTGACAGAAACAAACACTACAAACCAAAGTATGTTAAATAAAAAATAGTTTATTTAATCTGTATTACAGATTGAGTAAAAAAAAAAAAAAAAATACCCATAATTGATCTCCTAGTTCATCCACTGATGGATGTGGGGCCCATCAGGAGTGAGATTTGTAGGAGGCACTCACATGGCTTAGAATCCCACATAAACCCCAATCCCCATAAACTGCAAAAAAAACAACTAGTTGCATAGGATACTGGCTCCTGGCAATCTTTTGCAGTTTTCCCTTCTGGTCACTTAGCCCTGTCTCTCACTCGTGTTCTGGAATGTAGACAATTGGCTAATGTTCTAGACTATTAAAAATGTCCCCAATGTCTAATGACAATAGAATCGAACAAATTGGTGAACTAACCATTCAGCACACTCCTAGTTGACCAGTTACTATAAACAGGACCACTTGCACAATGATCTTTACTAGTCTTGGCCTCCCATCGCCTGATTTCACAGATGTTACACATGGCTATATTAGTTTGAAAACTGCCACCACTTCTTTTGCTTTAAAAATACAACTAAAAACTTTATTTTTCACTTGTGCTTCTAATATAGAAGCACAAGCGAATAAGTTGTTGTCACTAGTATGAGGATAAACTGGCTCATACTTTTGGCTCATACTGGCTCACACCAGTTTATCCTCTGATCAGCAACGGCCATGCTTCCCTGGGAAGCAGGCAGCCCAGTCTGGTCGCTGACTGTCTCTCTATGCTAAACTCCCCCTCATTTTTGCAGGGGCTCAGCAGGTAGGGACCTTAACTAGGTTCCCCCTGCTGACCCCATGCAAAAACAAGGGTCTCTCTGTGCAAGCATATAGACACCCTGCAGACCCCGATCAGACGAGCAGAGCAAGCCCCGCTCTTGACTGGCTGACACTGTCAGCACACACCAGACCTGCTGTGTCTCAGCTGTGAGACACAGCACAAGAGTAAACCCGCGTGTACCTTAAGTCAGGTTTAGTTAGAAGAAGAAGGATATGTATTTTAACCATTGCTTCCTTCCAAAAAAATAAAAATATGAATTGTTCTTTTATAATTAGCTAAAAAAAGGACATTATTGCCCTAAAACCAGAGGCCAAGAACCCGTATTCACAATGCAGAGATGCTTACCCACCCTCTAAAAAGGAGAGGTGCTATATCTGGTTAGTAGTGACCAAAAACAAATTTTCCCAATAAACTGGACCAAACTATTTCACCATGGGGTTCTCTGAAAATACCCATTGCATCCCCCCACCCTGCTCAACTTATAGTTCTGTCCATTGTTGTTGTCCCAGTACTCCTGTCCCTGGCACCAGAAACAAATGCAAAACTCTGCCTGCCCAGTACCGATAGGAATAGGCAATCTGAACGAGAAAGAGTCTGTATCTCCTCCTCCTCGTGGGTCACGTAGGTAAGAGCAGCACAGGTCATAGTGAGTGTGCCATCCATTGTAGCTGACCCTTAATGTCACACGCTTCTCAAATCCAATGTTGCGCACCCTCACGGTGCCAGCCACTGCGGATCCTTGCACAGCACACTGCTCCAGGCACACCTGCTGTTGCACAAGCCTGGAACGAAATTCTGTGTAGTCCTGGCTTGGGGGACGGAAATCCAAGAAGTAGGACGGGCTGGAGACAGGTCGCAGGGAACGCAGCGAGGCCAGAGCAAGGCCTAAAGAATCATCATCAAAAAACGAAGGGGAAAAGTGGCGAATAGTCGTGAGAGCCAATCCCAGGGCATCGGCAAAAACCACTCCTTTCTTGCGAGGATGCTGGGGACGAGGCTTTTGAGCCAGGCAGGGTCTTAGAGAGCCAGTGGATGGGAAGCATAACTGGTGGGGTGCTGGAGGGCTGAGGCAAATAATAGAGAAGTCACCAGGCATCGTGAATGGGTGGAAAGGGCAACCTAGAAAATAACAACAGATAAATACGTTTTAAAAAAAATGCACTTCTTGGTAATTTATTTTAGCATATGCAAGGAAAATGGTACTTCCATAGCATGCAAATATATATACACATATCCATACACACACTTTAAATAATTCTGCAGCACGTGTTAACAAAAAAGTAACAGTCTATGTATTCTGAGTAAGTGCTGAAATATATAAAAATAAAACATGTAAGGGCTTTTATTAACTCTTTAAAAACAAAAAAGTAAGATTTTTTTTTAAAGGGAAGCTGTCAAACTCATAATGGAAAGCAAGTCTGTGGAAGAAGAGCAGTTGGAGAAGAGAATGGATAAAGTATGTGAATATTACATTTTGCATCTGTAAATATGAACTAATAACCTGAAATGAAGCATGCACATTTTTTCACCTGAACCTCACTGTAGTGCAGCCGAGCATTATGATGCTATTAAAATACAATACAAAGACAGTGAGGGTGATGTATACGGTATAACGAATAACTGGGGAAAAAGTTTTAAAAAGTAGAACAGTCACCATGGAAACCAATGGAATGTTCCTGCCGATTGCGCCACTTCAAAAACTTTGCCCCAGATGCAATCTGTACAAATAACCCCCCAGTTTTGTACAATAGGATCCAATACTGCAATCCTATCCACATATCCATAACTAGGTCACTATAAGACGATATAATCACTGGTGGTGCCAGTTACATTGCACATGTCAAGTTTGCACAAAGTGAATGAAGTAAAAATGAAGTACTTTGTGATCGTGCAGATTATTTTTGCAATTAATAAATGAAAGATCCATAATAAGACAACATGTGGAAATATAAATATAACACACATGATGGAAGATCCCGGTTTGTAGTCTCTTACCTGCACAGTTAAAAGTAGTTTGGAAACGGTTCTTAGGTGACAAGCCGGAGTGAGGTACTGCGTTCGGCTCGGGTGAAGATGGGGCGGCCACGGCGAAGGAAAAGAAACCGGTGACAAGAGGCGCAACAAACCCCTTCCTCTCCTGCCGGCGCCCTGCGCCTACTGACCGCCACTAGTCTTCAAGAGCGGACAAACCCCCCATCTCGTGACGTGACACATTCCGAGCTCAGCCAATGTGAGCTGACCCTGGCCACACCAACTGGCCAATAGGAAACGAACGGCCAGGTACACGGGCAACCTTCTACTTGAGCGTGATCGACAGCAGAATGTGCTACGTCACCGGCATGATCAGCACGTGTATTGCTGCAGAAGTGGCATAGGGCTGCATGGGGCTCTCAGCCCATGTCTAAATATAGTTACATGTGTGGCACTATACAATGTTATATAACCCTATATAGCAGACACCATACAAAGTTTATATGTATATATATATATATATCTCCATACATACATACATACATACATACACGCACACAATGTTATGTCATAGTTACCAACATCTGCCATGTTTCCAGGGACACATATATGTTCCACATTCTGCAGAAAGAGCATGCAATGTGCAGCCTGGCAGTATGTAGGATGGATATAAGCACAGACACAATCCAATTAATTAATCATGGTAGGTCCTATGAGATCTCCACCCTGATTAATTCATTGGATTGTGTCTGTGCGTATATCCATCCTACATACTGCCGGGCTGCACTTTGCATGGTCTTTCTGCAGCATGTGGAACAAATATGTGTCCCTGGAAACATGGCAGATATTGGCAACTATGATGTATGCCTATATAAGTTTCACTATGCAATGGTATGTACAACTATATTTTTGGGACTATACCATGTTTTATACACCAATATAGGATACACTATACAATGTTATACACACCAATATAGTTGACACTATACAATGTTGTGTACAACTATATAGGTGGCAGCATACAATGTTATGTACGCCTATGTAGGTGGCACCATACAATGTTATGTACGCCTATGTAGGTGGCACCATACAATGTTATGTACGCCTATATAGGTGACACTATACAATGTTATGTATGCCTGTATAGGTGACAATATGCAATGTTATGTACACCTATATACGTGGCACAATGCAATGTTATGGACACCTATATACGTGGCACAATGCAATGTTACGTACACCTATATACGTGGCACAATGCAATGTTATGGACACCTATATACGTGGCACAATGCAATGTTACGTACACCTATATAGGGTAGGTCATTAAGTTGCATGCTTATGTGTATTTTCAATATATCCTAACCTTTGTCTCATTTATATATTTCTAATATATCTATATTTTCTTCCCATTCCAGTGTACTTACCCTTTGCAGTGGTTAATCCTTGCTTTCAGTCTCTCCTAGGCCTCCAATAGTAATGGTGCTCTGCTCTCAGACACTGGCCCCCACTGGCTCTGGGCAATCTAGTTTAATTTCCTTCCCACTTATAGTGATAGCCAAAAAGAGACAGTTTGATTTGAGGGATGGGCCTCAGGGCGTAGCTGGAGATAGGGCATTATCTGGACAATTTAACTGCCTTTTGTTAAATATTTATTTAGTTTGTTAAATCATTTAGAATAAGAATTTTGTTTTTATTTGCACAATTCTAAACACACTCACTGCACTTTAAAAGGACCACTTTTTTTATTTGCGGTTCTATATTAGAGACAGTAGTGGTCCCTAATATGAGGAAAAACTGGCCTGTCCATTTATGCACGGGAAGTACGCAGACTGTGTCTCCCTTATGCACATCTGTCACTTTCATTTTCTTTTTTACATGGGACCCGCTGATGGGACCTTTACTGTAAAAACGAGCAGACACCCCACATAATTCAGACCCCGGATAGGAGAGCAGGGCAAGCCATCTCTCTGATTGGCTGTGCGTCAGTTTCCGATGAGTTCTGTCTCTGTACAGATACACGGTTTTACTTTAGAGAAGGGAACACATTACTGTTTTGCACATGTGACTCTAATGTGGAATCTCAAGGGAAGAAATGAATGGCCCTATTATGACTATAAACTGGCTGTACTTTTTAAGGTCTCCGACCGGGAGCTGCTGCTGGTTCCAGCAGTCTCTCAGTGTAGAGGGGTCCCTATACACACCGATCATATGGGCAGGGTAAGACCCCGCCCTGATTAGCTGCTCTGAGCCACAGCCAAGAGTAAACCCACCTGGATCGTTAAAGATACATGTTGGGTTTGCTCAGGGTTAGGTCAAATAACATTCTAGCCTCCTCCTCCTATAAAGAACAAGGGTTAAAAAAAAGTTGCTATAGATCTCTGTGGCACTAACCAAATATTCTAAGGTTCGACAAAAGAGGGACAGAGGTAGCGATGTACTTAAAGTAAGGTGCTTTTCATTGTGTGCATTGTGCAGGGACAAAGCTGGTGAGCATCTCTTGCAAAAATATAAATCTGACCCTGTATAATGCATTTATAAATCTTGTAGCAATACATTATGCAGGGCCAAGTCAACTGTTCTAGCAGGAGAATCTCACCAGGTTTGGTCACTGAGATGGAATGTTCGTCTTATCTTACCTGTACCTAGGCTTGCCACCCAGCCGGTATTAGTCCGGTAAAAAAAAAAAATGGCTTGCTGACAATGTTAAGTCTATGGAGACAATAGCAAGGCCGGTATTTTTTTGTGGAAAAGGTGGCAACCCTACCTGTATCTCACTTTTAGTAAATAGCTCTGAGAGAGATTTGGGTCCAGAGGAGGAACTCTTCTTCCCAAAGTGCACCAGGCATTTATTTTTTTTGTAGGATTAAAGGTCTCCGAGTATTGTGACACAGATTGATTCGCATACTTTCTTAGCAGCATTTTGTTTGAAGTCTGTTTCCTGATGTATTACTGTCACTTTATTCCTGAGTCAGCAGCTGTCAGAGAGAGATATTACAGGCAACTGGTGTCGCAGGGTTTACAGCTTTTTCTGCCATAACCTGTTCATTGATCGGGACCCCATGCAGATAAAGCCACCACCAATATATATACAACACGCCAAGTTATACTACACACAAGTGTCCTTGAAGATGGTTCTAACATCACACTACAACCGAACCTTAGTATACAGTGACAGGACCCTCCATTTTATAGGACAACTGTAGCAAAACATGAAGTTCTGTTTAATTAAAGGATTGCATCATGTGTAGGCATTTTATATAGAAAAATCCTTTAATGAAAGAATACAAATAAAGTACCTTATTGAGCCATCTTTACTCTAAATAGCTTTACCAGGAGGCAGACATTTTGTTTAGAATCTTTGGTCAAATGGGTCAGGTCTTTGTTCATCTGAACCAAGTTGAGTGAAGATCTGACCAAGATTCTAAACAAGATGTCTGCCCCCTGAGCGAACTATATGGAGTAAAGAAGGCTCAATAAGGAACTTTATTTGTATTCGTTCATTAAATATTTTCTTTATAAATCATTTACACTTGATACAATGTTTCAATTAAACATAAGTACATTTTTTGCTACAGTTGTCGTTTAAGGGACTGGGGACAACCTAAACATTGCTTATACTGTGAATGTAGAGAATAAAAAAATGATGTCTACATACACTGTCTTTGTAGACTTGCAAGCAAATACATGAGATAAGAGAAATAAACGTTTTAAATGTGTCCATGGAGTCTCCTGCTTATGACATCACATCATGGCTTGATTTGCAAATTACACATTTCCCACTGAAAAGTAGTTCATTTTTTCATGACTTTTTTACATTCACAGTATGAACACTGTTTAGGTGATTGAGTCACTGTAATTATAATGTATAGGTGAACGAGAAAGTGTCACAAACTATGATGAATGACAAAAATAAATTAAAAAAAAATAACAGTCAATCAATATAGGACTAGAAGCCCAAAAGGATAATTCCGCTAGGTGTGTGGTGTTCATCTAGCGGAAAACAAATAACTTCACAATAAAAGTTTTCCTGCATTTATTGGGGTTTATGTATACAACTACTGATATACCCATAAGCATCATGGGATTTGTAGTTCCCAAACACTTGCAGTGCCACATTTGGCCTTCACTGTTCCCTCTCTTTAAAATTCTGGGAATAGGTCTATATTTCAATCTTTGCTTTCTCTCTTGCTTGCTATCCCAAAACACTTATTGGGAAACATAAATCCACCTCACATTGTTCCTAAAAAAAATGTTGGTCACTCCTTTTAAGACCGGTCTATTGAGCGAGTTCACATCCAATTCAATAGAAGTGGGGGAATGCTGTAACCTAGAACATGGTCAGTCAAGGCCGACGACTCTATATACATCAAAACCTAAAGCCATTATTAGCTCTCACTGCATAGAGACAACACCCTTCACTTAAACAATGTGGTCTCATTCCTGCTCTACCCAGCTGTGTCAACACAAGTCATTGTCACTCAAAAAAGAGAAAGCCCATAAACAAATAGTATGGCGGGGACAGGGGATTTGTGTAAGTGAGGGTAAAGAGGACTGGATTGGGGGGGGGGGGGGGGGGAATTCCAAATCAATCACTAGCTCCTGCAACATCGTGTGGTTTAAGAAATAAATTCTCTAGTTATTGTAAAACTATTGAGGTTACTACACTATACTCATGAGGGCAGACTATACGAGACAGCGAAAAAAGTGTGGGGCATCCACTACCCTCTTAGCAAACGAATACTTCCTCATATTACTTTTTAAACTATTTCCCATTTAAATTTACTCTCGTCCTTTACTGTGTTGATTCCCGTTGTGTATTTAAACGTTTCTATCATATCCCCCCTGTCTTGTCTTTCTTTCAAGCTATACAAATTAAAATATTAACTTATGTTTAAATGCCAGATTTGATCAAGTGTATGCGTTTTAAATAGAGATGCTCTAATGAAAGAATACCAATAAAGTTCCTCTTTCTTCCATTTAAGTCAATTAGGGAGCAGACATGTTTAGAATCTTGGGATAAAGGAAGTACTGAATCAAGATTCCAAACAACACGTCTGCCCCTTTTATAGTTATAGACGGCTCAATAAGGTACTTTATTTGTATTCTTTCAAATTCTTTTTTTTTTTTTACAGCATTTCTATTTACAACATTTATACTTGATACAATCGTTCAATTAAACATAAGTTTAAGTTTTTGCCAACAGTTGTCCTTTAAATCAGAGACTTAAGTAAGGATTAAGAAAATCGGAGACGTTGGGCTGAATTCTATCACCTGTGATAAGACAGTCAAGGCTTTCAAACTTGGTTTATTGTATTGATCAATCATTAGAGATTATGGAGATAATGGCACACATAAAAGTATTACAGCCTTATAGACAATTGAATCTTCTTATGTAAAAGTTCAAAAATAAAGAATAAAGATTTTCCCAAGAAGATATCACATTGTGCGAACCACTCGGAACTGGCTAGGAAAATTCTGTACAGATGGTACCTAGTGAACAGCAGACTAGCAAGAATGTACCCGGGCTCATCAAACTTATGCTGGAGGGCCTGTAGCTCCCCTGGAACTATACTTCATATTTGATGGAATTGCCCACAAATCAAGCCACTATGGGAATCTGCTTTTGAAATCATACAAAAAATAACTGCGCTACAACTACAACAAACTCCGGAGTTAGCCCTGTTGCATATTTTCCCATACAAAATGCTCTTACCCCACCAGATCATCATAGGCCATACACTCTTAGCAGTAAAAACCCTAATAGCTAGAAATTGGAAATCAAAAGTCAACACGTCCACGCAAGAATTAGAAAACCTTATAAATCATAATATACAAATGGAAAAGTTACACTACTATAATGTGGGGAATCTGCATAAATACGAGGAAGTTTTAAAAGCATGGTCGACGTACTTTGATCCACCCCCCTAACCAGAAGAAACAGTAATATTAAAAAAAAAAAACTTGGTGCTCCTATTACCTTCTCTATTCCACTATCTCTATCTCTCTTTCTTCTCCTAATCTTTCATCTCTTTTTCAGTTAACAAGTCATTTGCTCTCAGACGATCAAAACAGGTTTTTTAATTAGTTACTGTAATTACTATTCGTCTGAATTTTCACAAAAAGTTTACTAGACAGCAATAGAATTGATATTAATATTTTAATATTTTACTAAGATGGTGACGAATTCTGAGGATATTTAAATCATAATTTTAACATGACTCAACTAGAAACACCAAGGGAGAGTTAGAATGAATCATCACTATTCAATAATACTAACATGTTTTGTGATGTTACATACAATTGTATAACAGGTGTTTTTGATACTATATGTTATTCTCTGCAAACACATCCAAGTCACTGTCCTAATATTTTATGCATATACTGTCATCCTGTTGAACTTGAATAAAGCATTTTTGAAAATTAAAAAAAATAAATAAATAAAGAATAAACAACAACAAAAAAACAGTCAAAATAATAATAATAAAAAAAGTAAGTTTAGTAAGTTACAACAAAACAAGCTAGGCAGGGTGATCTATATTCTTTTCTAAAATAAAATTAAACATCTCCAGTGCTGTAATCATTAACATAGACCACCACACAG
This sequence comes from Pelodytes ibericus, assembly GCA_036172795.1. Lineage (NCBI taxonomy): Eukaryota > Metazoa > Chordata > Amphibia > Anura > Pelodytidae > Pelodytes > Pelodytes ibericus. The sequence goes on along the minus strand of CM069858.1, from coordinate 202,261,167 downwards.
TCTATATATTTTATCCAAGCTAGTTTTGTTTGTTTTATCCTTACGAGCATTCGCAGAGGGTAGATGCACAATATGAATTGTATGCAGTGCAGAACTGGTTCCTGTAGACCAGCAATTAGAATGTTCTAATGCTAATGGGAATCCAGCATGCTGCAGAGCAAGGTAGTTGAATCCCAATAGCTGCTGAGAGCTTTGCTGCAGGCACTTCACTTTGTTGATGTCTTTCCTGGCACCTAAACATGTATCAAACTGTCTGACACCCTAAATATTGCTTATACTGTGAATGTAGAGAGTACAAATGATTTACCTTCTATTTCTGCAAGGTTTTATGCATAAGTATTGCTATGACCACTAAGAGGAGCATTTTATTTTAACAAACACATAAATGGAGAGACATAATATTCATGTTACATTAGCTAAAAACCACTGAACTTTTTTTTTTAAATGTTTTTAAATCCACTTGTTTTATGCTACTCTTCTCTACCCTCAGCATTTAAAGGCAAAATATTTTATTACATGGTTATTTTAAATGCTAGTATTCCTTTAAATAATATGGCGGTCTGCTCAGAAACAAGGAAGTGGACTAACCCCGAAAAGGCTTAAATGCTGTAATGAGATTTTTATTATTGTCGTAAACATAGATTAACTGCTCATCTATTCTGCCCATAAGGTAACTGAGCTCAGATCTCTTTAGTAAAAGAAAATAACTTTAAGTTTCATGATAAACTAGGCAAAAATGAGATGTAAAGGATTTTGTTCGTATGCAAAGGGACCTTTTAAATACCAAGCATTGCAGATTATCTGCCGTTTTTTAATCAGGTTTGGCTGCATTACCCTTAAGTGCCAGAGGGTGGGGAATTTAACAAGACTTTGATTGAGTGAGTGTGTAAAGAAATGAGGAGAGCTGAGTCAGTGTAGACAGACAGTGATAGCTGTGTACTAGACTGCAGGGCACAAGGTCTATCTGATGCAAGGCCCTTTGTGTGTTACAGCCTGATGCACCCAGTAACCCCAGCTATGCCTGATCATATTACTACCCGTACAACCTTGAGATACCTAGGAGTCCTGAATATTATATTGCAAACAAATGCAAGAGGGACACTAATTTATGACTGTCAGTGTTTCAATGGAAAGACAGACTATAAATAGGTGGGAAATCTCACTGCTCCAATAGCAGTCTCAGGATTTTAAGGTACAAGTGAAGATTGTCATGGTTTAACCAATGTTCCACAACCTTACTATTTAACTAAAGTGTCCCTATTTAAGAGGGACAATCCCTATTTTGCACCCAAATCCCTCTATTGTCCCTCTTTTTTTGGGAGCTTAGAATGTTTAATGTGTATAACTGTATCACAGAGAACCAGAGCAATAAAACTCCCAATAAAGTGTGTTTAAACATGCAGTAAATGTATGTTTTTATATTAACTTGTGTAAATAAAGTACTTTACTCTACTTCTAAATAACTAATCAAATTATATAAATAGTTAGCTATTGGCCATGAAGTCGCTGGAATGACTGCAATGCTCCGCCCATAGCCACACCCCAAACACGCCCACAAACATGGAATGGGTTCCTCTTTAACCATCTGAGATGTTGGGAGGTATGCCTGTTGACTGCTCCTGCCTGAAGCGTTCCAGAGAGTCATTATTATTTATCACCTGTGGGTAAAACCAATGGAGAATGTCACAAGTTTAGACAAAGTAACAAAGGAAGGAGAGGAACTTGCTAATAACTACTTACACTGTATATATTAATTTCTATCAATAAGCCATAGAGTAAATCATCCTAAAGGATTTTTTTTACCCTCTCTGTTCTATGTTGTATTTATATCCTGAGCAGCTGATCCTCAGATTACAGGCACTTTCTTGCTATTTACCAGGCTAGATGTTACCTTCAGACTCCATGCGCATGTATGTATTCCCTTGACTCCTCCCACTTCAGACTCCATGCATATGTATTCTCTTGACTCCTCCCACTTCAGACTCCATGCATATGTATTCTCTTGACTCCTCCCACTTCAGACTCCATGCATACGTATGTATTCCCTTGACGCCTCCCACCTCAGACTCCATAAATGCGTATGTATTCCCTTGATGCCTCCCACTCCAGACTCCATGCATGCGTATGCATTCCCTTGACTCCTCCCACTTCAGACTCCATGTATGCGTAGGTATTCTCTTGACTCCTCCCGCTTCAGACTGCATGCATAGGTATGTATTGTATTGCCTTGACTCCTCCTACTTCATACTCCATGCATACGTATGCTTTGTTTTTCTCTCCCAGGTCCCAGTGAAATGCTGAGTGGGAGAGTCAGTAGAAGCTGCAAACCTGATTTGTACGTAAAGGAAACCAATTTATAATAAAGATGGTCAAAAACTGCAATACATATATTTTTATAATTACTAAGCTTTACTACCCATGAAATAAAGGGTTCCACGTGAAATGTCCAGACGCAGTCCCATGGAACTCCTTTCCCCTCTGTAAACCCTAAATGAGTATAACATGCGTCAGACTATAAATAAAGCATAGAATTAAGCTGCCCCCAGCAATCCCTGCTCTCATACAAACACACATTTGCAAATGTATAGCTAATTGAGGTATTATGCACTGAGACAGACCCTAAGGTTTCCTCCTGTTTTTCCCACACAGCAGGCTAGTTTCAGTGCAGCTTGTAATTCAGATAATAGGCACCAAGTATAGTTTACTCCAAACAAAGTAAAATTTTCCTTTAATAAAAAGACCTTTGGGTGAAAGGTTCAACTAAGTCCTTAAAAGGGAAGTTTCACCCAGGAATGGGCACTGGTCAAGACTGTGGCTGACTTTAAAAATAAATAAATAGAGACCTTAGTGAAGGCCATGAAGGTAAATATTGTACACATCATACACATCTTCTAGTGTATCCAGGGTCCAGCGCTGTATTTAGCGTGAGGTGGAGAAGGCAAGCAGCATTTGCGGCGGGGGGGGGGGGGGGGGGGAGAAGATGGGGCTAAAAATGCCACCCCTTTAAATAAAAAAAAAAAAGCTTGGGATCGCAAGAGGCAGCGTGGTTAGATGTCTGTGTGCCTGGGCAGTGCACAGACACCATGCTGCCTGCCATTAAACACCAGAGAGCTATGGGTGCTAGATAGGGTAAGTCAATCTCCAGTGTGGGTGATGGGGCATGCTCTGGGTCTGTTATGTGGAAGACAAGGCATGTGCTGGGGTAATTCCGGGGTCTGCAATGTGGGTGATGAGGCATGTGCTGTGGTAAGTCCTAGGTTTGCAATGTTGGTGCTGGGTCATGTCTTGGGGTATGTTCTAGTTCAGCATGTGCTGGAGTAATTCCTGGTTCTGCAGTGTAGGTGATGGGGCATGTACTGTGGTAAGTCCTGGGTTTGCAATGTAGGTGCTTGGTCATGTCTTGGGGTGCTGGGCCATTTCTTGGGGTATGTTCTAGTTCAACATGTGGTGTGGTAAGTCCTGGATCTGCAATGTGGGTGATGTTAAAATAGCTTTTAACAAAAGTACTTTACATGTACAGAAAATGAAAGAGATCTGTCTTATCAGTTTTGTCCCCAAAATTGCATATAAAGTGCAATTGTGCTAAAGCAACAGTTCGGCCATCAGAAATTGTGGGGCCCCTCACAGAATAAATGATCTGGGGCACAACCTCCCCCACTTCATTTCTCTTTCCATTATTGACCTCACCACCTTGCACATCCAGGACATGTCCATCCAAGAGTTAGAAAGCACCCACATTGCATACCATGCACATGCCCCAGCACCCACAATGCACACCCAGGGTCTGAAGTCTGAGTGCAAGCAGCAGGTCACATGACCCGACACTTGGACCTTAGAACATGTACAGGGAGAGGCAGCATGGGAGGATGTCTGTGCACTCGTTTGATCTCCCCAGCCCTGCCTCACAGGGTCCATAACAGGTGTATTACTTGTCACACCCTGATGGTAGCCATGGTCCCACCCATCATGTAAATACTGCAGAGGGAGACAGCCTGCCTCTAGTGCAGGGGTGTCCAAGTTTTTTTTTGCAGTGGGCCACTTCACATAAAATTTCTGTGTTCGTGGGCCACATTCTTTTTTCATTGAGAAAAAATTATAAACACACACATATATATTTAATTTATTTGTCTTTTATATATATATATATATATATATATATATTTATCATATATATATTTTGTGTGTGTGCGCAGTGTTAGGGCATCACAGACTGTACAGCATTACAACTCATACATACACAGCCACACACAAATACACACACACAGTATCACATTTACACGCACAGTCACTTACACATGCACGCACAGTCACTTACATACTTAGACTTCTTTATTTTCTTGATACCAGGCATATGGGCTGCTTCATCATGCAAGTAGTGGTTCCTTTTTTAATCTTCCCTCCCTCTGACCCGTGCGCATGACATCACGTGCAGGGCAGAGGAGGGATTATGTGCTGGGCACGCACGGAAACTTAGTTCCCCGATGCTGCTTCTAGCAACGTGCGTTTGGAGGTGCGGTTACAGCTGTCATGCGGGCCGCACCTTGATCAAATGGACGCCCCTGCTCTAGTGTATTCCCTCTCACTGATCTCCGTGAATTTAAAAAAAGGCCCCTGTGAAATTCAGTAAAAATAGGGGCAGTTCACAAAATAAACAAATCATGTGCTCAAATTTGTGGAACTGCCCCTTTAAATTTCAATTGTCCTGCCATAACAGTCGTTGTAAAGGTTACTAGCAGTGTAACAATTACCGGGTATTGGTCAGATCTAGTAATCCCTTGCATGAGCCAGGCTCACTGAAAACAGTTTAAGCATTTGAACACCAATTATAGGATCTTCATTATCTTTAGGAAACCACGTGCTTCGATGGCATCATGAGCCCCAGTAAGCAGCTTAGACACCTGTCCAACCGGCCTCTGTATCAAAAATGGACAAAAAAAGGGTTTAAACTTTAAAACACTTTTTCTGCTCATTTCGAAACATTTCCACAGATCCAAGTCAGCAGACCTGTTTTTCCACCACAGATATCCCAGGTGTGAAACATGTTGCATGGCATTCTGGGTAAGCATATGCAAATAATCCACATATGGACCCCTTGAAGCCAGTGCATGCTGTTTACTACTGGCTTTCTAGCACAACCTGGCATTGAGATGCCGTGCATCACTCCTGTGCAGCCATATTTATTATTTGGTGGTGAAGGCAGGGAGAAAGTAGATTAATACAAAAGGGAAAGTGACTCGTAGACAGAGGAAAATAGGGGAATACAGGATCTGATGTGAAAATGGTTTATTTACAGACAGACGAGAAAGGTGGGTTTTAATATTACAAAAAGGACGGCAATGGAAATTAAAAAAGGCAAGAGGGGTATGGATCAGTATTATTTTAGAATATTAACAGCAAGAGCCAAGAACACACTGGATCAAGCTGAATAGAGGTGTTCAATGTCTGTTGCAAGGAATGCAAGTAATGTGCTATTAAACACTGGGATGACAAAGCTGGCAAAAACTAGAAACAAAATAAGATATGCGCAAGCATTAAAATTAGCACTTTGTTTAACGGGACTGTAAAAAACTCTGCATATACTGTGAATGTAGAGAATAAAAATCAACATGATTGAAAATGATCTATAAATCGTGTTCAAAAAATTGCAGCAAACTAGGAGAAAAATGGATTTTAAATGTGTCTGTGGATTCGTCAGCTGTAGCTGGAGATGCAGATCACACATTTCAAATTGTAAAGCAGTTTATTTGCATATCAAGCCACAGGTGATGTCATAAGCAGGAGACTCCACAGACATGTTTAGAACACATCTTTCTCTAAATGAAAGCATTTGCTTGCAATATTCCTAACACAATATAGATACTTTTAAATCATATTTTGTTCTCTACAGTCACAATAAAAACACATTTTTTGTTGTTGGGTAAAAGCTCTCCTCTATAGGTGATACAGTCCCTTTGGTCCCCAGCGAAAAGAGTTACACTTTTCCTGTACTTTGTGTCTGCACTTCCCTCAATACATTAATGGGTCACAAGAAGTCTTGAATAAACCTTTATTCTTGGATGAAGAGTCCAGCGTGCTGTGCACTCATTTCATGGTCTACGTTGCGTTCAAGCCGGTTAGCCTGCTAAGAGCACCTAGAAACAGTACTCCTAGGAGGTGGTGAGAGCCACTTTGTTGAACCAGTGATGTCATTAGGTCAGACCTCCCAGCTGGTCGTTACCGGAGACATTACAAGTTATCCACCATATGTTGAGTTATTTCCATATTAGTAGTCCATGGAATGCCATGAACAGGCAAACGTATCCACGAGATTAGTCACTTGCACCCTATAGACTAGGCAGGATCTTTGCCCAGGCTTATGTAAAGTCCTGTCTTTACCGCACGGGAGTTTAGCTCACCAGCAGGATACCAGGTCTCCTTGTCCTGTACATTATTCTGCAATGAATTATTTCTTAAATCCTACTGCTTTCAGTCCTTTACACCCATATATTCCTATATGCTTTGCGATAGGAAGGCCGATCCTCTTTCACTCCTGGAAGTAGAGTGGGCTGGTGTTTTAAGAATCAGCCAACAATGCATGGGTGTTCCTCGGACGCCCCCTGCTGGCTATGCAGGAGTTGTTAAGTTCAGCATTCAATTTTCTGGATAAGTCAAATGAGGTTCACAGCTCCGGAAGCCACAAGTGGTGCGATTGTGCGGTAGCGAATGAGATGCTGGGATCCAATCTCCATGTCTATTGCATACTCACTAAAAGAGAGAGAGTGTGAGTGAGTGTTTAGAGGTGGGTGACAGGGCTCGGACAAAGAATCAGAATTAAATGGGTAAGATAGTATGTGGGTCCAACAGAGATCAATACAAGTTTGGATTCTTTAACTGAAGCAAAAGTTACACATTAAGGGCCATCAGTCCTGTGGAGAGCAGAGGTTTATATACAGATATACACATCATACTGTCTTTCTCTGCTACATCTCATCAATAGAGGACTATGGTCCCTGGCACTTTAAATCTTACTTCTATAATGAAAGCCCAGGTGAAAAAAAAAGTCTCTCTTTAATATCCATTAACGTACAGCCAGCTGTGTATCGTTTCAAACATAAATCTGGTGCGTGCGTCATCATCTCCATAATGCAGCCAGACAGCAGTGCATGCACACACACACACTCTCTCTCTCAGGGAATGATCTCCATTATGCAGCCAAACAGCAGTGCATGCACACATTCTCTCTCTCAGGGAATGATCTCCATAATGCAGCCAGACAGTAGCGCATGCACACACTCTCTCTCTCTGGGAATGATCTCCATAATGCAGCCAGACAGCAGTGCATGCACACACACACTCTCTCTCTCAGGGAATGATCTCCATAATGCAGCCAGACAGTAGCGCATGCACACACTCTCTCTCTCTCTCTCTCTCTCTCTCTGGGAATGATCTCCATAATGCAGCCAGACAGTAGCGCATGCACACACTCTCTCTCTCTGGGAATGATCTCCATAATGCAGCCAGACAGCAGTGCATGCACAGGGCCTCTCTTAAAGGACTTTCTACGATGGATGAGTTCAGTCCTAAACACTTGTCACAAACACCAGAGATGTTCCTTTATGCCAAAGTATTATAAAACATTGAAAGAAAAAAAAACAATTAAGCTTGACCTTCAGTGAGCAACGACTATTTTCTTCAAGTGAAATCTTCCAGGGGAATGTTCTTTTTAAAAATGTACATTGTTTTTGATGTGTGGAATGATCATAGCAATAAACTTTTTTTAATGTACATGTCCGTTTATCCTATGATCATTGACAACCTACCGCATCACCCACAATGCACCCCAGTCAGAACCTATATCTCCCTGATGTCTAGTGGCGTGTGTGTAATGGTGTTTGCACAGGCAGCATGCTGCTTGCTTGCCGCAGAGTACAGATCTCTTGATCTCCCCAGCTAGTGCCTCTGGCAGCAAGCTTAAAAATATATAGATAAAACAAAGATGTCACCTCTGTTCATCCGACTCTGGTTCCACCAAGATGCTCTCCTGTCGCTCTTTGACCCTCAGGAACACAAAGGAGTCTAGGTTTGGCTTGGGGACTACAAAGAGATAACTGGTTAATTTAGTTAGGCTCACATCGTACGCACCCCAGTTTTATGCCTGAACCAATTATTTACCACATTTGAGAAGATCCAAAGTCTGCAGGTTTGGTGGCATGTGTCGGAGAGCGACGCTCTTCAATAATGTCTCTGTGTTTGCCATGTACCTAAAGGGGCAGGAGACAGTTCTGAGTGACTCGAAAGGAAGAGATATACTTTATGTTGCATACATCCTAACAAAGTTATCTTGTGGTGTGCATAATATACATTAAGATTCTCCCTGTTTCCCCATCAGGTCTAGCTTATGCTTGTTTTAGGAAGTCCACTTTTGTCCTACTGTGTTCGAGCACTGGATAGAGAAAATCAGAGAACAGGTCACGTATGTGAACAGGCAGAAGGACACTTCATCTTACAAAGTTCACACCAGTTTATATTGCTGGGTTAATGCGTATAAATTTATGGTTGCTGTATAAAGCCTCCTGACCCTTAGATTGTAGGACTCCCACTTGCAGATGAACTACAAATCCCATAGACCCCCACCAGCCTTTAATAATAAATGTGGTGTTGTGTAAGAGATAGTAGTGTGGCACATTTCACCCAATACTAATCCATGTAATGCTCACTTACTCCTTGGCAAATGTGAACTCCTCAGGTGATAAGCATGGTGGCTCGCCCTCACCGCGGGCCTTCTCCTTCTCCAGGACATGAGGGAAAAACTTCTCAATCTTTCAGGAGAAAAAAACCCCCCAAACAATACATTATACGTATGCACACACAGAGAATTCTGCCCAATAGATTACCTATAACCAACATGCAATCAGTTCATAAATCCTGAAGTTACACTAAGCACTAGACAGAGACAAAATATAAATACATCACTGTATGAGGAACAGGGATTTGAACTCAATATAACAGTCCTTATCAAATGCTTTTTAACAGGAAACATATATATTTGGTCCCTACATATTTCAGTACATACCCTGCTTTTTAACAAGCATAGACATACTGAGCACCTCATAGCTCCATTGCATTCCTAAATACACAGCCCATCCTTCTCACAGGACCAGATTACCTTCATTAAGCGGTTCCGAAGGTAACAGCTAAGCATGTATCTGATCCGTTCTATTTCCATGTGGTGGAAGCTGACCTTCAAGTCTCCAGATTGCGCCTTCTGCAGGTTCTGTTCCTGTAAAAGCAAAAGGGGGGGGGGGGGGCATAGTAAGGTTTCATCCCTTCTTTATTATTACTTATAAAAGGTAATAAAGAGAGACGTTACCATGTGATTGAGCTGCTCCATTACGCACTCGACAATCTCAGATTTACTCTCCAAGAGCTCCGGGGCAAACTTCTCATTCAGCCATGCCTTGGGTCAAAGAGGAAATTATGGCGGTTATTGTCAGAACCTCGCGGCATGTGCATATCGCAGTACACACATTCATGCCCCCCTGTGGTGTAACAGTGTAATGACCTAGCCTAGCACAAAAACAGTGATTCCAGGGACCAATAGCTCTCCCTGTCTAGTGCTCTGGCAATACAAGTTGACAATGATTGCTATAAATATTGGAAGGTTACTATTCAGGATTTGGTGCCTCTTTCAGGCCACGCTCTAGGCCTATTCAAAGCAGAGCAGCTCACCTCCTCCAGCTTGTTGATGAGTTCTGCAGGGGTCAGAACTTCCTCACTACCAGCTTCTGACTCCTGATCGGACATAACCAACTCGTCTTCCATCATGAAGGGTAAATCCTTTGCGGTGTATATGTAGTTATATGCTTCCACCCAACATCCAAAGAACTAAAAAAAACAATTTCTTGGAAATTTGCCAACACAATGTATAAATAATTTGTATGCTATACATTTGTCTATAAATACTGCTGTGTGTTCTTCCCCCCACCTTATTCCTCACTATCCCCAATCGACTGTGGTAAAGGCAGCCACTGTCCAGTCCTGCCATGATGCTACAATAACCAAGTGTGAAAAAGATTAGTGGGGTCATGAGGCGCTAATGCGAATTTCACACAAGCAGCAAGCTGTCAGGCAACTATCCCTTAGTGCCAAAATAAGGTACACAGAAAATCACAAAAGTGACAGTGCGCTAAAGTGCTTTTTATTTTATTTTCTGGGGCCCCCACGATCGCCCCACGGAGCGATCGTGGGAGCCATATTGACGGAGCAGCATGCTCCGTCAATATGGCTATGCCCTCTGGCGGTCTGAGCTTCGGAAGTGAAAGTAACTTCACTTCCGTCGCTCTGAATATGCTACTTGACTGCCCCTAGTGGTAGTTAAGTAGCATAGCAATGGAAAAATGTAAAATAAATATTTAATTAAATTAAAAACTGGTTATATAGTTAGATTAGCCTATAGGGTTAAAATTAAATAATTTTTAGCATAAGGGATAGGGTTAAAATTAAATTAAAATATATTAAGGCATAGCTTAAGGGTTAGAGTTGGGGTTAAATTTAGTGTTAAGGTTAAATTCTGGAGTCAGGTTGGGGTCAAAAGGTCAATATAGGAAAAAAACAAAAAACACTATTTTTGGTTTTTGACCCATAACTCTTATAATGCATATTTCTGAACTCTTTTTTAATGGTTGTATTTGTCTAAATTATATTTTAGGTCAAAGTTAGAAAAAGTGTTTTTTTTTTTCCCATCATTTTTTATGATTTTTTTTGTAGTAAATTATAAGATATGATGAACATAATGGTATCTAATGAAAGCCCTTCTTATGACGATAAAAACAACATATAATTTGTGTGGGTACAGTATCTGAGAAAAAAGAAAATTGCAGCTAAACACAAACACCCCAGAAATGTCAAAACAGACATTGTCACCAAGGGAAAGTCAAGGCGAAAATGTCTTGTCACTAAGGGGTTAAAGTGACCAGTGTAGCTGCGTGTATATCCAGACTTCACATATAATGTAAACAGGTACAAACTGTATAGTGCAAAATATATGTGTGTGCAGGTGACTATTACTGTGCATAATTATTAGGCAACTTAACAAAAAACAAATATATACCCATTTCAATTATTTATTTTTACCAGTGAAACCAATATAACATCTCAACATTCACAAATATACATTTCTGACATTCAAAAACAAAACAAAAACAAATCAGTGACCAATATAGCCACCTTTCTTTGCAAGGACACTCAAAAGCCTGCCATCCATGGATTCTGTCAGTGTTTTGATCTGTTCACCATCAACATTGCGTGCAGCAGCAACCACAGCCTCCCAGACACTGTTCAGAGAGGTGTACTGTTTTCCCTCCTTGTAAATCTCACATTTGATGATGGACCACAGGTTCTCAATGGGGTTCAGATCAGGTGAACAAGGAGGCCATGTCATTAGATTTTCTTCTTTTATACCCTTTCTTGCCAGCCACGCTGTGGAGTACTTGGATGCGTGTGATGGAGCATTGTCCTGCATGAAAATCATGTTTTTCTTGAAGGATGCAGACTTCTTCCTGTACCACTGCTTGAAGAAGGTGTCTTCCAGGAACTGGCTGTAGGACTGGGAGTTGAGCTTGACTCCATCCTCAACCCGAAAAGGCCCCACAAGCTCATCTTTGACGATACCAGCCCAAACCAGTACTCCACCTCCACCTTGCTGGCGTCTGAGTCGGACTGGAGCTCTCTGCCCTTTACCAATCCAGCCACGGGCCCATCCATCTGGCCCATCAAGACTCACTCTCATTTCATCAGTCCATAAAACCTTAGAAAAATCAGTCTTGAGATATTTCTAAGCCCAGTCTTGACGTTTCAGCTTGTGTGTCTTGTTCAGTGGTGGTCGTCTTTCAGCCTTTCTTACCTTGGCCATGTCTCTGAGTATTGCACACCTTGTGCTTTTGGGCACTCCAGTGATGTTGCAGCTCTGAAATATGGCCAAACTGGTGGCAAGTGGCATCGTGGCAGCTGCACGCTTGACTTTTCTCAGTTCATGGGCAGTTATTTTGCACCTTGGTTTTTCCACACGCTTCTTACGACCCTGTTGACTATTTTGAATGAAACACTTGATTGTTCGATGATCACGCTTCAAAAGCTTTGCAATTTTAAGAGTGCTGCATCCCTCTGCAAGATATCTCACTATTTTTGACTTTTCTGAGCCTGTCAAGTCCTTCTTTTGACCCATTTTGCCAAAGGAAAGGAAGTTGCCTAATAATTATGCACACCTGATATAGAGTGTTGATGTCATTAGACCACACCCCTTCTCATTACAGAGATGCACATCACCTAATATGCTTAATTGGTAGTAGGCTTTCGAGCCTATACAGCTTGGAGTAAGACAACATGCATAAAGAGGATGATGTGGTCAAAATACTCATTTGCCTAATAATTCTGCACTCCCTGTATGGGACAAATAGTATACAAAAACGTTTAATCTTCTTCTTGGGTCTCTATTTTCTGCGACCTCCAAATAATGAGAAGATGTCAGTATCATACAAAACAGTTGAATAAAAATACATAAAATTTCTTACACTAAAGTGTCTCAAAACAAGTAGAAAAACAAGGTCTTGGTTGGCAGATATTCCACATAAGTCTCAGCCCCAATGAGTAGTGCCTGATTAACGCGTTTCACCCTTTAGCTGGGCTTCATCAGAACCTGGCAGTACTCATGGGGAATGAGGCTGCTTAAATACATCTAACAATCAACATAAAATTAATTACATGAGCCAACAATTAATCACTTCTAAGGCGACACTGTCCCGATTCTTCTATCCACTTACACTCTGTGGTTTACATAGCTATTCTCTATGCTCTTGTGGATTTGTGTGTTCGTATTTCTTTGTTTTAGACCATTCGGATTTCAGTTATTCGGTTTTCGTATAGTATATAATATCAAAATAATAGGACAGATAGAAATGGAATGGGTTTTTAAAATGAGTACCTTAAACCCCACTGGTTTGAACGCAGATTCCGATCTTTTTAACTTTATATGAAACTTTGTGCAAGTTTGGAGTTTAATAATAATAATAAATAATATATATATATTTTAATAAAATACTTAAAAAAAATAAAAAATAAAGTTTTTAAAATATGATATAAATCTCTAAAACATGCACATAGTTTTTACAAATTAACGATCAGTATTTATTGCACTGTAATTCTATGTACTTTTATTTCTCCTTTATTTATGTCAAACACCGAAAATGTCCATTCGGATGAGAAACATTCGTTTTAGCTCATATGAAACAAACGTATTGAAACCTATGGTGAATGAGAACTTTTCGTTTTATCCTTTTTCCGAACCACATTAGAAACTTGTGCACAAACAATGCACAGCTCTGACAGGTTACTTGAAGTCAGGAGGCCACAGGGCAATTTTGGAAGAACAGCTCTGTGGTTTTTAGATATGCCAATGACAGAGGCCATGATTCCAGCCAATCAGAAGCCTCCTGTCATGCTGGTTAAGAATCATACATTAGTTCACAGGAGCAGGTGTAATGTGTAGTGTATCAGAGGTGTATCAGAGATCGCGAAGCAGTAAGGCGCAGTGTATCAGAGATCGTGAAGCATTAACGCGCAGTGTATCACAGGCGCGATGCAGTAACGCGCAGTGTATCACAGGCGCGAAGCAGTAACGCGCAGTGTATCACAGACGCGAAGCAGTAACGCGCAGTGTATCACAGGCGCGAAGCAGTAACGCGCAGTGTATCACAGGCGCGAAGCAGTAACGCGCAGTGTATCACAGGCGCGAAGCAGTAACGCGCAGTGTATCACAGGCGCGAAGCAGTAACGCGCAGTGTATCACAGGCGCGAAGCAGTAACGCGCAGTGTATCACAGGCGCGAAGCAGTAACGCGCAGTGTATCACAGGCGCGAAGCAGTAACGCGCAGTGTATCACAGGCGCGAAGCAGTAACGCGCAGTGTATCACAGGCGCGATGCAGTAACGCGCAGTGTATCACAGGCACGAAGCAGTAATGTGCAGTGTATCACAGGCACGAAGCAGTAATGTGCAGTGTATCACAGGCACGAAGCAGTAATGTGCAGTGTGCGAGTGTATCACAAAGCTCCACAGCAATAAAACAGTGCTACTGTGCAGTATGGATCAGTTCCACAGCATTACAACTCCAATTAATGTGCAACGTGTAAGAGCATCATACAGCTCCATAGCAATAAAGCTCTCAGTAACGTGCAACTAAATACCCTCAAAATAAACTACTCAAATCTAAATTATTTGCAACGTACCTTTCCCGGGCGTCTCAAAATAACTAGACTCCCGCCAACAAGCCCATTCTAGGGTCAGAGTGGAGGAGGTGTGCCCCTATCGAGTTGCAAACGCTAGAGGAAGAACAACTTGTTTTAACATTTCACAAAGTCGAGTCTGGTGCTGAGCCAGAGAGTGTCGGCCATTTTCTCGGAGACGGAGAATCTGTGCAGTTTGCGGTGTTGTATTTAGAACTAATCCTGACTTCTGGTACGTCACGGCGCTCTCATGAATATTAACAAAGAGGGAGGCGCCGGCCTTAAAGGAACCGCATGATTGACAGAAGATACTAATTCAATGCCCCAGAGATACACTGTGATTACCGGGCTTTGGAACTCCAGCTGTTCTATCCTCTATGACATTAACAAGACACTTCTAAACTATCATAGGCGTTTATACCAACTGTCCACAGCAAGCTCCATGGAAAGCATTGGCATGTTCATGTTGATTGATCCACTTTACACGTCCATCTCATGTCCTGAGCGCCTGCAATACCAGCTCCAACTGCCAAGTGGCGCTAACGGTTATGGCTAAACTCCAAAGAGTTCTAAACGCAAGAGCCTACAGCACGTGTATTCAGTGTAGGAGCCATTTTCGTGTAGCCAGAGCCCCATAGAGCGTGACGTATTGGTGGCTCCAGTCAAGGCATCTGTCTGAAAACTCTGCAGTCGCTTTATCAGATCCCCTGGCACTACTTTCGCTTTGCTGGTGTTTACTGATCCGTGGTCTGTCTGTGATCAGGCTGTTTAACGCCACCATGCTATTGGACGAGTAGTGTGAGGGGGTCTATCCGAGGCCTGAAGGTTTCAGTCCGCAGGGTTTGTGTGTTATATATATATATATATATATATTATCTTTCACTTTGTCCCCGTTTATTCCCATTTTGTTTTTTTCCTACATTAATAGTCCATTATCTCTATACTTGGGCGATTATTAACCTAACACCATAACCATTATACTCTCCCCAGGCCCATCCTGCTGTATATAACTATATGCCAGGGATGTGTGGCCCCAAACACATCTTATATATAAATAACAAGTAATAATTTACTTAGGGCAGCTATGTACAAAGGGCTTAATATGTATTTGCAGTAAGGACAGACATAGGACATAAGGACATTATGTAACCAGTGATCTGTTTGACATGTTTACTGCTTCCATCAAACTCTTCATCTGTCACAGTCCTCAGGGGGGAGAATAGTGTTTCTGCTCAGGGGGGCCATGTATAAACGCGGGGCGTGCCCCATTTTATAAAGCAGACTCATGGGAGTCTGCATTATCTACGCTGAATGCGTAGATTTAGGATGTGTCGGCACTCGTTGCGCCAGCGCAGGCTATGTATGAAAAAACAGTGCTGAAATTTTGTGTCAGGGAACATGTCGTTTTTAAAAAAATAAATAAAACTCCCGACTCTTTCCAATGCTGGAGTTTTTATACATAACCCCCATAGTCTCTTTTTGGTTCTAAAAACATATTTTTTAACATTTTTTTTTTTTTAGGTTTTCCCCTCAAATTGTGGCTCACTATGACGCCTATAGAGCCTTACCCCCCAGACTGGGCCGATGATGAGCGGATGTCCTTCCTTTTCTCTGCCTTCAAGAAATCCCGAGACGTGGATAGCTCTGACTGGGACAGCAAGATGACCTTCTGGGTCCCCTTGATCCAGAATTATGCCCGATCACGAGGGCTTCTCAGCGTCTCGTTGCGTCAACTCCAGGCGGAATTTACCCGCAAGGGCAGCATCCCACTGGGGCTACCATTAGTGATTCAAGAGATGATGAGGTGGGGGACAGCATTTGGGACAGTATGATTTTTCTTGGTACTGTTTAGAGATAAATAAGTACTTATATTTCTAGCGGCCCCGCACATATGTGTTTGGTCTCTGTATATATTTTGTATCTGAATTTTTTTATATTGTGTTAGTAATAATATTATTACTGCTACATTGTGGCCACCTTTCCTATACAGTGTTATATGGTGAGAATATTAACACTGTATTTATACCTTAAGAGCAATATCTAGGATACAACTGTATTGTAGTATTTGTATATCTGTGTAGTTTCTTTATATATGTGTATATGTTTGGTTTTTTTTTTACATTATGGCTAATGTATAGCTAAAATGGTGAGATGAAATGTTCTCCTATTAATAAATAGCCCTGTAGAGTTTTGATCCATACGTAGTGATATTGTCTTGCTTCTATACTTGTGACAGGCAGGGAACTCTGCAGAGGGAGTCAGATTTTTTGGCTGGTGTCACCAACGGGTGGTTGTCCTGGGGCGTGCGAAAACTTGTCATTACACCTCTCCAGTGGACAGCGAGGGCAGTGGTGGGTCTCCAGACATCCCCTGATGAGGCACTTGTGGTTCCTGAGGTTATAAAGGTATGTACCGGTATCTGTTGTTATTTGAAGGACAACATTAGTCCTGTTTTTACCAATTAAAGGAAATCTACACATTCATAAGTAAAATGCATACAATTTCCCTCACCAGCATAACTCTCTGCATGGGCAGAGCAGCCATTTTATCCCCCCTTTGGTACAATCAAGCATGAACTGGCGGATGGTTGCATAGGAGCTCATCTAATAGCTTTGAGCGCCATGCAAGGCATCCCTGAGCTGTGCACCATCTCCTATTGGTTAAATCATTCCTGATCCATCACAAGAGCTGACACATTGAGGGGGCCCTATCACTATACTATTTCACAAGAGCTGACACATTGAGGGGGCCCTATCACTATACTATTTCACAAGAGCTGACACATTGAGGGGGCCCTATCACTATACTATTTCACAAGAGCTGACACATTGAGGGGGCCCTATCACTTTACTATTTCACAAGAGCTGACACATTGAGGGGGCCCTATCACTATACTATTTCACAAGAGCTGACGCATTGAGGGGGCCCTATCACTATACTATATCACAAGAGCAGACGCATTGAGGGGTCCTATCACTATACTATTTCACAAGAGGTGACACAGCGAGGGTGCCCTATCACTATACTATTTCACAAGAACAGACACACTGAGGGGGCCCTATCACTATACTATTTCACAAGAGCAGACACACTGAGGGGGCCCTATCACTATACAATTTCACAAGAGCAGACACACTGAGGGGCCCTATCACTATACTATTTCACAAGAGCAGGCACATTGAGGGGGCCCTATCACTAAAATATTTCTCTGCTGAAAATTCCATTCTGTTATGGTTCATCATAACCCTAGACTTAGGGTTAAATTAAAAAAATGTAATAAAATAAATAAATACAAATGAATTATATAAAAGGAATAACCCCACATGTTTCCACTTCTAACCCTAAAGGTTAGGGTTAAACAAAACTGAAATACATTTTATAAAAAAAAAATACAAATAAATTATATGAAAGAAATACACATAAAAATGATATATATAAAAAAAATTTAAAATGACCTCCCCTCCCCCATTTTTTCCGTTCTAACCCTAGCTCTAGAGTTATGATTAGTACTAAAAATTAAATGAAAAAAACTATTTAAGAAATAAAAAATACAAATAATTTATATAAAAATAAGAAGTTATTCCATAGAGGACCAGTGACATGTTAGGGCAGTCGGTGGTCCTCTAGGGATATTGTATTAAAAAAAGACTGCTAATTTAATTTATTTATTTATAAAGTGTTTTACCAGGAAGAATACATTGAGATTTCTCTTGTTTTCAAGTAAATATATATTTATAGAAATTGGGAAGAGGACATACAGCGTAAATCATTAATGATACAAAAAACTAAAAGAGAAAGTGGTGAGACCTGAATGAGACTGATTTCTCACTATGTAATTCCATCTATATAATATGACTGTGTGCATGTATGGGTAAATGACTGTTGTTTTTTTTTTTTTAATAAAGTAAGCAACAACTTGTTTAAATACATTTTTTTTTTTAAATCATTTTTTGTATTAGGACAAGTAGATTTTCATGAGGGACAAGTAGACTGGGCTACTGCTTTAGTCCCTGGACAAGTAAATTCCACCCCCCCTGTGAACCCATTGAAAGGGACAAGCTTGGATGTATTTTGTATATTTTATAAGTTTGTTTTAGCGTGCGGGATGAGTAAAGCGCCAGAATCTTTATACATGGTCTGTGGAAATTTACGACCGGCGCATGGGAGTGTGCTTTACATATAGCACCACTATTAGGAGCCATCTCCATGTGTCCCCCCCCCCCCCCCCCCCTTTATGAATAAACCCCACAGTGTTTATGGGTGCAGGCTGGTGGGCTGCACTCTAGCTTCAGACCCTGGAGGCCCTCAGCTATAAAGTTATACATTGCAGCATAACATACACTGTGCTAAAAGATCTACCCTCCTCCAGGAGCGAGCAGAGTTGCTGCTGAAGACGTACCAGTCATCCTCCCTAAACTCTCTCCCCGTGCTAAGTGAGGACGATGTGCGATCGCTAGCAGCTGAGATCTGCCCAGAACCCTCTGCACTGAACCTGGTTTTGCTGCAGCTGCAAGCAGACAAAAAGATCTGCATGCTGGAGAAAGGAGGCGAGAAGGTGAGGGAATCAAAGAGAGATCTGTCTGTATAAACTCACTCAAGCATCGTATATCCTGCATATACAGCACTAGATAGACTTAAAGGGACACTCCCACCAAAAAAATGAAAAGGGTTTATTTTTTATTTTGCATTGTTGATATTTTATTAAATATTTTACTAAACAAGTGTGACTGGGCGCCACCATTTTGTGAACTATAGTGTTTATGGGTGCCACATCCCACCCCCAGTGACTTTACAGCACTAATATCTCACTTTGGGGCTGGGGTCACAGAATGCAGTCTATAAGTCTAATCATAAACTTGCATGGAATGGGAGGGTGATGTATTTATTACATCACAAAGGGGCAGAGTTATGATCCTGTTTTATCAGGTCAATCCCCTACTTTGTGTTGGAAGGCAGGTAAAAAAAAAATTGTACACAGGAGCCAATAAGAGAGCAGGGGTGTGACATCATCATGCAGACTTTGGCCACAGTTGCAAAGTGAGACATTTTGGCGAATATTTTATCATGGGTAAAATTCTCAAAACCTATGCTGGAGATGGACAACTAATTTTATTTTTACTTTTATATGCAATTAATTCAAACATAGAAGGAAAAAAACAGTGGCCTATGCCTTGGAAGTGGTTGTGTCCCTTTAAGAAGACACTGACCAGACTGATATCACTGCATGCAAAACAGCAACAGCCCAATATGGGTTTTCTTTTTTTTTATGAATTAAGGTTTTTATTGTTTTTGACATGTACAGAAAAAAGAAAAAGAAAATCATATACGTTAACGGAACATTTTCCTCCTGACGCAGCAGGGGATGCATACAGTAATAAAAATACAATTTCTAACATTTATATAGAATCGGGTATATCAAAACCTGATCAAACAAACAAAACACCAGAAAAGAAAAGAGAAAGAGAAAAAAAAAAAAAAAAAAGGGAAAGGGGGGGAGAAAGGGGAGGGAAATTGGGGAGGGAATTATGAAAAGGGTTGTGTTGGGGGGGGGACTTTAAGTTTTGGAGGAAAAAACGGATTGTTGTGTTTATGTGATTCTTCTCGTTCTCCTTTACCAGTTCTTCTTCAAACCTATTCCAACTGTTCAATATTGTTTGGGTCTTCCAAAAATTCCGACCAGTAGTACCACAGTTGTCTGTGTTGGGTCTTCTGTTTTTCGGAGATCGCTTGTAGTTCTTCCATCTTTCGAACATGTTCCACCTGTAATATCCATTCTCTCATTGTCGGTATGGTAGGTGTTTTCCAATACCTTGGGATCAGGAGTCTTGCCGCGTTGATCAGATGGTGTACTAGGGATTTTTTGTAGGTAGATACTGCTTGAGGTGTTATGTGAAGTAAATATGTTCCCGGGAGGAACTGTGGTGGTGTGTCCGTAAAATTATTTATGTAGCTATGGATCCTTTTCCAGAATGCCGAGAGGGGGGGGCATTCCCACCATATGTGGAGCATTGTAGCTGTTGGCATACCGCATCTCCAGCATTCATCAGGGTAATCCTGAAACATCTTGTGTAGGACATTTGGTGTTTTATACCACCAGGTAAGTACTTTATAAGAATTTTCTTGCGATTTTGTACTGCGTGAGCACTTGTGTGTGAGGGTGTATATTTTTTGCCAGTCTTCTGGCTCCAGCGTAATTTGTAGAGCCTGTTCCCATTTTCCTTGATGTTTCATTGGGAGTGTATCGTGTACTTGTATCAGCAGGGCATATAGCATTGATGTTCCATGTTCTGGCAGTCGAGATTTAGTACTCAGTAGTTCAAAACTTGTCCGGTCTCTATGAACTTTGTGTTTCCTTGGCATTGTTTGGTAAAAACTGGACAGTTGGCGATAGTGAAATCTATCGAGAATATTGATCTGTGTATCTCCAAAAATATCGTCGATGGGTTTCAGTTTTCCATTGCAAAGAAAATCGCTGAGGGGCGCTTGCTCCAAGACATTTGTTAGTAAAAAAAAACCTGTAGTCTGTCCTGGAGGGAATTCTGGGTTGTTGCGTATTGGTGTCATTGGTGATGGGTATGAGGTCAGATCGTATTTGTTATGTATGGTGTGGAATGTCCTGATTGTTGCCTTCAGGAAAGGGTGATCTCGTGTGAGCCGGGTGGCGTGCTTTTTTGGTATCCATATTAGATGTCGTAATGGGGTTTCACAGCTGTTGGCTTCTATATCAATCCACAATTTGTGAGGTGGGTGGTAAATCCATTCCAAAACTCTCAAAAGATGGCAGGCCAGATAGTATGTCTGAGGATCAGGGAGGCCAGTCCCGCCCCTTATTTTTGGCCTTATCATGTTTGTGTATTTAATTCTGGCGGTCTTTCCGGCCCAAACAAACTTTATAAACATAGTCCTTATGGTAGAAAAAAAGGCTGTTGGGACACTGACAGGGAGCGTTTGTAATGTGTACAAAATTCTAGGCATGACGTTCATTTTTAGAGTATTGATCCTGCCGAACCAGGAGATATAGAGCGATGTCCATCGTTTAAGATCTTTCTGTATGTCTTGGATAAGTTGGGGGAAATTCTGCTGATATAGTTGGGTCAAGTCTCTAGTGAGCCATATGCCAAGGTATTTCATGCGCCCCTTGCACCATTTAAATGAGAAATTATGTTTCAGCTGTCTCGTCACGTGTGGTGACAGATTGATATCCATGCTCTCTGACTTTGAATAATTTATTTTTAAATTAGTGAGTTCTCCATATCGGTGGAATTCCTGTAAGATATTTGGAAATGAGACCAGAGGTTCTGTAACTGCAAATAAAAGATCATCCGCATAACCTAGTACTTTATGGTGGGTGTTACCAATCAAGAGTCCTTTAATATCTGGATTTTGTCTTATTGCTTCAAGAAGGGGTTCGAGTGAAAGTATAAAAAGAAGTGGGGATAGGGGGCATCCCTGCCGTGTACCGTTGGTGATGGAGAAGGATTCACCCAGAACCCCATTAATCCGTAATCTGGCCGATGGGAGAGAGTATAGAGATGCAATCCACTGCTCCATATTAGGGCCAAATTGCATATGGTGTAGCACTTCTGACAAAAAAGACCAGTCCAGTCTGTCGAAGGCCTTTTCGGCGTCGGTAGATAAAAAAACAGTCTCCAGCTTGGTATGGCAGGCCTGGTGTATCAAGTTTACAGCCCGTATCGTACTGTCTCTGGCTTCCCTTCCTGGAACAAACCCAGTTTGGTCGGGGTGTACTAATTGGGGGATGAATCTCTTCATTCTGTTGGCTAAAATTTTTGAAAACAATTTGAGGTCGACGTTGAGGAGGGAGATGGGTCGAAAACTACTACAGAGATCGGGATCTTTTCCTTCCTTAGGTATGAGAGAGATGTTGGCCATCAGCGAATGCGGGTGGAGTTGTCCAGTATCTATGAGTGTATTCAAAGCCCGAACCAGGTTAGGGCCGAGAGTTTCCAACAGATGTTTATAGTATGACAGTGGTAGGCCGTCTGGTCCGGGGCATTTTCCCTTCTTAGATGACTTGATTACTTCTTTTAATTCCAGCAGAGTGATAGGAGCTTCCATGCTGTCAGCTTCGGCTTGTGTAAGTTTATTTTGTAGAAATTTTGAAAGATATTCTGCGATCTTTGTTTTTCTGGTCGCTAACTGTTGCGGAGATCGTGGTGCGTTTAGATTATACAAATTAGAATAGTATGTCTGAAACTCTTTCATGATATCTTTAGGGAGTCTGTGGTATATGCCTGTGGTGCTTTTTATTTTGGGGACGTAAAATAGTTTGCGTTTCAGGCGCAGGGTCCTCGCCAAATATTTCCCTGCTTTGTCGCCATGTTCGTAGTATAAGGCTGAGCATTTGATAAAAGATCTGTGAGCCTGTGCATTTAAGATGGATGAGAGTTCTTTCCGTAATAGCAATAATTTCTGGAACTCTTGGGGATTGAGTGTGTCTTTATGTTTCTGTTCTCCCTCAGTTATTTTGTCGTATAGGACTTTTAGTTGGATCGCATTAGCTTTCTTTTTTTCAGATCCCAGTTTCATAAAGTGTCCTCTAAGCACACATTTGTGGGCTTCCCACACCGTCAAGGCGGGGGTCTCGGGGGTTGAGTTATCTACAAAATATTGAGTTAATACACCTTTAGTATCTTCCAGTGTATTTTTATCAGATAAGAAAGATTCGTTCAGTCTCCACGATGTGATTGTGGGTTTGATTAGTGTTGAGGCCATCGTGATAACTAAGGGGGCATGGTCTGACCACGTCTGGGATCCGTAGCGGGCTGCTGATAATTTGGGTAGGTGGTAGTATGGCATAAAAATATAGTCTATGCGTGTGTATAGGTTTCTGGGGGTCGAGTAGAAACTGTAATCCCGGGAATCCGGGTGGATGGCTCTCCAGCAGTCCACCAGCTGCATTCCCGTAAGGGTCTCTTTGATTTTGTTCAAGATATGTCTGGGTGTGGAAGTGTTTCCAGTTGATGTATCGAGTGTGGGCTCAAGGGCGACATTTAGGTCTCCACCAAAAATTAAAATACCTTCCTGAAATTTTTGTAGTGATTTCAGTGTTGAGCTGAGGAATCGGTGTTGTTGTTTGTTAGGTGTATATACGTTAGCAAAAGTGTACATGACATCTGCTATGGAGCCTTTCACAAAAACATATCGACCATGTTCATCCTTAATACAAGCTTTTTCCACAAAAGGAGTATGTCTATGAAAAAGGATGGCGGTACCTTTGGATTTGGCTGTTGGGTTGTTGCTGAAAAAACCCAAAGGGTAGGTACTATTGGTGATTTGAGGACAGGATGCTGCTTTAAGATGAGTCTCCTGTAAAAACACCACTGCGGCTTTTAAATATTTCAGTTCTCTTAGTAAGTGGGACCTTTTCTCGGGTATGTTAAGACCTTTAACATTGTAAGATACTACGTTGAGAGGTCTTGGCGAGCATCGGGTGGAATGTGTTCTCGTCATTTCAAAACTCCTTCCTTTTTCCAATCAGGAACGGAGTAGGAGGGAAAGAAACAGTAAATTATATAAAAAAAAAAAAAAAAAAGGGGGGGGGGGGGGAAGAAATTTAGAAAACTGTAACAAATATAAACACTGCGAGCTACCTTTGGGGAATACGGACGAACACGAACTGAAAAAACCTTCAAATTCGTGAGCTCCGCCCCAATATATCTGGTGCTCCTAGTGAGGGGGTAAGTGTCAGTCGCCAAGGACCAACGATCGTTTTTAAAAAACTAAACAATCATACAATTAAGTGTAAAACTGTACACAATTTCTATCTATTGTAAAGAGGGGCATCCATCGCCTCCCTTTGCGAATATCTCCTCTAACATAATAAAACAAACAATTAAACTTTTCTTGTGGGGTAGTTTATGCGGTTTGGTACTATAGATGTCGGTCTTCTGTTTGGTTATATAGAGCCCGCTTACCGGCTACCTGTACTTATGGGGTGTGGTATGTCTGGTAAGGGAAGGGGTTATACAACTCAGGTTTCTCAACCTGGACGGCTATCTTTTCCCTTTTCTTCGTATCTAGGGCTTATGAAAAGAGTTGTCTTATATCTTCCTAATGGTTTGGGTCGAAGACTCAACTCGGGGTTCCCCTCCCCCCCCACCCCCGATCTGTAATATGATAAGTGAGCTGGTGGGTAGGGAATTTGTAATATCCCCAGGATTTCCATGTAAATAAACAGACATATTGCATATTTAGGCCTATGTCATAATACATTCGTTAAGAAATATATAAACCATTTGACCTCTCTGGTGATGGAGTAGGGCCTTCCAGTCTGGCATACATCAAAATCAGTCCAGTGTGTGGTCCAAAATATGGGTTATATCGGTATGGAGGGGGGGGTGTGGGATGGAAACCTTCGCCCTCGGTGCCCTCCGGCCCAATGTAGGAATCGCTAGGCCTCTTCGCCCTTTGTAGGAATCTCAAGGGTGGTGTGATTAGTGGGGGAAGACTGACATATTTCAAAATTGTGAACTATAAGATAGGGCCGGGCCAGGGGTCTTGGTGTGTTGCCTGTAGGTCGGCTGGTGGTTTAGGGGAGATGATCAAAGTACTCACGATTTGTGGACCAGTTATTCCTCCCTGTCCAACTCCCGACGTCTTGTCGGTGCTCGTGTTGCATCCGCAGGTGTGGGGGTGTGTATCGGCCGTTGCGGGTGTTGGATTCTCGGCCTTGTGCGGCGTGTATCCACTCCTCTTCTCTGGGGTAGCTCAGGCAGGCTCCAATCTTCAACCGTGACGTGTGGTAGGTCGAGTTCTTCCAGGAATCTCGGGAGTTCAGAGTAGTATCTGAGTGTGTGGGTGGTGTTGTCGCATCGGACATTTAAGCTGAATGGGTGACCCCAGCTGTATCGTAGGTTGTGGCGTCGGAGCTCCGTTGTTAAAGGCCGTAGAAGTCGGCGGGTTTGTAGGGTGATATCTGATACATCCTGATAGAATGAGAGCTCTGTGTTCTCGTGGGTCCACGTGCCCACCTCTCTAGCTCTTTTCATAATATCTTCCTTGAGGTGGTAATCTACTATGTGGCAGATAATGTCCCTTGGTGGAGCTGAGGGAGGACCTCTGGGGCGTAGTGCTCTGTGTGCCCGGTCCATCTGTATCACAGCGTCTCTGGGCCTGCCGAGGAGCTCGTTGAATATACCGGTAAGTATGAGTGTTATGTTGTCTTCTGGAGCTGTAAACGTTTCAGGGAGACCTCTTACTCTAACGTTGTGTCTCCGGCTCCTATTCTCCAAGTCTTCCAGTCTCCGCCGGTATTCTGTCAGGTATAGCGAGTGTCGTGTGGTGAGTTGTGATAGTTGAGCTGTCGTTTTTGTTTGCAAGGCCGTGTCTTGTTCCTGCCTGGAGACTCTCTTTTCTAAGCCCGCCAAATCTGATCTCAGCGACGCCATTTCCTCTTTCACCGTTTGTTTTAATTCGGTGATCAACGTGCTGAAATCAGCTCGCCACGGTGCAGACGAGAATAATTGAAGTATAGTCTCCTGGTTTGGCAGTTGTGTCGCGGTTGAGGTCTCAGGGTGTAGTTCTTGCCCACTATCGTTTGTATCGCCGGAGTCGGAGGGCGAGGAGGCCTCATGCTGTGTAGTTAGATCTCGTGGTGTGTGGAAGTACTCTCGCAGGGAGGCTGAAACTTGCCTGTTTTTACCCCTGGGTGTTCCAGCTTCAGATTCTTTCTTGTTGTTTTTCCCCATGATGAGGGAAGAGGGGCTAATTTTAGCTTATATTATCGGGAGGCGACGGAGCTCTCTCTCTATGCGACCATTCTCCTCGACGTCCGGCCACGCCCCTCCCAATATGGGTTTTCTGCTGGTGTAGGAGATTACTGGAAGGACCTGAATTACTCACAATGCACGTCTAGGAAGGGAGATGTGTGTAGAAACGTGATGTGTGCTGATGTCAGCTCCGATTACTTGCATTAAGCATGCAGGGCGGCTTGAGAACCATAGTTATAACATAGCTGGCAATCTTTCTCTGAATTACCTATTTTTGACCCTCAACCCACTTCCTTTCTAAGCTAACTTGACTGACTCTAAGAGAGTTTGCCGTGTCACAAGACTACAGCCAAGAATAACCAGCAAATAATATTGCATGGCCTTTTAGGGATATTTTTCTTTAACATACGCCCTTAAAAGTATGTACTTTCATTTGTAAGGCGGGCAACCTATAGAGAGAAAAATGTTGATATGCATTCAATAGTACATCTTCTTAAAGGTATCAAACTGCCTTTAATACACCTGAGTGTTAATCCTGTATAATGATTTTTTCTTTTAAAGCAAATTGCTCTAGCTTTGTTGCAAGCACCATGGTTCTGACTTCAGCTTTGTTTAGCTACTTAATCCCTTCATTTTGGGGATCTTGTGATATGTTTAAATTTCCTCAAACTATATGCTATTTCTGAAGCTTGTGTACTCTCCCATCTTTATGCCCACTCCGCAAAGTGCTGCCAAATCCCCCTCACCCGAGTCGCCATATTACTAGTGATTTCTCTGCTTTCCTCACAGCTGGTGAAGATTGCCCAGGCAGGCCTGAGTCAGGTGACTCCCGTCAGCGAATCGGATGTCGGCATTTATGAGCTGCGGAAAAGTGATAAACTTCTGTCTGAGAGACTACAGAGCGCGTGTACAGAATCCGATCGGTAAGTCCTTACAGACACCATGCAGGAGGAAGAATAAAAACTTAAAGGCAACCTGTCATAACAAACATGGCACATCAGCTTTAGATCCATATATTGAGGTGTGTGGTATGGAAATTGTACCAAATAGTGAACACTGCCACATACGCCAATGATCAACACGCACTCCCAACAAGTAGATAGTCGGCGTTATGTATGCGGGTCCTGCACTTCTGCATTGTGCTAGCACACTTAGCACTGACACAAACACGTACACAGAAATGTGTCTCTAAAGTGGTGAACTACCTCTCCCAATCACTGTTTGGCAGAGGTGTAATTCCTACACATGGAAGATGTATATAAAAAAATTAAATAAAACAATTATAAGATATTGGGATTTGTCCCCCTCCCTTTTTTAACTGGACATTTTTACCTGTGAGACCTTTTATACATAGCCTTCAGTGTGTTAGATAAATAGATTGTAGATCTATTGTTTTTGTTATTGTTGTGATATGTGTAAGTTCAGCCTTTGGTTTGTATGTTCTATATGTTTTGCATGATGACTATAGTCAAAGTTCTGAACCGTTTCCCTTTCAGTCTGAAGGATGAGGCATTGAGCTGCAAACGTGCAGGAAACCAGCAACAGGTAAGACATTCTCATCTCTTTACTTGTATCACTATGCTATACTTGTCACTGATCAAGCCACAAGGTGTTGTCATAATCATGAGACATAAGGGTCAACTCAATATAGACCAATTTAACCCGAAATGCATTTGGATCGAGCAAGATAGACGATTGTCACAAATCTCTGAAATGTGGCTACTCGTTATTCCTCAATTCTGGTACAAATCGCCTGTTTGCGTTCAGATCAGGACCAATGAGAGCATACATTTGCAGATTCCTTCTGTGATCTCCATGAACCATGGAAAGTACATAGATAATGTCATGATGTAGATTATTACTATACCAATTTATTAAATACACTCACAATAGAATGTGTTACAAAAAGTTGGTATGATCCACGGATCTCATAAGATGTAAAGGAGATACACCCATGTATGGAGACCTCAGGGATTGGCATGAAGGAATGTTTTTGCTGCCCAGGCTGGTGTAAAATAATGTCTAAGGCTTTCTAGAAGAAAAAAAAAGTCTGAGCTTTTCTTCTAGTCACGGTCTTGGCTTCGTCTTGATTTGAAATGCTTTGTAGCTCCATTTTCTGTTGTACTCAGACTTCTGTATCCGTCTTGGCCGCAGGCTTTACGGTGTATGCGGCGCAGGAAACTAACAGAGCGGCGCGTGACTGAACTGCAGAACAAGCTGGACACCGTACAGAACATTCTGGAAAGAATATCTACAGCTCAGACAGACCGCAAGGTAAGAAACATGACTACATAAATTGCAAGTGACTCCATTCGCGCCTCCCCCCCCCCCCCCCCCTTTATCGGAGGAGTTGTAGGGAGAGAATTTTTGCATATTTCTGAGCTTCATCCCTGATGAAGACACTGTGGGGGTTGTAACATTGGTATGTTTCAACAAGTGCAAATAAATACTAAAAAAAAAATATTTGTTTCTCAGCCAAGTGATCTATTTTCTTTTAATTTAACTTTTCAATTCTACCACTTCCAAATCATGTTTTGTTTGTTTGTTTTTGAAAAGGGGAAAATGTTTCTTAAAATATTACGACTTGAAATGTTTTCTTAGACTTTATCCCAGAAAAAATTATAAATTATAAATATTTAATGTCAGAATCCCACCCTATAATGGCTTACACCCGAAAAAAATTAAATAATGTGCCCGTTGCCCCGGGATAGAGAATAGGGTTCTAATTATTGTGTGACATTTTTGTCTCAGGTGATTTATAAACAAGTTTAGTATATTTTACATCTCCCAATAAATAAGTGGTCCTTTGACCACTGTATAAAGCCCATCCCTTCCCATCTTTATAGATAATACACAGGCATGGCCCTTTTAAACGGCACCATTATTTATTCATAACCCAGAGGGGTTACTCAGGACTGTGATTTGTCTATCCACTTAGGTGGTATCTGCATATGAAGCAGGGATCTCTGGCCTGCGATTGGCTATGAAGGATGTCAGTTTGGAGAAGGCTGAAAGTCTAGTGGATCAGATTCAAGAGGTAATCATGAGCAGATATGGTTTACATCCAATAAGGAGGGCGTGAAGAGATGGGCGGGACTGTTGCTACAGCATGATATATGAAATCATTTTTTTTTTTTAAATGGGATCTGAAGAAAGCTCTTCTTATGCCTATAAAAATAATGTTTAAGCTGTGTGGGTACAGTAAATGATAAAGAAGAAAATTACAGCTAAACACAAACACCACAGAGATGTTAAATCAGCCTATTTTCACCAAGGATAAGACACAGCCAAAAAGTCATGGTTAAATTACATGATAAAATAATTATCAAACACAGTCTTCTCTAAAATGCTACAGGATGGCATTTTTGGCCAGAAATCAGTATATCCATAGCCTTGTTATGCAGGAGGCAGTCGTGGAGAACATTTTTGAAGTTGAGTGCCCAGTCTTCTGCAGTAAGGAAGATGAAGGTTTATTGACTGGGTCCTCCATGATTGATGGTGATACTGTAGGCACATGCTGAGTGCCATCTTAGAGCTGTCACCTGTGTCATGGGTTTGCCATCACCGGCTCGGGGCATGGATAGAGAATATTTAGGTGCTGTGTATTCCATTTCCTAGTTAAATGTTGCTTTGAGTGCTTAAACATCAATATAAACAAAGTAACTAGTGAGTATTTACTGTAAATCAGCTTTCACTTAAGAAGTATAACCTAATGTGTCCTCATGTTACAGTTCTGTGATCTTCAAGATGACGTCAGTCAGACTTTGTCTGGAGCAACAATCAGTGATATTGGTATGTATAAGGCTTGCTGACATGTTTCCCCCATACATTTTATATTCTAGGATTGAGTACCTTTCGCCTTTACTCCTCCTATTACTCCATAAAACTTTTCTTTATCACTCCTCCTATTACTCTATATAACCTCTCCCTATAACTCCTCCTATTACTCCATATAACCTCTCCCTATAACTCCTCCTATTACTCCATATAACCTCTCCCTATAACTCCTCCTATTACTCCATATAACCTCTCCTTATAACTCCTCCTATTACTCCATATAACCTCTCCCTATAACTCCTCCTATTACTCCATATAACCTCTCCTTATAACTCCTCCTATTACTCCATATAACCTCTCCCTATAACTCCTCCTATTACTCCATATAACCTCTCCCTATAACTCCATATAACCTCTCCCTATAACTCCTCCTATTACTCCATATAACCTCTCCCTATTACTCCATATAACCTCTCTATAACCCCTCCTATTACTCCAAATAACCTCTCCCTATAACTCCTCCTATTACTCCATATAACCTCTCCCTATAACTCCTCCTATTACTCCATATAACCTCTCCCTATAACTCCTCCTATTACTCCATATAACCTCTCCCTATAACTCCTCCTATTACTCCATATAACCCCTCCCTATTACTCCATATAACCCCTCCTATTACTCCATATAACCTCTCCTTATAACTCCTCCTATTACTCCCTATAACCCCTCCCTATAACTCCTCCTATTACTCCATATAACCTCTCCCTATAACTCATCCTATAGGGAGTGAAGTGTGTAACTTCACTTATTATCCCTGTTTATTTCAGACGTAGACGCTGATGATCTGGAGAGGGAGCTTGATGACATTCTGAAAAAGGATGAGGTTTTAGTGGATCTTCCAGATGTTCCTATCAATCCAATCAGCCCCATACTCCCCCAGCCAGTACTGGATCAGACAGGCACAGGTATAACTGTCTGACTTGAAGCATTTTAAATTAGATACCTTTGGAGTTGCCACCTTTTAATCAAACAAATACAGGTTATACGATTATCTCCATAATTTTTAACTATGGCCTTAAAAAGATCCAGTG
Source organism: Pelodytes ibericus (assembly GCA_036172795.1). NCBI lineage: Eukaryota > Metazoa > Chordata > Amphibia > Anura > Pelodytidae > Pelodytes > Pelodytes ibericus. The sequence continues at coordinate 202,230,310 of CM069858.1, read as the reverse complement.
TATATCCCATTTATACAATAGGACTTTTCTCTGGTCTGTGTGTCAGTTTATAGGAGGGATCCAGTGTATATCCCATTTATACAATAGGACTTTTCTCTGGTCCGTGTGTCAGTTTATAGGACGGATCCAGTGTATAACCCATTTATACAATAGGACTTTTCTCCGGTCTGTGTGTCAGTTTATAGGACGGATCCAGTGTATATCCCATTTATACAATAGGACTTTTCTCTGGTCCGTGTGTCAGTTTATAGGACGGATCCAGTGTATATCCCATTTGTACAATAGGACTTTTCTCTGGTCCGTATGTCGGTTTATAGGAAGGATCCAGTGTATATCCCATTTATACAATAGGACTTTTCTCAGGTCTGTGTGTCAGTTTATAGGACGGATCCAGTGTATATCCCATTTATACAATAGGACTTTTCTCCGGTCTGTGTGTCAGTTTATAGCATGGATCCATTGTATATCCCATTTATACAATAGGACTTTTCTCTGGTCTGTGTCTCAGTTTATAGGATGGATCCAGTGTATATCCCATTTATACAATAGGACTTTTCTCTGGTCCGTGTGTCGGTTTATAGGATGGATCCAGTGTATATCCCATTTATACAATAGGACTTTTCTCTGGTCTGTGTGTCAGTTTATAGGTTGGATCCAGTGTATACCCCATTTATACAATAGGGCTTTTCTCTGGTCTGTGTGTCGGTTTATAGGACGGATCCAGTGTATATCCCATTTATACAATAGGACTTTTCTCTGGTCTGTGTCAGTTTATAGGAGGGATCCAGTGTATATCCCATTTATACAATAGGACTTTTCTCTGGTCTGTGTGTCAGTTTATAGGTTGGATCCAGTGTATACCCCATTTATACAATAGGGCTTTTCTCTGGTCTGTGTGTCGGTTTATAGGACGGATCCAGTGTATATCCCATTTATACAATAGGGCTTTTCTCTGGTCTGTGTGTCGGTTTATAGGACGGATCCAGTGTATATCCCATTTATACAATAGGACTTTTCTCCGGTCTGTGTGTCAGTTTATAGGACGGATCCAGTGTATATCCCATTTATACAATAGGACTTTTCTCTGGTCTGTGTGTCAGTTTATAGGAGGGATCCAGTGTATATCCCATTTATACAATAGAACTTTTCTCTGGTCTGTGTGTCAGTTTATAGGTCGGATCCAGTGTATATCCCATTTATACAAAAGACTGTATCTCATTATTGGACAGATGCAATGTTTAGCTCTTTGATATAATTCGACTGGTTCTCATTTATTAGTATTAAGTTGCTGATTACATTGATATATGTATGTTTCCTATGCAGTGTTTTGATGTCTGATGCTCTTTATTTTCAGAATATTACCATGGCATAAATCGCTCTCCATTGCATCGTGCTCCACAACCCACCTTGCAGTGACACCGTCTGGATTCTCGGGGGTTAATGGTCTATATGATCTGTTTCTGTAATTAACCTTCCTGGCGTCAGCCATTGAGGTTCAGAATATAATGGTTAAGGCAGTAAGTCAGGGTAGGAGGAGATGACCTTTGCTATGTCCCACTGAATCCACTCTTTGGATTGTAATCACCCCCCATGGTTACAGACCGGATGTAGATCACAGTGTCACCCATTTTAATACCAGCTCTTAATGTTTTTAATATATTGAATACCCAAGATAACCTGCCCCCTGTATCTGGGATGCTTGTAGGATATGTTAAAGGAACCCTAAAAAGAATGTTTTGAATGGATGAATGTATTAAAACCAGATCTGAATTCATGCCAGCATTGCCAACATGTGTTCAAAACCCCTAAATCCAACACTAAATCCTGCTTCATGGAGAATTCTTTCAAATTCACGCCCTCTGCATCCTTCACAGAGCTCAGTTCTGAACTCTCCGCAGCCAGAACAAGAACCTGGGTCAATATGAGTCTATAGAGAATTGACATGCCAGGCAGGGAGGTCATCTTTTTGTGGGTTACTGCCCCCTTAAGTAGCAGTGCCATTATCACATAGACTTATGTAGAAATATGGACCGGCTTGAGATACTGGTGTAGACAATCCATTATATCATGAGTGGCAGAGGCAATGAGCCCGCTGCTGTAATGACACAGGGTTAATGATTATCAGTACTATAATGCATTTAATGTCGGGTTAACCTGTTAATTGCTTCTGACACCAAGAAACTGAAATCATAGGGTCACTGTTCATCTGTCAGCCTCACACTATGAAGACAACGACTGGGGCTTCTAATGTCACTGCATCTTGTCTACAGGAGATGATACAAGTGGGGTAACACACCAAGATGCCCTCACATCTGCCCCCTACCCTACACACACACAACCTGCCTTATTACCCAGACTGGGTGTATATGACATCTCTCACACGCTGCTCTACAGAAAAACTTCTCTTCATCATCTTTGTCTTATTTGCTTGTGTATAATTAAAGTAATACATATATTTAATAAAAACCTTAAATATGAATAAAACTGATCTCATGTCTGTTTTAATAGTATCTTATCCACTCTGTCTGGGAACAAATTGTAACATAGCCCTCTAGCGACTCCAGACTCTACCTTAATAATAACTGACCTGATTAATGTCCAGGATTTCTTTACATGCTAGTCTGGTGAGAGGGGATTAGCAAGTACACTAGATCTCAGGATTACTGGCCAAAATTCTTGAAGATTCCTGTGGTTAACCAATAAATGTATTCTGCTATGGAAAAGGTGCAGCCAATCAGCAGCCGGGGCCTGTCACTGGGCATCATGGGACATGGAGTTCACAGCATCTAGTGTGGCTATACCATTTGGTACCCTACCTAGCATCAGGGGCGGATCCAGAGTCTGATCTCGGGAGGGGCACATGTCCGTCTGTCTTTTCCGCTCTCCCTTGTCCGTCTGTCTTATCCTCTCTCCCATGTCCGTCTGTCTTTTCCTCTCTCTCATGTCCTTCTGTCACGCTCCTCTCCCTTCCCATGTCTGTCGCACTCCTCTCACTCCCCGTGTCCCTCTGTCTCTCTTCCTTCCATGCCCGTTTCTCTCCTCTTCCTTCCCATGGCAGTCTATGTATCCTCTTCTTTCCCATGTCCATATGTCTCTTCTCTCATTTCCCATCTCTCTGTCTCTCCTCTCCCATCCCATGTCTGTCTGTCTCTCCTCTACCATCCCATTTATGTCTCTCTCTTCTCCCTTCCTATTTATGTCTCTCTCCTCTCCCTTCCCATGTCTGTTTGTCTCCTCTCCCCTTCCCATATCTGTCTGTCTCTCCTCTGCCATCCCATTTATGTCTCTCTCTTCTCCCTTCCCATTTATGTCTCTCTCTTCTCCCTTCCCATGTATGGCTCTCTCAGCCAATTTGCCCAATAATATGCCAGTGTTAGTTGCCATTTAATATGCCCCAGCCAATTTGCCCAATAATATGCCAGTGTTAGCTGCCATTTAATATGCCCCTGCCAATTTGCTCAATAATATGCCTGTGTTAGTTGCCATTTAATATGCCCCAACCAATTTGTCCAATAATATTCCAGTGTTATTTGCCATTTAATATGCCCCTGACAATTTTCCCAATATGCCAATGTTATTTGCCATTTAATATGCCCCTGCCAATTTTCCCAGTAATATGCCAGTGTTATTTGCCATTTAATATGCCCCTGCCAATTTGCCCAGTAATATGCCAGTGTTATTTGCCATTTTATATGCCCCAGCCAATTTGCCCAGTAATATGCCAGTTATTTGCCATTTAATATCCCCAGCCAATTTGCCCAGTAATATGCCAGTTATTTGCCATTTTATATGCCCCTGACAATTTGCCCAGTAATATGCCAGTTATTTGCCATTTAATATCCCCAGCCAATTTGCCCAATAATATGCCAGTTATTTGCCATTTAATATCCTCTGCCAATTTGCCCAGTAATATGCCAGTTATTTGCCATTTAATATCCCCAGCCAATTTGCCCAGTAATATGCCAGTTATTTGCCATTTAATATCCCTTGCCAATTTGCCCAGTAATATGCCAGTTATTTGCCATTTAATATCCCCAGCCAATTTGCCCAGTAATATGCCAGTTATTTGCCATTTAATATCCCTTGCCAATTTGCCCAGTAATATGTCAGTTATTTGCCATTTAATATCCCCTGCCAATTTGCCCAGTAATATGCCAGTTATTTGCCATTTAATATCCCCAGCCAATTTGCCCAATAATATGCCAGTTATTTGCCATTTAATATCCTCTGCCAATTTGCCCAGTAATATGCCAGTTATTTGCCATTTAATATCCCCTGCCAATTTGCCCAGTAATATGCCAGTTATTTGCCATTTAATATCCCCAGCCAATTTGCCCAGTAATATGCCAGTTATTTGCCATTTAATATCCCCAGCCAATTTGCCCAGTAATATGTCAGTTAATTGCCATTTAATATCCTCTGCCAATTTGCCCAGTAATATGCCAGTTATTTGCCATTTAATATCCTCTGCCAATTTTCCCAGTAATATGCCAGTGTTATTTGCTATTTAATATGCCCCTTCCAATTTGCCCAGTAATATGCCAGTTATTTGCCATTTAATATCCTCTGCCAATTTTCCCAGTAATATGCCAGTGTTATTTGCTATTTAATATGCCCCTGCCAATTTGCCCAGTAATATGCCAGTTATTTGCCATTTAATATCCCCTGCCAATTTGCCCAGTAATATGCCAGTTATTTGCCATTTAATATCCCCTGCCAATTTGCCCAGTAATATGCCAGTTATTTGCCATTTAATATCCCCTGCCAAGTTGCCCAGTAATATGCCAGTTATTTGCCATTTAATATCCCTTGCCAATTTGCCCAGTAATATGCCAGTTATTTGCCATTTAATATCCCCTGCCAATTTGCCCAGTAATATGCCAGTTATTTGCCATTTAATATCCCCAGCCAATTTGCCCAGTAATATGCCAGTTATTTGCCATTTAATATCCTCTGCCAATTTGCCCAGTAATATGCCAGTTATTTGCCATTTAATATCCCCAGCCAATTTGCCCAATAATATGCCAGTTATTTGCCATTTAATATCCTCTGCCAATTTGCCCAGTAATATGCCAGTTATTTGCCATTTAATATCCCCTGCCAATTTGCCCAGTAATATGCCAGTTATTTGCCATTTAATATCCCCAGCCAATTTGCCCAGTAATATGCCAGTTATTTGCCATTTAATATCCCCAGCCAATTTGCCCAGTAATATGCCAGTTATTTGCCATTTAATATCCCCAGCCAATTTGCCCAGTAATATGCCAGTTATTTGCCATTTAATATCCTCTGCCAATTTGCCCAGTAATATGCCAGTTATTTGCCATTTAATATCCTCTGCCAATTTGCCCAGTAATATGCCAGTGTTATTTGCTATTTAATATGCCCCTGCCAATTTGCCCAGTAATATGCCAGTTATTTGCCATTTAATATCCTCTGCCAATTTTCCCAGTAATATGCCAGCGTTATTTGCTATTTAATATGCCCCTGCCAATTTGCCCAGTAATATGCCAGTTATTTGCCATTTAATATCCCCTGCCAATTTGCCCAGTAATATGCCAGTTATTTGCCATTTAATATCCCCTGCCAATTTGCCCAGTAATATGCCAGTTATTTGCCATTTAATATCCCCTGCCAATTTGCCCAGTAATATGCCAGTTATTTGCCATTTAATATCCCCAGCCAATTTGCCCAATAATATGCCAGTTATTTGCCATTTAATATCCTCTGCCAATTTGCCCAGTAATATGCCAGTTATTTGCCATTTAATATCCCCTGCCAATTTGCCCAGTAATATGCCAGTTATTTGCCATTTAATATCCCCAGCCAATTTGCCCAGTAATATGCCAGTTATTTGCCATTTAATATCCCCAGCCAATTTGCCCAGTAATATGCCAGTTATTTGCCATTTAATATCCTCTGCCAATTTGCCCAGTAATATGCCAGTTATTTGCCATTTAATATCCTCTGCCAATTTTCCCAGTAATATGCCAGTGTTATTTGCTATTTAATATGCCCCTGCCAATTTGCCCAGTAATATGCCAGTTATTTGCCATTTAATATCCTCTGCCAATTTTCCCAGTAATATGCCAGTGTTATTTGCTATTTAATATGCCCCTGCCAATTTGCCCAGTAATATGCCAGTTATTTGCCATTTAATATCCCCTGCCAATTTGCCCAGTAATATGCCAGTTATTTGCCATTTAATATCCCCTGCCAATTTGCCCAGTAATATGCCAGTTATTTGCCATTTAATATCCCCTGCCAATTTGCCCAGTAATATGCCAGTTATTTGCCATTTAATATCCCTTGCCAATTTGCCCAGTAATATGCCAGTTATTTGCCATTTAATATCCCCTGCCAATTTGCCCAGTAATATGCCAGTTATTTGCCATTTAATATCCCCAGCCAATTTGCCCAGTAATATGCCAGTTATTTGCCATTTAATATCCTCTGCCAATTTGCCCAGTAATATGCCAGTTATTTGCCATTTAATATCCCCAGCCAATTTGCCCAATAATATGCCAGTTATTTGCCATTTAATATCCTCTGCCAATTTGCCCAGTAATATGCCAGTTATTTGCCATTTAATATCCCCTGCCAATTTGCCCAGTAATATGCCAGTTATTTGCCATTTAATATCCCCAGCCAATTTGCCCAGTAATATGCCAGTTATTTGCCATTTAATATCCCCAGCCAATTTGCCCAGTAATATGCCAGTTATTTGCCATTTAATATCCCCTGCCAATTTTCCCAGTAATATGCCAGTTATTTGCCATTTAATATCCTCTGCCAATTTTCCCAGTAATATGCCAGTTATTTGCCATTTAATATCCCCAGCCAATTTGCCCAATAATATGCCAGTTATTTGCCATTTAATATCCTCTGCCAATTTGCCCAGTAATATGCCAGTTATTTGCCATTTAATATCCCCTGCCAATTTGCCCAGTAATATGCCAGTTATTTGCCATTTAATATCCCTTGCCAATTTGCCCAGTAATATGCCAGTTATTTGCCATTTAATATCCCCTGCCAATTTGCCCAGTAATATGCCAGTTATTTGCCATTTAATATCCCCAGCCAATTTGCCCAGTAATATGCCAGTTATTTGCCATTTAATATCCTCTGCCAATTTTCCCAGTAATATGCCAGTGTTATTTGCTATTTAATATGCCCCTGCCAATTTGCCCAGTAATATGCCAGTTATTTGCCATTTAATATCCCCTGCCAATTTGCCCAGTAATATGCCAGTTATTTGCCATTTAATATCCCCAGCCAATTTGCCCAGTAATATGCCAGTTATTTGCCATTTTATATGCCCCTGCCAATTTGTCCAGTAATATGCCAGTGTTAGTTGCCATTAATATCCCCAGCCAATTTGCCCAGTAATATGCCAGTGTTTCCTATCATTAATAAGCCCCTGCCTCTTTCCCCAGTACATTCCCCCCATCTCCCCAGCACTTACCTTTCCCTGGTGGCTAGTGGCAGGCAGCATGGTCTTCTCCATGCTGCCTGTTCCTCTCACAGATGGTTGTGCCGACAGGTCACGTGACCCGGCGCGCGTATGACGTCAGTGCGCCGGTCACGTGACCTGTCGGCACTTCCATGTCGGCACACTGCACGGGGAGCCGAACAGGCAGCACGGAGGTTTCTCTGTGCTGCCTGTTCAGCTCCCTGTGCAGCCTGCCGGCAGGCAGAGAAGGTGAGGGGGATCTTCCGATCCCTTCTCACCTCAGTCTCTGCCTGCAAGCGCGTTTTTTTTTGTTTTGTTTTTTAAAGTGTCTTTTTTTTTTTTCTCTCTTCTCGGGGGGGGGGGGGGGGCAATTGCCCCGTTGCCCCCCCCCCCCCTGGATCCGCCACTGCCTAGCATGCTGATAGGGTGTCATCAGTCTATCAAGAGGTGGAAACTAAAGGGTCTACTCAATAAAGAAAGAAAAGCAAGGAATTGAGATGAGAATGTCAAGCTTAAGGCCAAAGTAGCTGAATTAGAAACAATCTCACTTTCAGCTGCGTTGTACAATTGTTCCAGCATTTTTAGTAATGGATTTGAGTGTAGGGACATGCCCATTTTTACAAATTACATTTTACGAGAGGCAACGAAGCAAAAGTTACTGAAAATGTTAGTAACATTTCACAGGTGGTCAAGGACAGAGGACTGTACTAGGACTCTCCCCAGAAAAGTTGGGTGTCTTATCATTCTAGTGATAAGCCCTGTCATTTTTATTTTATTACTATCAGAAGGCTAGGAGACCACCTCCGCAGGCACCTGTCTGTTATAATATATATATATATATATTTGTGTGAAGGGCTCATGATAGTACAGAAGATACAAACACTGGTAAGAGAGGGATGGTATTAAAAGAGCAAGTAGGTTGTGGTGTGCCGGAACCGACGATGAGGTAGGCCTGTAAATAAAGAGGGCCCACCAAGAGAAATGTAAGAGAAAAGGAGTTAATAATGAGGAGTGGGTGGGAGGGTGATGCAGCGCTGACCTCGAACGGTATGGAGCCAGGTAAGGGGTGTCCCTTAAATAGGGAGAAGGTGAGTCATACGCCCCTCCCACAATTACAGGCCAAAAGGCCTTAATACTTGTGTGAAGGGCTCATGACAGTACAGAAGATACAAACACTGATAAGTGTGGGATGGTATTAAAAGAGCAAGTCGGTTGTGGTGTGCCGGAACCGACGATGAGGTAGGCCTGTAAATAAAGAGGGCAAAAGTAGAAAATAAAATTTATTACGAAACGAGCAGAATACATATTTTAACCAGACATGTCTTGAAAGGCATTTCTAACTTCTTGTACCGGGTTAGGTATGTATCTAGCGTATGCCGAAGACTTCCAGCGCCCTAGTGACTTGATAACATGAACTGGAATGTTTGCACTGGATGCTGTAGAGGCCGCTCCTATGCGGAAGGAGTGGCCCGAATAGTTAGCTGATTTTAGGCCTAGTTGAGTGAGTAGAGACCTGACGTGGGTCATGAATGTGGTGGTAGTGAGTACCGAACCTTGTAGACAGAAAAGTGGCTGAGAAGGTGATGCTTTGACATGCTGGGTATATGTGTCCAGTAATGTGACGGGGCACCACTCGTTGTGGGTAGGATAGTATCTAACCTCTACCGGAGGTGCGTGTTGATTGGTTTTGGAGTGATGCAGAGCCAAGATATAGTAATCCATGTGTTTCGTCAAGTGTGAGTGAAGCAGAATGTGAGTGGATTGGGTTGTGTTGATGGCGGTAAATTCTCTTGGTCTCAAAAACCCATAAAAAGCCACGTAAATGGCGGTTTTTATAACACGGTTTGTGTTGTTGGCAAAGGGTTTTAAATCTAGTAGGCTGGATAAATCTTTGAAAATATTGAAGTCTATGGGAAGCCTTTGCGCAGTACGTGGGGGTTCAGATCTCTGAATACCCCTGAGGATGTTCTTGATCTGGTAGGAGGACATGAAACTTGTGTTGTTTGGTTGTAATGTAAGCATGTGATGTTGTACGCCTGTCAGATATAGCTTGATTGTGTTGTATGATAGTTTGAGTTTGAGGTGGCAAAAAGAAGCAAAACCCAACAAGGATGTCATGATGAAAGGTTGTGTGATGTCGTGTGCTGACAGGAATCTTTTAAATAGAAGGAAAGCCCTGTCATAGGTTCTCCGGGTATTGGCGGACAGTGCTAAATGTGACAATGTCCTGCTATATTGCATGATAACGTCTAGTCCATTACTAGCTGGTGGAAAGGTGGAGTGGCTGTGGCTGTGCGCGCGGCTGACGGAAGTATTTGCCGAAAAGCCTGTAAATTAAAACGAGATAAATTGTCAGCAGCCGTGTTACATACACCTGGGACATGAACACAAAACAAGAAGAAATTATGACACGCAGCCAGCCAGGTGAGTTTCCTCAAGAACCTCATAATGATTAGTGACTTGGATCGGCCTTTGTTGATAATGTGGCAGGTTGCTTGGTTGTCTGAGTAGCAACGTACTGACGAACCTGCCCATAGATGTCCCCATGTCACGGCAGCTGCCACAATGGGATAGATCTCAAATAGAGCTGAGGTGGTGGAAAAACCCTCCAGGTCCTGGACCTCTGGAGGCCAGCTACCCCAAAGCCATTCATTCCCGTAAATTGCTGCAAAACCTGTGGTAGATGCCGCGTCTGACCAGATGGTAGGTGAGGAGTCAGATAATGTGGGGAGGAACATGCTTTTCCCATTCCAGGTGGTTAAAAAGTTTCTCCACATAAGTAGGTCTGCCGTGGCCTGGGTATCCAGGGGCAACCTGTGTGCATCATGTCTAAACAGTGGGAACATGTATAGGAGCCGTGAGATGAAAGCCCGGCCTTGAGGTATAATGCGCATGGCAAAATTCAGTGACCCAAGTAGAGACTGCAATTCCTTGCGGTTGCAAGTACCGAGATGAATGTAGAGGTTAATGTTGGTAAGGATGTTCTCTATCTTGGTGCGTGGCAGGCTGGCTTGCATAGTGGCTGAGTCTAGCATGATTCCCAGAAAGGTGATGATTGTATCTGGTCCTTCAGTTTTGGTGGGGGAAACTGGAACGCCTACTTGTTTAAAAAGACTGATGGTGTCTATGAGGCTACTGGGAGGGGAGTTATTCTTTTCGATCAGTAAGAAATCATCCATGTAGTGTATGACTGTAGGGCATCTGGCTACATTTAATAGTAACCAGCATAGTGTTTCTGCGAATAAATCAAAAATGGCCGGACTACTTTTTGAACCAAACGTTAAGCGTGAGAAAAAGTAGTAGTGCCCGGCCCATTTAATGCCATGCAGGTGCCATAGTGTAGGGTGGATAGGCAATAATTTGAAGGCATTGGTTATGTCGGTCTTGCTGAGCCATGCACCGACCCCTGCCTGCATGATAGCCGTAATGGCGTGATCTATGGTGGAGTATTGGAGTGAAAATTCCTCAGAGGGGATAAGGGAGTTCAGACTAGGTGTGGCAGAGGTGTGAGGTGCCGACAGATCGATGATGAGTCTTTGTTTGAGGGAAGATTTCCCCGTGACAATACCGATGGGATTTGTCCGCCATGTGGAAAAAGGAGGGGACTGAAAGGGACCCAATAGGAAGCCCTCTGCCACTTCTTTGGCTATGAGTGTACTAATCGCTGTAGGGTTTTGTTGTGCAGATTGTAAATTGGGGCATTCAAGGATCCCTGAAGGCATGTGTATGAGACCAGTATGGAATCCTTGTGATAGACCAGTGATGATGAAGTCTACCAAATGTCTAGATGGATGTTGTGATAGTAATGCTGTGAGTACAGAAATATTTATCTCCGTTAGGTATTGTTTAGGGTACATTTTATTCGGACACATAGTTTTCGCATGTGCCCTAAAACATTTTGAACATATATGCAATAACCGACATCCACTGTAATTACATGCACCGACATTGAAATTATTACATATTTGGGATTTCCCCAAAAACTTGATAGGTCGACTCAATTTGTCTTTGGGTGTTCTCTCTGTTGAAACAGTGGAACTAGCGCCCTGCGAGGTACTAGGTTCGTTCGCAGTGGTAGGACAAAAATTTGCAGTATGAGCCATGGAGGAGCAGTATGCACAGGCCGGTGCTCTTAGACCTGCAAAGTGCCTGCAGAAAATGATGGTATCTATCTTGCTCCAGTTGGACCTTGTCCCGTACTGTGAGAAGGCGCCAGACACTTTGGCAGAAAAAGATCTATGGTAGTCATAGAAAGCTGACCCACCGTATTTGTTGCCCAGGTCCACCAGCCTGTGCATATACAAATCAAACTCCTCACGTCTGTGGGGATATACCGTACAGATCACATCACGATAAATGCCAAAAGCTAATACAAATTCTGGAATAGTTAGCTTCCTATTCAATCGTGCATCCCTAGATTTGACCACCACAGAAATATCGTCGTAAGCGTATGTCTTATGTTCCACTATGTCCTGGGAGGCAATGAGAAGTGAGGCCAGATTGACATCTTTACCTTCTAGGATATCTTTTTTGAGGTGCTCAGGTATCATGTGGGCAGGGTAAACCTCTTGGTCATCCGGGGTGATGGCTGGAGAAACTGATTGCAACTCCACCACTGCTGGAGGGATTGCCGTGGCCGGCCCAGCCAAAGTGAGGGCTGTAGTGACCGATTCAAGTTTCTCCAGCCTAGAATTGACCTTGCTCATGGATGCCATGAGGGACGTGAGCATGCCATGTATGTCTCCTGGGTTAGACTGGCTAGACCCTTCCCCAGCGTCCCTGTTATCGGTTGAGGTGTGTAGTAACTTGTAAAGTTCCGCTTTCCTTGCTGTAGCAGGGAATGGGATTTGACGTCTCCTGAGTTCGCTAGTGATGCGAGGGATAGTCCATGACCTGAAAGATGCTGGACTAGCCGTATCTTCCACCTGTGATGGGGTGTTTGCTCTAGCCGGAGTACTCGGGAGGGAGAAATCCTCTAACCCGTCTTGAGACATACTAGATGACAAAATATATGGTTAGCGTGAAAAAACCCCAGGGGATGTACTGGCAGGCTGATTATGCCGGATGAGGCGAAGAATTAATCTTGTTCTTTGGTGACAGGTGAGGCCCTACTAGTTGCCAAGTGGCTATGAGAGGCTCTATCTATGCGTTGGCGCGAGGGGTTATTGAGGCCACCCGACGTAGTGGCAGGAGTTCGTTGGCCTCTCGGTGACAATAAAAGAAAACAGGGGAAGGGAGTGACAGGTGAGGCCCTCTCTATAATTTGCGAGGCGACTAACTCACGTGTGGCCCGGGGGGCATTACCTCCGAAACGTTGAGGCGGGGTGTTGGCCTCGCGGACCACTAAACGATAGGCAGAATGCCTGGGGGGGAAATACCTATTTGGGTCTATAAGCCCTAGAATTGCCAGTACTCTATGTCCTAGGTGGAGATGGAACCGTAGGTTACGTATGGCGTGAGCAGGCTTAAACGTACCTGGTAGTATGTATGCGATAGATAAGCGGGAAAATAGAAAAACCTGGAAAAAACCTAAAGGGATAGAAAACCAGAAATGATAGTGTGAGAATTGGATCCTATGATACCAAATCTAGACTAGCTAGCTGTGATGAGTATCTAGCGGTACATATGGAGGGGAAAAGTTTAATGAATGGTAGTGACGCGACTGGCCATGTTAAGTGGTATGGCCCTGGTAACCAGGTTTTAAGGGGTGTATATAATAAGTCTCTACGTGACGTATGAGTGGTTGAATCAAGACGTGTGATTCAACCCGAAAGTTGCGAGATTTGCGACCGTGCTCTCGTGTACTTGGTATGTCGTTTGAGTACACAAAGAAAAAGTCAGAATTATAACGTGCCATGTAAGAAACGTGTGTACATGGAGTGATAGAAACGTAATTCTAAATGAATTAAAACATAAGTTATAACATAGGCACTAACGTGAGATATCTATAATAATGTAAAGTTTGTTCAAGCATAACTCCATATATATATGAACATGAAGAAATCCAATATTGCTAATAAGGCAATATCTGCTAAAAGTTGAAACCTGACCTAAAAGTATTTAATGGGGGGGGCTACAGTCATATGCAAGGATTCTGCAATCGCATGAAATAAATACCAATAGTGACATGAACAGCAACTACAGATATGCAGAAAATCGAAAATAAGTCTGCTTACTAAAAGAATCAGTACATAGAGTATAACGCGATCAATGCTGGAAGCAAAAGGAGTTAATATGCCTGTGACTGGGCCGTGAAGCGTGCGGCCGTAAAGTAAGGCTGTTTAAAAATCGCGACGCCGTGGGAAATGATCCAGGCGACGGACTTACGATTTTGAAGTCCTGTGGACTTAATCTGCGGCGAAAAAACGGAAATGTGCGTGGCTGGACGGGCGGAAAACCTGTGAGGGCTCCTGGACACAGCTACACCAAACGAAATCGCGGGGTTTTTTGAAAAGCAAGATGGCGCCGAACGTGAACCGGAAGTGGATTCTCATGCAGCGCTGACCTCGAATGGTATGGAGCCAGGTAAGGGGTGTCCCTTAAATAGGGAGAGGGTGAGTCATACGCCCCTCCCACAATTACAGGCCAAAAGGCCTTAATACATATATATATATACAATATAATGTCCTATCTGTATATGTGTAAGCTTCTGCCTTCCAATGAAGGACTCGAGGGCAGAGCTTAATAATGGGATGATTACCTGTCCCAGGTGATAGCCAGACTGGGGCCATTGCCCGCCCTCCCTGACAGATGCAGATGTTCAGTCGGGTATGTTGGGGATGTCACTGGTGCTCGGGAAACTAGATTTTTTTCTTACGTATAATTATTATTTTTTTAATGTAACTTCCAATGCCAATCTTTACATGGGTTGGCGAGAGCACTGCTGTGTCTTTGGGGGTGGGGCAGTTGCCATTTGTTTTTGTCCCATGTTGTGTGGTTTGGTAGATATATTGGAAGGATCAACTTACAAAATGTGAGTGATACCTTAAATAACAACAATTTGAACTTGAAATTTATCATGAATCATGATAGGGATGAAATTGGATTGTTTGGATCTTAAACTCCAAGACAAAAGTGATATGGGTCTGGGAGTGAGGTATCCTTATCCATAATTACAGAAAACATATGGTAGGTATCCCGTTGATTTTGGCCTCTAGTTCTCACCCATAGCATGTTTTTTTTTGAGAGTGCTGATAGGACAGTTTTTGAGATTAAGGAGAAACTACAGCAGCAGAGTCTTGCAACAAAGAGCGTATTGGGACAAAGATTAAAACGAAGACAATAAAGTCCTAGAGATATAGAGAAAGGATATAATTGACACAGCCTGTAAAATTATATGCAAAAATACTAGCAAACCGAATTAAAAACATACTCCCCCAATTATTACAGTATGACCAAGTCGGATTTGTCAGTGGTCGGACAACACGAGGAAAATTAACAATGTAATTTCTTATGCCCATTTCAAAAAAAAACCCAGCCTACTATTAGCAATTGACGCGGAAAAGGAATTTGACCGCCTTCACTGGGACTACCTTAGAGCAGTATTGAATACATTCAAATTTCCCCCGGAGTATATAGAAGCTATCATGGCTTTATACTCAGTCCCTTCCGCCAAAGTATCATATGCAGGTTTCCTTTCCGCCCCATTTAACATTTCCAATGGATCAAGGCAAGGCTGCCCACTATCACCAATACTCTATGTATTAGCATTAGAACCCCTAGCTCAAGCCATAAGATCCCACCCAGACATCCATGGTTTCCCATATGCCAATAATGAAGAAATCAAATTAGGGCTCTTTGCAGATGATATCTTTCTCACCATAACAGATCCAGAAACATCCCTCCCACACCTACACACACTGCTACAAGAATTTGGCCAGATATCATACCACAAAGTGAATACAACAAAAACACAAGCATTAGCTATTAACATCCCAGCCCACGACATCCTTAATTTGAAATCCACCTACCCGTATGACTGGAGAAAAGATAATATCCAATACTTAGGTGTCTCCCTCACCAAAAATCCAAACGACCTAGTCAAACATAACTTAAGTAAAGTCTGGAACAAGTGTAGACAAGACATGCAAATATGGGACAAACTTTTCCTTTCTTGGTTAGGAAGAACCGCAGTAATAAAGATGAACGTGTTACCAAAGTTGATATATATATTTAGAACATTAGCGATACAAATCCCTCCTACCACCCTAAACGACATACAATCAAAAATTCAAACATTTATACACAGTCATAAAAGAACTAGAATTGCAAACAAATGGCTGATTCTACCAAATATCAAAGGAGGTTTGGGAATCCCGTCTCTACCACACTATTACAAAGCAGCAAACATGTCCCAAACGATTCTGATGCACTCACCACCAGGAACCATCGCCTGGGTAGACATGGAAGATAGCCAATTCCCCCAACATAGAGTATGTGATTTTCTTTGGATGAAGAACCAAAAGAACATCAAGTTCAACTCCCTCCTCCCTAGCACTGTCCTATCCTTCAGGACATGGAATGAATATGCAGTTCAACTCCCAAACCTAAAACAAATAACACAAGCTACTCCATTACGAACGTTAGAAATATTAATTCCACACCTTTCCTTAAAAATATGGGAGAAAGCAGGAATTACGCACATAGGGTTATTAGCAGAGGGCCAAGCTGTAAAATCGTTTACTAAATTACAAGAAGAATTTGCCATTCCCCAACAGGACTACTATAAATTGCTTCAAATACGGCATGTAATCCACCCATTTGTCAAGAATTTTCCGAATCATACAGATTCTTCACAGGACATTCTGCAAACATGTATCCCACACACCAAGAAGACAAAATTGCTATCTCTTTGCTACCACATCCTCATTACAAACTCACTGCCAGAAAAACTTCCCTTCATGTCAGCATGGGAAAATGAGCTTCAGATAACTATTTCATCAGAAGACTGGAAACAAGCCATCAGAAATCCGAAAATAATATCACATAACACAAACCATATAGAACTATCCAGAAAGATTCTGTATCAATGGTACTTAGTGCCAACAAGATTGGCCAGAATATATCCTTCCACCTCAAATTTATGCTGGAGAGCATGTAGATCACATGGCAACATGTCCCATATATGGTGGTCCTGCCCTATAATTACTCTATTCTGGGACAAAGTCTTTGACATTATATTCCAAACTACGGACATAAAGCTTCCACAATTACCAGAAATAGCATTACTTCATATATTTCCAAATACTGTGCCAAAACTGAAAAAAATCATGATGGGAATGATACTCATTTCAGCCAAAACCCTCCTGGCAAGGAACTGGAAATCTAGCAAAGTACCATCCATCTCTGAACTCACACATAACCTCCAAATGGAAAAATTACACTACTTAAATACAAACTCTATGCACAAATATGCATCTCTACGTGTTTTGTGGCTTCAACTGGACAGCTCATCCAAATCAAATAAAGATCAACAACTATCACCATAACCCCCCCCCCCCCCCCCAATTTCTAACTTTCTCCCCCTTCGGCGCACCTGTAGCCACACCTCTCCTCTTTAATCTTATTTTTATTTAAATTTTTTTCAGTATCTCGTCTAAAATGACAATATTAACGATGCTAATATTCTTAATTCTAAATGTTATTATTATTATTGAAAGTTATAAGATGTTATATATTTAACATGGTACATAACAATGTTATTGGTATAAAGAACCTATGCAGACAGATTCTAAGCAGTTAAGTTAATGTTTGATAAACACGATACCATTTTCTTGGTTTTGTAAAAGTTTAAACTGAAACACTCCCGGCACAGTAAAGGGTACAGCCAGGTGTTAATTTCTCCAACAGAAGACAGAAACCAAGAGGATGATTGAATGTTGTAGGTAACAATTGCATAAATTTGTTCCAATAGCGCATTATTATAAGTGTGTTGTTCTCTCAAAAATGCCATGTATATTTAATTGAGATGTCATATCAAATAAAATAATATTAATAAAAAAAAAAAAAAAAAAAAGTTGGTACAGGCCTGAGAAAGCTGTAGCAGGGTTGTAAAAAAAAAAAAAAAAAAAGACACACAATCACCTTGAGCATATACTGAATTCTATCCACACAATCCTAGTGTATCAGAGTAACCAGCACAGAATCTACTACAACCCAATATTATACCAGCTATATATGGGAAATATATTATCTCCATATAATAACGTTCTATTCTCAGTCTGCAGGTTAAGAATTAAGATATAATGGCAAATACTAAGACTAATGTCTTAGAATGAAAGCCAACATAGGATTTGATTTACCATACAAGTATGCAGAAAATACAATTTAAAATATAAAATTCAAATTATACTAAAGTTACAAAGGTATTAAGAAGATTCTGGAGCTGTTCTCTCTGGGATAATGGTGCATAGAGTCAGTATGCATCAGGATTATACCCCAGATTAGGTCTGAAAGACTTGATCCCTCTGCCCTTCACTATCCTATTTTTTTTATCCCAATTTTACATCTTAAAACTCACTCATTGAAGGTGTGTCCAATAGAAGCCCAAAAAGTGAAACAAATTTGACCTATTCTTGTTCATAGGCATTCCAACATATATATTTAAATAACTTTTGATTGGAAATAAAACTAGAATAAACACTCCTAACTTACACTATGACATATCAGGTTAATATCAAATCACTTCTAATAGGATACTTGTGAAGAAGATATTATTCTGAGACTATATTTGGTTACAGCATTCAAACCTAATGCATGGTGAATCTAGTGAATGAAACACACACACACACACACACATATATATATATATATATACTACCATATGTTTACAAGCAATTCTTAAAGGACAACTGAAGCAAAAAATTATCTAATGTTTACTTGGAAGATTGCATTGTTTACATAGAAATGCTTTAACTCCTTAGTGACCGAGTGCTATGTTGCATTTGATGTGCCTTGAAGACCAGAATTCCATTATTTTTGTCTTGATGAACTGTTTCTTTCTTTGTGTTCAGTCCACCCACACAAATTATATATCAATTTTTAAAGGACGGATAGGGCTTTCATTTGATACTATTATTTTCATCATATGATATCATTTACTATTAAAAAAAAATATAAAATATGATGAAAATATGCCATAACAAACATTTAACTTTGACCTGATTTTTTTTAAAAACAATTACAAATGGTAAAAAACCCCGTCTATATATTTCTACTATTTGTCCTGAGTTTAGAAATACCAATGTTTCCATGTTTGCCTATGTTTTATTTCAACTTATAGGGTAATAAACAATATTAGTGTTTTGTTTTTTTCTTCTAACCATTTTCTTCTACGGTGACCTTTTAACCCCAACCCTAAATTTACCCCAACCCTAAATTGAAGGAGCACAACGCTACATGAAAACGGAGGACATGATTTTCAGGACGTGTATATATACGTCCATATGCGTTAAGGGGTTAATGAAAGAATATAAATAATGTACCTTATTGTGCTCTCTTTACTTTGTTTAGCTCTAACAGGTGGTAGAGATGTTGTTTAGAATCTTGGGTCAGATCTTCTCTTATCTGAGCCAAGGTGAATAAAGAACTCTAAGATTCTAAACAACATGTCCGCTCCCTATTAGAGTTATCCAGAGCAAAGAAGGCTCAATAAGGTACATTATTTATATTCTTTCATTAAAACATTTATGTTTCAAATTTCTACACTTGATGAAATCTTTCAATTAAACATTACTTATGTTTTTGTTACAGTTGTCCTTTGATTAATTCAGAACTAAAAATTAAGTTTCATACCTTAGAAGATTTTGTTAACTAGATAGCTTTAGGTTTTATAAGAGCACTTGTTATGTACATTTCTCTCACAGAGCTCTCTTAGGAGGGCCAGGTATCTATTTATTTCTCCCGTAACAAAATGTAAATCCACCTGGATTTCTATTGTTTATGAAGCCTTCATATAAGTTTGTTGAATAGACTAACAGTAAAGGACTTGATTAGAAGACTTGTTTCTGGTGAAAGAGTTCATTTTTGTCCCTAATATTTTAAATTGTATCAAATAGCACAAAACCTTATTAATTGATTTTGCATTATGTTTACTAGTCAAATAATATACTTTTCTTTCGAATGTATTTTATTACAATTATTTATTTTTCTTTTTTTGGTATTGATTCATCCTTTAATGATTGCATATTTTGCCACATTGTATCGCTTTATGCGGTACTAGCTTTCTTATCGGGGCTTTTTGTAAATGCTCAAATTTATCACCCCCCTTTTTTCAGGGCTCGAGTCCTGCAGGAACGTGTGGGAATGGCGTTCCTGCACTTTTTTCATGGCAGGAACGCCGTTCCTTTTGCTCCTGCAGGACCAGGGCAGCTGCCTCCTTTTTTTTTTTCCCGGTCGTCTCCTTCGTGCATCTTCCCCCTGCACGGAGGAAGGAAGCTCCGGTCGTCACGTTTATATTTTTTTTAAACTTTATTTACTTCAGTAAAGTAAAAAAAAACAACAACAAAAAAACGTGACGACCAGAGCTTCCTTCTTCCGTGCAGGGGGGAAGATGCACAAAGGAGACGACCGGAGGTAAGTACTGTCTGGGGAAGGGGGATATTGAGTGGCAAAATCCTGGCATATAGAGGGGCAAAATCCCAGCATAGAGGGGGGCAGAATCCTGGCATATAGAGGGGAAGAATCCTGGCATAGAGGGGCAAAATACTGGCATATAGAGTGGCAGAATCCTGGCATAGGGGGGGCAAAAATCCTGGCTTATAGAGGGGTAAAATCCTGGCATATACAGGGGCAAAATCCTGGCATAGAGCGGCAAAATTCACAATGCTGGCCAATCAATGTGGACAGTCCGTGGTTTGAAGGGGAAATGAAGCTGGAGCAGCTGTGCAAAATATTCCATCTCTGCTATGCATCCATCTGTGAAGGTTTCAGAGACTACATTGATAATGGTGGTGCAGAGATTCCTGAAAATCTGAAACCAGTGGTGACAGCAGTTAACAGTCTTCCAGTGACATCCAGTGATTGTGAAAGGGGCTTCAGTACAATGAATTTGGTGATGTCACTCATTAGGAGTGGGCTTGGCATTGAAAGCCTGTCTTCTCTTTTGTTTATTAGTCTCATTGTGCCTCCTGTGCATTTATCCTTTACCATACGTCACAAAATGGCTGACCACACAACGCAGAACGGATGATACTAAATCCCGGAAAAGTTGATAATCTTGCACGGCAAGGGCAACGTTATTCCAGTTTGTGGGATATTTTCTAATGGGCTGTGTGTTTAGTTTTTATACACTATTTGTTTTAGAAATTCCCTGAGAGGGAAAGATCACCCACTGTGGTGATTATTCTGTTAGTATGACTAATAAGTTAACTCCCTCACAAACAACACCATTCACTTCATCACAGTCGATCTTGGGAGAGTTCCCACACTTTTTTTCCCAGGACTTGACCCCTGCTTTTTTTCCCTGTCTGTTGTGTGTATAAAGTGTCCAATAAGCATATCCTTCTCCCCACAGGTTCTCATCACCTTGCCATACACAACGAGCCACTAAAAGAACTTTATGGGAGTGATAGTGTAAATAATTAATTAACCTACACAGTATATGAATCACCCTTATTATTACTAGAGAGAAACACCCATTAAAATGAATCAAGGACCAATATACCTAACAGGGTTTCCAAAAAGAGATTCATCCAAATCCATACTTAAATGTTAGAAAAATAGAAAATAGATTAAAAACCAATAGCAAAGGAATAGAAAGCTGCTTACCCCACTGGGCTTGTTCACCTACCCACCACTTCAGCTAACACTACACCTTCTCAGTTGGTGGGCGTTCGTGCATGTATTTGTGAGTATACATTGGATTTTACTCCAAGTGAGCTCTTGGCCTGTGTCTTGTATATTATTGCAGCCCTGCAGTATTCAGAGTATATTATTAGAGGGTAGCAGAGGCATTATTAACCACACATCTACACACTAGACTTGCTTTTTCCTACAAAAATACTAATCTTGCTACCACCAAACCCATTCTGGGTATGCATATAAAAATAAGGTTAGCAATGATCACATTTTTGCCTATATCCACTATATGTATGGACCCCTTGGAGCAAATGTCCGATGTACAAGTCAGCCTTTAAACATAGATCTTGGAGCATGACGTAGATGTCCTCGCTCCTCCCTTCTTGTTTGTGACTAGAAAGTTGAAAGCTAAGAACCTTTCATAACAACCATTGGCCTTAGAGTGAAAATAAAACCAATCCACTGATGTTTTTGCTGAAAAGGAAGCGATGAATGTGAAGTAAATGTAAGTCATTACTCACTGTTTGCCATCATTGCTCACAGCATGTTGAGTAATGGCTTTAAACAATATTTCACAATCTGTAGGCACCACTCTTTCTGCTTTCCTTGGACTGCAAAAGAAGGAAGCACTTTATTTGTTTGCAAGAGTCTATTTTATAGGGACCTCTGTGGAAAAGGCAGTGACCAGGATTAGGCCAATGAGGTTTTAGCCCTAGATGAGGTAGATACAAAACAGTGTTCTCAGGCAGCACTCAGAAATAGAGGTGCCATAGTTGAACAGTACTCCATTTCAGATACAGAAATTAAAAATAAGTTTCATACTCAACTCTTAGTGTCTTTTATTTCACCACAAAATAACTTTTTTCAAGCTAGGTGGTAGGGCTGTCCCTCTTCGAATGCACTCCACACGGAATGAAAGTGCAGCACTTTTGTTCCTGTGTGACTGCATTAGATGACGAGCCTCGCTACTGCTGGAGTTCCGAGTGCTCAAACTCATGCAAAATACTCATACATTTTTTTAGAAAGCATTTCACTTCTATGCTTCACAGATGACCCAATGCATTTCGCCAGGCCCGGCCTTAGGGGTGTGCAACCTGTGCGATCGCACAGGGCGCAACACTCCAGGGAGCGCCTGCCCGGTCTTTGAAAAAAAAAAAGCCGGTAGAGGCACTGGATGGGGGAGATCAAAGATCCCCCTCACCAGCCCTCTGCTCGGCATGCTGTGCTGGGTCCGGGGAGGGGGCGGAGCTAACCGGCTCAGTGGTGTAGCTCCGCCCCCACGCTGTGAAGCAGAGCAGCGTCTGCTTCTCAGGGAGCCACTGGCAGCATGAGAAAGTGCTGCTCGGCTCCCCATGCTTAATACAGGCTCCATGCTTAATGCAGGCATGGGGAGCCGAGCAGCACTTTCTATTGCTGTCCGTGGCTCCCTGTGAAGCAGACGCTGCTCTGAGAGAGAAGGACAGAACAGGGGGTGAGAAGCAGAACAGGGGGGGGGGGGAAGAGAGGCAGAACCGGGGGTGAGAGAAGGACAGAACAGGGGGGGAGAGAGAGACAGAACAGGGGGAGGGGGGAGAGAGAGAGAGACAGAACAGGGGGAAGGGGGATAGAGAAACAGAACAAGTGAGGGGGAAGAGAGAGAGACAGGAGGTGGGAGAGAGACAGAACAGGTGGAGGGGGGGGGGGGGAGAGACAGACACGGCAAGGAAGAGGAAAGGGACACATACATAGGGGGGTAAAAGACGAGGGGGGGGGGGCGCCATGGGGGAAGCCCGCACAGGGCGCCGGAACACTTAAGGTGTCAAAATATTAGAGATCACCAGCTTCAAACCTCAGCCTAGCGTGCAATTTTTTTTATGCCCAGTATTTATCTATGGTATCTCAAAGCAGTGCCGTCTTTCCCCATGGGCAGACTGGCGACTGCCCAGGGGCCCCTGAGTTTTACGGGGCCCCGTCCAAATTTTTTTGCTCCATAAGACGCACTTTATTCCTCCTCAAAAGTGAGGGGAAATGCCTGTGCGTCTTATGGAGCGAATGTAGTTGCATACTTACCTGCTTGTTGCTTGCTCCGTTCAGTCTAACCTCTTGCACGGAGGAAGGAAGCTCCGGTAGCTTTTTTTTTCTTCTTCTTAACTTTATTGAAGTCGCGCAACTTCAATAAAGTTAAGAAGAAGAAAAAAAAGCGACCGGAGCTTCCTTCCTCCGTGCAGGATGTTAGACGGCACGGAGGAAACAACGGAGTGGAAACAACAAGCAGGTAAGTACTAGAGAAGGGGGGAGGAGGGTGGCACAAAACGAGCAAATCTGGGCATACTGAGTGGCAAAATACTGGCATATTAAGTGGCTAAATCCTGGCATATTAACTGGCATAGAGTGGCAAAATACTGGCATAGAGTGGCAAAATACTGGCATAGAGTGGCAAAATACTGGCATATTAAGTGGCTAAATCCTGGCATATTGAGGGGCAAAATCCTGGTATATTGAGTGGCTAAATCCTGGCATATTGAGTGGCTAAATTCTGGCATATTAAGTGGCAAAATCTTGGCATATTGTGGGGGGGGGGGGGGGGGGGGATCCTGGCATAGTGAGTGGCTAAATCCTGACATATTAAGTGGCAAAATTCTGGCATATTGAATGGCTAAATCAGTGTGCATCCGGTGCTGTGAGGAAGAACAAAGTGCCATGGCTCCAGCACATCATGATCTGTGAGACCACTTTCAACACTGAGCACCTTTCCTTCTGTCTGAGTGTTTCTGTTAGAGTGTGTATGTATGTATGTATGTATGTATGTATGTATGTATGTATGTGACTGACTACCTGAGTGAGTGTGACTACCTGTGATTTAGTGTAGTCTAGACTTTTTTGTGGTTCCTTAAACTCTGTTAAGTTTGTCAAGCCCTGTTAAGTCTTTTAGGTGCAATGTGGGTGCAGAGGAATGGAAAAAAAAAACAAGAAATGCAATTTTTCAATAACCTTTTTATTACATATGAAAATAATTGAATATTAAAAAAATCATAATCTAAGTATAAATGCAACTAATTGTATTAATAGATATCATATATAGAGAGATATATGTCTGTGTGTATAGATTGTGATATGTGTGTCAATATATCTTTTCGTTGTATAATAATTGTACTATACATTAATGTGGCCTGCAGTCACCTCACAGGGCTCCTGTGTATGACATATTTATTGGGCTCCCATGTGTGGCATAATTAAAGAGCTCTGGTCTGTGGCATATTTAATGGCCCTGTGGGTGACATAATTTTAGATCTGTTCTCAGTGTGGCATAGCTAATGGGGCTCCTGTGTGTGGCATAGCTAATGGGGCTCCTGTGTGTGGCATAGCTAATGGGGCTCCTGTGTGTGGCATAGCTAATGGGGCTCCTGTGTGTGGCATAGCTAATGGGGCGCCTGGTAGTGGATGTATGGAATAGTCTTCCAGTAGAAGTGGCAGAGGTTAATACAGTGAAGGAGTTTATGCATGTATGGGATAGGTATAAGGCAATCCTAGATATAACGTAAGGCCAGGGACTAATGAAAGTATTACTTTACTGAGAGGGTAGTGGATGTATGGAATAGTCTTCCAGTAGAAGAAGTAGAGGTTAATACAGTGAAGGAGTTTAAGCATGCATGGGATAGGTATAAGGCTATCCTAGATCCAAGTTAAGGCCAGGGACTAATGAAAGGATTACATTACTGAGAGGGTAGTGGATGTATGGAATAGTCTTCCAGTAGAAGAAGTAGAGGTTAATACAGTGAAGGAGTTTAAGCATGCATGGGATAGGTATAAGGCTATCCTTGATATAAGAGAAGGCCAGGGACTAATGAAAGTATTACATTACTGAGAGGGTAGTGGATGCATGGAATAGTCTTCCAGTAGAAGTGGTAGAGGTTAATACAGTGAAGGAGTTTAAGCATGCATGGGATAGGAATAAGGCTATCCTAGATATAAGATAAGGCCAGGTACTAATGAAAGTATTACTTTACTGAGAGGGTAGTGGATGCACAATGCAGCGAGGGAGAGACTCACATTTCTCATGTTCAAAAGACAGCCCTGTCTCAAAGAGCTTCTTATTCTTTTATATAGAGGGGCTTACATTTGCAAGATAGTTCCCGCCTGCTGGCAAACCGCACCAAGACACATCTTTTTATTTTTTATTATAACTTTTCAGCGACAAGCTCCCTAGTGTAAGGGATAATGTGGTTTAGCAATCCCCACAGGTCAATTTCAAACAGAAGTCAAAAAATAAAAACATGTGTGTTTACGTTAGTTGTTATAGTGACAAAAAGGAAACAAATGCAGCCTCATCAATGACTGTGACTCACCCAGGTGATATATAAAGTGGGAAATTAAACTTTCATCATGCACCAATTCAATGAGTAAACAACTTAAAATAAAAAAAGTTGCCCTTGTTTTTTGTATCTTCTAAGCTGTGCAACCACATATACCATCCAATGTATTGTCTGTCTGTGAATGAGAGAAGACACGTGCACATTAAAGTGTTGTGTCAGATAATGACTTCACAATAGTGGTGCCACAGTTGGACCCACCCATTCCAATGAATTATCCAAAAGAAACACTTTCATTCCAGTGAAGTAGCGTGCTTTTATTTCACCACAGACTATTTTAATCCTTACAAGGACCTTTATCAAACCATTAACCCCTTAGTGACAAGGCATTTTCATCATGACTTTTCTCTTGGTGACAATGGCTGTTTTGACATTTCTGGGGTGTTTGTGTTTAGCTGCAATTTTCTTCTTTCTCACTTACTGTACCCACACAAATTATATGTTGTTTTTATCGTCATAAGAAGGGCTTTCATTAGATACCATTATGTTCATCATATCTTATAATTTACTACAAAAAAATCATAAAATATGATGAAAAATTAAAAAAAAAAACTTTTTCTAACTTTCACCTAAAATATAATTTACACAAATACAATCATTAAAAAAAGACCCCGTCTAAATAGTTTCTAAAGGTTTTCCCAAGTTCAGAAATATGCATGTTTCCATATTTTTTTTCGGTATTTTTTTGTGCGTTATGGGGCAAAAAAAAAGAAATAGTGTTTTTTGTTTTTTTCCTATATTGACCTTTTGACCAAAATTTAACCTTAACACTAAATCTAACCCCAACTCTAACCCTTATGCCATCCCTTAATATATTTTATTTAATTTTAACCCTATCCCTTATGTTAAAAATTATTTAATTTTAACCCTATAGGCTAATCTAAGTATATAACCAGTTTTTATTTAATTAAATATTTATTTAAATTTTTTACATTGCTATGCTACTTAACCACCACTAGGGGCAGTCAAATAGCATATTAAGAGCGACGGAAGTGAAGTTACTTTCACTTTCGAAGCTCAGACCTCCAGAGGGCATAGCCATATTGACGGAGCATGCTGCTCCGTCAGTATGGCTCCCACGATCGCTCCGTGGGGCGATCGTGGGTGCCCCAGAAAAGAAATTTCGGTGCTGGCTATTGCCTTGATGTCGAGGCAATAGACCAGCACCGTTAAAGCGAACCACTTGATTTTAGCGCCGGACTTGCCAGGCACGTCCATTATCGGGAACGGAGTTCCTGGGCGGAACGTGCCTGACACGTCCATTGTCGCGAAGGTGTTAAATGGCTTAAAAAAAAACAACTGCTCTATTTTTTACCTAGGAAGACTCGATGGACACAAACCTGCAAGGTACTTTTAAAGAACAGTCACAGCCAGCATTTGATTGGCTGACACAAGAAAAAGTGTTAAACCAATGAAATGGTGTTAAGGTAGAGAAAGCCCCAGGGCAGGGTGGTATCAGGGTCCGCCCAAGACATTGTGTTTCTTGGGGTGAAAAACAATATGCTAACCAAGAGTTAAACCCTCGGGTGGCTAGACAAATATTAGCAGTGTCAGAGGAGTTAACCACTTGGGTGGCTAGACAGATATAGGCAGTGTCAGAGGAGTTAACCCCTTGGGTGGCTAGAAAGATATAGGCAGTGTCAGAGGAGTTAACCCCTTGGGTGGCTAGACAGATATAGGCAGTGTTAGAGGAGTTAACCCCTTGGGTGGCTAGACAGATATAGGCAGTGTTAGAGGAGTTAACCCCTTGGGTGGCTAGAAAGATATAGGCAGTGTCAGAGGAGTTAACCCCTTGGGTGGCTAGACAGATATAGGCAGTGTCAGAGGAGTTAACCCCTTGGGTGGCTAGACAGATATAGGCAGTGTTAGAGGAGTTAACCCCTTGGGTGGCTAGACAGATATAGGCAGTGTTAGAGGAGTTAACCCCTTGGGTGGCTAGACAGATATAGGCAGTGTCAGAGGAGTTAGCCCCCTGGGTGGCTAGACAGATCTAGGTAGCTTTAGAGGAGTTAACCCCTTGGGTGGATGTCTTGAGTGCAAATCCCACCACTGGGACAAGTACTGAGTGCAAATCTCACCTCCTGAGGCAAATAAATAATTTGATTCTAAAGATTTAATGAACCAAGGAGAAATGGCTCCTATTGGCATGTAGGATGAAATGGAAATGAGGGTCTTGTTCTTATCTATCTCATTCTTTTCTTGTATCACTTATTTTGCTTATGATGAAGTGTATTCAATAAGC
Source organism: Pelodytes ibericus (assembly GCA_036172795.1). Taxonomy (NCBI): domain Eukaryota; kingdom Metazoa; phylum Chordata; class Amphibia; order Anura; family Pelodytidae; genus Pelodytes; species Pelodytes ibericus. The sequence continues at coordinate 202,202,469 of CM069858.1, read as the reverse complement.
ATAGCATAACATACAAACATTCTATTTACAAATTTGTGCAATATATAGTCTTGAAAACATAAAAACCGTTGGGGTGTTTTTTAAATTTTAACCCCTTTACGACAATGCCTGTACATGTACGGCTCCCAGTGCAATGCATTGGTGACAATCCCCTGTAAAATAGCGCAATCACACTACTTTTTGGCTTTTCTGGAAGCTTTACAAGTGAATGCTATCCAAGAATTAAAAAAAAGGCCACTGGGACAGCCCGTGGGTGGTCTTAAAGTGACAAAAGGTATGAAGTGACAAGACTGACGCTACTCAAATATTATATATAAAATAAATTACAAAAAGCTGCTCACAGTACAAAAAAAAACAACCAAAAACAAATCCTATATATAAGAAAAATAAATGAAAACTGTAGCGCTAAAGATGATCAATAAGTGCAATAAATAATAATTAAAATAAAATAAAATAATTCTTGATGATATCAAATCTTCTTATATGAGTCGGTCTCGGGAAGAGATGAAAATGTATGCAAAACATAAATCAGAAAAGAGGCAGTGTTATTTGTATCAAACACTAGGAATAAAAGTATCTACAAGTCTTTTATAAAGGTAAAGCAATATACCAAATCAGTGGTGCAATAGTATAGAGAAATCAAGGGAATATGCATAAAAAATACAACATATTAATCTACTGGATGAACATACGGTATATAAATATAAAAACATATATACCTAATACAGCTGTATAAATATTTCAATAAACATAGACGAACAGACATACAAGACTAAACAGACCAAGGATAAAAATGTCAATATTAAAGTGTAAATATTAAAGGGACAGGCCAGTGACAATTATCACTGACTTGTTAGTCACTCCCCCTTACCCTGTACAAATTGGGTTATGGGTGTATCAGGCTGATGGTGGCTGATGGAGGCAAGTCTGAAACACCCAGAAAAGGGGCTGTCATAGCACGCAATAGCTGAGATTGCTCAGTCTGGGAAAGGGGGGTGTCAGTGCTACCGCTCATTTCTAAAGCCAGGATCACTACTGAGCAAGCACACAATGCTGCGCGTGCCTAGCAAGCATTCTCTGGTGTCCTGAGTCCCGCTGTCCCACTGATGCTCTACCTCTGTCCCGGGACACGGCTCCCAAATCGGAACTGTCCCGGGCAAAGTAGGACAGTTGAGAGGTATGGATTAGTGTAAGGGGTAAATTATTTTTTGCATTTATTAATGTGATCACTAGGAAAATCTGTCACATTGACCACATGCAATAAATGCAAAAAAACACATTAAGTCACAAGCAGTGCTGTATGAACACTGAATGTCAAAACCTCCCCTGTCTCTCATGGACACATTTTTATCTTGTGTCAGAGAGAGAGAGTGCAGAGAAATATACTGTGTACCAGAAAAAAAAAAATTAATTTCTTTGCCATTTTTACCTTCTTTATAAAATTGTATACATTACACATAGGCTTAAGTCGAAAAAAAAAAAGGTTGCAAAAGAAAGCCCTACCTGTCCTTAAAACCCCCCAATATATTATTTGTGGGGATATATTTAAAAAGCAGTCATGCACTTTTATTTAAACGCACACATAACTAAAGTAGCAAAAACTTTATTGTCCAGAACGGACATCAAAACAAACAAAACCATTGTCCTGAAGTGGTTAAAGTTAGGGTGGGTGGAGTGCTTGCCAAATACAGGATCCGTCACGGGTGCCAAATGCTGTAGCTAGGAGTCAACTGTAAACAAGGAATAGGAAAAGGGTTGAACTTGATGGACGTCTTTTTTCAACCTCTCTGCTATGTAACCATGTAAGGCAATAAACATGATCATAAGAATGGTTTAAGAACATACTAAATCAATTCAGTTTTTAGCACATCACCATTCTTTAATAGTAGGTTAAATCAGTGGGCTAAACTGTTCTCGTAAAAATGGTGAACAAAAATCATCAACTTATTTTACAATCTGTATGTTTCAAACAGTGCTTTATAACAGAGACAACAACTATTGATTAAAGATAGTGTGCAAAATATAAATCAGAGAGAGATGGAGACTTAGGATCACAATAAATCACATATGTTCAATAAGCTCTATAACTTAATGACATCTACTAAAAAGGGGACCAAACCAAACCAAGTTTCCAATCCATGCACCTGCCAAAGCTCCTGTTTTTCCCCCCTGTCTCCACCCTTTATTTATTGCGGTACTGAGTCAATATTGCGAAAGCACAACTGATTAACGCAAGTCCCTTTCTCTGTGGAATGCTGGGGAACAGGTTGTTGCACTTTGCTTTGTTTTTTTTTGTAGATTTGTGTTTATAAAAAAAAAACCATGCTTTTACTTTTTGAGTTGTCTAACCAATATATATATATATATATATATATATATATATATATATATATATATATATATATATTTATATATATATATATATATATATTTATATATATATAAGATAGCACTTAAATGACAAATGATTAGTTGCATGTGAAATATCCCTTATTGTTATACCATTTCTCCCAGGAAGGCTGTTTTCACTTATTGCCCTGGATGATACTCGAGCAGGCCACATATATCATCCATGGGAAATTATCTAGTCTGCGCATACTCAAAATATTTTCCTGTCTTGGTCTGTGTGCTGTATTGAACCCCTGCCTTGACTAAACCATCCCTGTTAGTATTGCTATGCCAGGATTGTATTAACAGGCTTCTGGGAAATTCCCTTATCTCAGGATTTGCATACTTTCAGAGCCAGCTATGACCATATTTTATTAAATAACTGATGAACGGACTGAAAACTGTTCAAACCCAGTTAAACCAGTAGAGAATTGATGACAGGCCCAGTGTCAACATAACTTACTTTGTGTCTGTGTATTAATTAGTCATTTCTCGGGATGACTGAACACCATTCCAACACCTGGTACATATCAAATTACATTTGTACTATATGGAATTTAACAGACTGGGATAGACATTATGAGCAATAATTATGCAACAGTAAATAAAAGAATACATTGCATATTAAAACCGGCAGCTAGTCTAAGCACCATGGGAATGAGTTTTAAATGGAGAATTTTGCATACTACCCTAAATATTTGTACTGGGGTTCTTAAATTTTAGATATTACAAAAGGCATAATAGTAAGTCTGGCTTTTACTTAAAACATACATGGTACAGGCCCGGGGAGGGCTAGTAAGGGGGGCAGAGGGTAGGGTTGCCACCTGGCTGGTATTGTACCGGCAGACCGGTAAAAAAAATGGCTTGAGGGTCGCTCTAAGAAGCTCTCTAATCTGACTTAATGAACTTTGGCTCTTCCACTTTCCATTTCCAAATGCCCTAGTGCGTAGACTAGATGAGTAGATTAGAATAAAAAGGCCCAGAGGTCAGGTACGCTCAATATGTTGGCCTTCCACAGAGTCAGAGAGAGTCTAATGCTGGCTCTACCTTCACAGCCTCTCTCTCCCCTCACAGCCTCTCTCTCCCCTCTGCATTTCTGGATCGGAGGTAGAGAAAGTGAAAGACAAAGTAAAAGGCCATTTTATTAGCCTATTCTTTTGGGCCCAACCACTGCTCTGTCTGTCTCTGTGTCTTGTCTATCTAATTGTCTTGTCTGTCTTTCAAACTCTGTACCTTATCTATCAACACATATGTCTTGCCTGTCTACTTGTGTCTATTTCTTGGTGGTGATGAAACGATGATGAAATGGGTGGACTGATGAAGTTGTACAGTGGGCCACTAAATTGTTTTTACCCCAGGACAAAAGCTGCCAGCCCTCCCTTGGGTAAATGCTATTTGTACCCAATGATTTAGATATGTGAGAAGGCTTAGTATGTTTACTGAGGTTTGATATTAGTACAAAATAATACATCAAGCATATCAGAAACCAAAGGCAAAGATTGAGTTTAAAGTAAGTTTACTGACAGGGACAAAGGAATAAAGAGACCCAGGTGCTCTGATTTCTTAAAACACAAAATGTATTGTAGATAGCATGCACAGGAAAAATGATTTAGCAAATAAGGATATTTGCTAGGACAACAGTTTAAGGAGAGACTAACCCTCCATGTGATAGGTATTTTTTTTTTTTTTTTGCAATACTATCTAAAAATAATTTAGATGGAACTGCCCCTTAATATGGCAGCCCTGCCCGGGACGCTGTATTGTAAGGGAGTGACGTCTTAATGTGTCAACAGCTGGAGTTGTAGATTTGGGGCCCTTATCTGTCTGTTGTGCTTGTGAGGCCCTGACTCAGGATGAAGTGAAGGACACTTCCACAATTCTGAGCAACCTTCTCTGTGGGCCTACATTTAAAGAGATATTTAAAGTGAACCTAATTTCCACAAAGCCCGTGGATGGGGCATCCATATTCATGCATCTAAATACACTTATACTACATATTTATATGGAATAATAAAGCACCGCTGCTTTAAGGAAAAACACAGAGGGGGTAACCCTAAGAGAAACTATGTTCAAAAAACAAAATGCGAATCCCTAAAATCTGAAATGATCTCTTTTATTAACCCCTTCGCGCCTGATGGTGTCTTCTTCTCTAACATTTAGCTGGCACTCACTACTACGGCTCAATTTTCCAGGTACGTGGCCTCATGTGACGGGGCATTCACAGCACAGCTCATTGCTGGGGGCCACAAATAGCTGGTAAAGGTGAGAACATTCTATGTCGTCCTACAAGTGTCTAACCACCTGTACTTAAAACAGCATGGAACATACTACAAGACCAAAGGGATTCAAGGGACTCTGGACCCCTACACATTCCCCTGTGTCCCCTGTGGTAAGGGTGAATGCATGTCCCAGACTGCCCAGGATAGTCCCGCAATGAGACTTTAAGCCCTGGGTCCCAAACAACCTAAGGACAATACAAAGTTCCGGATTGAGCGATCTGAGAATATATGTCCGTGTGAGTAAGAGACTGCGGCTGTGTATTTGTGAGTGATAGACTGTGTATATGTGACACTGTGTGAGCGTTTCGGGTGCCTGAAACTGCCCATCTAGCAACAGAGGGGTAAAATTCTCTGAAACTGCCCATCTAGCAACAGAGGGGTAAAATTCTCTGAAACTGCCCATCTAGCAACAGAGGGGTTAAATTCTCTGAAACTGCCCATCTAGCAACAGAGGGGTTAAATTCTCTGAAACTGCCCATCTAGCAACAGAGGGGTTAAGTTCTCTGAAACTGCCCATCTAGCAACAGAGGGGTTAAATTCTCTGAAACTGCCTATCTAGCAAAAGAGGGGTTAAATTCTCTGAAACTGCCTGTCTAGCAACAGAGGGGTTAAATTCTCTGAAACTGCCCATCTAGCAACAGAGGGGTTAAATTCTCTGAAACTGCCTATCTAGAACAGAGGGGGTAAAATCTTTGAAAATTCCTCTGTCTGATAATGACTGTATGTATAGTATAAATATATTAGTAAATCTGAAATCTACATGGTTCCCAAGGCTTCCTAATAATTTACACAATATAAAATGGCAGGTGGCAGAAATAAAATGTGGTCAGGCTAGCTGTGGTATGACCACATGTGATAAACTGTAGACACCACAGACCACATTTCAAATATTTTTCTCCAAATGGATGCATTGCCATTAAAACCTGCTAAAAAGTGTAGATCTTTTATTAATATATCTTTATTCTCTACGATCAAAGAACAAACAATGTTAGGTAACAATATTCCCTTCAATGCCATTCAGGGACAGGATGGAGAGGGTCTAATAGAGTGGGAGGAGGGTAATGCGGGATACGGGGGACAGGGCAGGCTGGGTTATTTCAGGTTCATGTTTAATGTCAGGAACACGGAGTATATTCTGTCTGTACTAATTGTACATCGCACTGTACCTCTCTGTCTACTGATCAGTTCCTACCAGAGGAAATCCCCTGTTGTGCTGTTAATTCTGTCTGTCCAGTATGAACTCTTACTAGTGACTGGCTGGAAACCTCCTACACTTTCCTGTAACTTCATTGCCAAGGAAGAGATTGCAGCATACATCCTGGTTTAACTGCTTGTGTGCCAGAGGGGCGTGTAATTGTACCATTGGCACCCAGTGTAGGCTGGGTTATAAAACAGCAGATTTTGCTCTGGAACTCAGACTGTTATCTCTGAGTATTGGGCACTCTTCCAGCTTGGGAGTTTTGCAACACAGTACCTAGCTTTAATGATCATGTGATATATGTATTTTTAGAAAGCTTTCTCCTAAGTCCATGTGGAGCAGAATCCAGGCTGATTTTGTCTCTGAACTAATGCTGGCTGCAAGTCTGCGACACGCTTACTTAAAACGAGTTTATTATTATTGGTTTTCAGGTGTCGTTCACAAAAATTGGAGGGCCAAAGTCACCCATCACTGGTTTATAACGGACCCTAATCTAATTTTTCAACACTGAGTCAATAGTTAACTTAAGTGAAATTTTTTTTCCCATACATATTGTCCCCAGCCCCTGCCAGTTCGGCAATCATACAGAATTATACTCCCAACACAGGCTGTGTCGGAAATGCAATTCGGATGCCACATTCAGCCCCTTGGTTCATTGTGTCGGTGACACAACTGAGCCAAGGGATAAGGAAAGAAAGCGCGCCCCCTCCCCAAAAAAAAAAGTTTAAGTTAATTTTTTTTCAACACTGAGTCAAAAACAGTTTAGTTGTCCTTTAGGCATAGGTTTATTGTTTGCTTACATTACATTATCATTTATATAGTGGCAACAATTTATGTAGCGCTAGGTACAGAGCATAGAGGGGGAGTGCATACTAAGTTAGATGAACAAGAACAGACTGATACATGAGGTAGAGAGCCCATGCTTATTTACAGGTGTCTTCAAAAGTCCCAGCCTCACATTGAGGGTGACACAGTCGCTGAACTAGCGGAACCAAAACTGTTGCAATCCCATTTTGACTTTCCTGACAGATTTTTTGTGTGCACCATTTATATATACCCCCATTAGTTTCCATGGGGATTGTACCACTTTGCTTCTCATTTGAATTCTACAAATAACCTTCCAAATTAGCCAACTTGGACCTATTGCTTTCTGATTGGTTGTTCAAACCTTATTAATCCATCTGCGACAAAGGACTAACATCCCGTCTGTCAAATCCGGTTGCTGGGACAGCCAATCAAAGCAACTTGATGTGTTTAGCTGTCAAAACCAGGCACTGTCAGCAGGGCCGTCTTTAACGCGGGGCAAACGGGGCAGCTGCCCTGGGCCCATTTACTCCTGGGGGGCCCCAAGGCAGCTGTCCCGTGGGCCCCCAGCCCCTGCTGCCGCGTTCACAGCGCATTGCGTTTGTGAACGCTTTTTTCCGGCAAGCCGCATCCGATGGATGCGACGGCCGAAAAAAAAAAAAAAAAAAAACTGACGCCGGATGTGACGTTGCGTCACATCCGGTTTCTGTTTCCCTCCTCCGTGCAAGAGGGAAGACTGCACGGAGGAGACATCCGGCGGGGGACACGGAGCAGCTTCATGTAAGTACGGGGGGGGGGGGGGCTGGCTGGCACAATATTCCTGGTATCTGACTGGCACTATATTACTGGGTATCTGATTGGCACAATATTACTGGGTATCTGATTGGCACTATATTACTGGGTATCTGATTGGCACTATATTACTGGGTATCTGATTGGCACTATATTACTGGGCATCTGATTGGCACTATATTACTTGGCATCTGATTGGCACTATATTACTGGGTATCTGATTGGCACTATAGTACTGGGCATCTGATTGGCACTATATTACTGGGTATCTGATTGGCACCATATTACTGGGCATCTGATTGGCACTATATTACTGGGTCTCTGATTGGCACTATATTACTGGGTATCTGATTGGCACTATATTACTTGGCATCTGATTGGCACTATATTACTGGGCATCTGATTGGCACTATATTACTGGGTATCTGATTGGCACTATATTACTTGGCATCTGATTGGCACTATATTACTGGGTATCTGATTGGCACTATATTACTTGGCATCTGATTGGCACTATATTACTGGGTATCTGACTGGCACTATATTACTTGGCATCTGATTGGCACTATATTACTGGGCATCTGATTGGCACTATATTACTTGGCATCTGATTGGCACTATATTACTGGGCATATGATTGGCACTATATTACTGGGTATCTGATTGGCACTATATTACTGGGCATCTGATTGGCACTATATTACTGGGCATATGATTGGCACTATATTACTGGGTATCTGATTGGCACTATATTACTGGGCATATGATTGGCACTATATTACTGGGTATCTGATTGGCACTATATTACTGGGCATCTGATTGGCACTATATTACTGGGCATATGATTGGCACTATATTACTGGGTATCTGATTGGCACTATATTACTGGGCATATGATTGGCACTATATTACTTGGCATCTGATTGGCACTATATTACTGGGCATCTGACTGGCACTATATTACTGGGCATCTGATTGGCACTATATTACTGGGTATCTGATTGGCACTATATTACTTGGCATCTGACTGGCACTATATTACTTGGCATCTGATTGGCACTATATTACTTGGCATCTGATTGGCACTATATTACTGGGTATCTGATTGGCACTATATTACTTGGCATCTGACTGGCACTATATTACTGGGCATCTGATTGGCACTATATTACTGGGCATCTGACTGGCACTATATTACTTGGCATCTGATTGTCACTATATTACTGGGCATCTGATTGGCACTATATTACTGGGTATCTGATTGGCACTATATTACTTGGCATCTGACTGGCACTATATTACTGGGCATCTGATTGGCACTATATTACTGGGTATCTGACTGGCACTATATTACTGGGTCTCTGATTGGCACTATATTACTGGGCATCTGATTGGCACTATATTACTGGGCATCTGATTGGCACTATATTACTGGGTATCTGATTGGCACTATATTACTGGGCATCTGATTGGCACTATATTACTGGGCATCTGACTGGCACAATATTACTGGGCTCTGGCTGGCACAATATTACTGGGCTCTGACTGGCACAATACTGGGCTCTGGCTGGCACAATATTACAGGCATCTGACTGGCACAATATTACAGGCATCTGACTGGCACAATATTCCTGGCCTCTGACTGCACACTATTACAGGCATCAGACTGGCATAATATTACAGGCATCTGACTGGCATTATATTACAGGCATCTGGCTGGCACTATATTACTGGACATCTGGCTGGCACAATATTACTGGGCATCTGGCTGGTACAATATTACTGGGCATCTGGCTGGCACAATATTACTGGCCTCTGACTGCACACTATTACAGGCATCTGACTGGCATAATATTACAGGCATCTGACAGGCACCATATTCCTGGGCTCTGACAGGCACAATATTACAAGCATCTGACTGGCATAATATTACAGGCATCTGACTGGCATAATATTACAGGCATCTGACTGGCACAATATTCCAGGCATCTGACTGGCACAATATTCCTGGCCTCTGACTGCACACTATTACAGGCATCTGACTGGCATAATATTACAGGCATCTGACAGGCACCATATTCCTGGGCTCTGACAGGCACAATATTCCTGGGCTCTGACTGGCTCACTATTACAAGCATCTGACTGGCATAATATTACAGGCATCTGACTGGCATAATATTACAGGCATCTGACTGGCACAATATTCCAGGCATCTGACTGGCACAATATTCCTGGCCTCTGACTGCACACTATTACAGGCATCTGACTGGCATAATATTACAGGCATCTGACAGGCACCATATTCCTGGGCTCTGACAGGCACAATATTCCTGGTATCTGACTGGCACAATATTATTGGTATCTGACTGGCACAATATTACTGGTATCTGACTGGCACATTATTACTGGGCTCTGACTGGCACAATATTGCAGGCATCTGACTGGCACAATATTGCAGGCATCTGACTGGCACAATATTACTAGGCTCAGACTGGCACAATATTACTGGGCTCTGACTGGCACAATATTACTGGCATCCGAAAGTTACAATATTACTGGCATCTGAATGGCACAACAATTATGGCATATGTGTGTGTGTGTGTGGGGGGGGGGGGGTAACATTGCGATGGATGGCGGGATTGCATGCAGGGGAGGGGGCAGGGTCCAGGGGGCCCAAGCAAATGCTTGCCCAGGGTCCAATCACTATTAAAGACGGCCCTGACTGTCAGCAATCGGGGGGAAGGGAGAGACTGAAGAATAAATAAAACTTTAAAAAAAAATTTTTTAAAAAGACCGCGCTTTTCAGGCAGAGACGGAGGTGAGAGGGGATCGGAAGATCCCTCTCACCATTGCTCTGCCTGCCGGCAGGCTGCACAGGGAGCCAAACAGGCAGCACAGAGAAACCTCTGGAGGGACCATGCTGCCTGCCACTAGCCACCAGGAAAAGGTAAGTGCTGATGGGAGTCAGAGTGTGTGTGATGGGAGACAGTGTGTGTGACTGAGTGTGATGGGAGTCAGAGTGTGTGTGACTGAGTGTGATGGGAGTCAGAGTGTGTGTGATGGGAGACAGTGTGTGTGACTGAGTGTGATGGGAGTCAGAGTGTGTGTGATGGGAGACAGTGTGTGTGACTGAGTGTGATGGGAGTCAGAGTGTGTGTGATGGGAGACAGTGTGTGTGACTGAGTGTGATGGAAGTCAGAGTGTGTGTGATGGGAGACAGTGTGTGTGACTGAGTGTGATGGGAGTCAGAGTGTGTGTGATGGGAGACAGTGTGTGTGACTGAGTGTGATGAGAGTCAGAGTGTGTGTGATGGGAGACAGTGTGTGTGATGGGATTCGGTGTGTGACTGAGTGTGATGGGAGTAGGAGTGTGTGACTGAGTGTGATGGGAGTAGGAGTGTGTGTGTGATGGGAGTATGAGCTTGATGTGAGTCTGTGTGTGATGTGGGGTCATGAAATGGAGGTGATGGGGCATGTCTTAGGTGTGTAACGTGGGTGTGCAGCTTGGGTAGGAGGGTGCCCGGATTTTGTCTGCCTAGGGCAGCACAAAATCAAGATACACCACTGCAAATAACTGACCCCATACTCTGTATTGTAGCGCTTTTTACAACTTGTCTCATCAGCTTTTGGAATCGCCCATGTATTTACCGATTTATTTCCACTGTACTGTGGAGAGAGGCGTGTTCTTTTTGGCTTCATTCTCCACTTTATTGGTAATTTTTTTTTTACCATAAATGGGTCTCCATTCGCCTATTTTTTTTTTTTTTAGTTTTGACTTCATCGTTTGTTTTCCATAATAATTTTTGTTGTTGTTAGTGTAGTGTTTTAATACCCTTATCAACTCCACAATCTTTTTTTACGTGCATGATATAAACTAATTTTTAGAATAAGATCGCTATTATTATAACATAAGATTCTCTGCATGGAATCCCATTATCACTAGACAGCTGTTAAGTCCACAGATTGCCTTTTCCATTGTATGGTATTCTTACAATTTTGTCAAATTTTTTTAGTGCTTTGATCACATGCTCCTCATTATTCTCGGATTGCTTGAATACTGCAAAAGGAAAATGGAGTGAGCTAAAAGGAAATTTAAAAAAAATTAAGGGAGTAGGGTTAGGAAATGGACTTCCAAGGTAGTGTTCTCAGATATACTACTTGTGCCATGTGCTGCACCGGAGAGACAGCGAGTGGTTACGGAGATTAATGCATCATTGAAGTCTTGGTGTAAGAATGAGGGCTTTGGGTTTGTAGAGCGTTGGGTCGATTTTGCATTGGGGTACAACCTCTGCAGTTGGGATGGATTGCACATGAATGCAAGATGGGCTCATGTGCTAGGGGATGGGATAGCTACACACAGTAGTGTATCTTCCACAAGGCAAAAAGGCACTCTCCTATGGCGGCACTTTGCTAGAAGGTGGCATTTTGCCAGAGGGTGTAAAAGCACACTTCTGGTGTTTCAAACATTTTCGCTCCCTCCCCCACCATTCAGTAAGATTTAGCTGATTCTAATTAATCGGGATGATGGTGGCATGTAATGGGGGTGATGGGGCATTTAGTGTGTATGCAATGTGGGTAATGGGAGCATGTAATGGGGGTGATTGGGCATATAATGTGTGTGCAATGTGGATGATTGTGCATGTAATCGGGTGATGGGGCATGTCATAGGTGTGCAATGTAGGTGATGGGGCATGTCGTAGGTGTGCAACATGGGTGGGGCGGTGCCCAAATTTTGTCTGCCTTGGGCAGCACAAAACCAAGATACACCACTGGCTACACAGTTAAACTAGGAATGAGCGGGATATACCAATAAGCACTGGGCTAGACAGTATAGGAAGGGAAGGTGACTTAGTTAGTACCCAGGTAACCTCTGGGAGCATGGATAGTACAGATTATAGTATAGATAATAAACAACTTCAAAATTAAATCACAAGTGGATCATGGCAGTGGCATAAAGTGTATGCTTAATAATGCCAGAAGTTTAACTGGTAAAATAAGGGAATTGTTGCTGGCAGTAGGAATGAATCAAAAGCTGTGACTTAATTGGTATAACAGAAACATGGTGGGATGACAAACATGATTGGTCCAACAGTTTGGAGGGCTATATGTTGGTTAGAAAAGATAGATCAAACAATAGAGCCGGATTGGCAGGAAGATATATATATATATGATGTCAGTATTGAACATGCAGAATCATTGTGGTTTGATATAATCAGTGGGGCTAGAACTGGCCAGAAAATATTACAAACCACCAAATACTGGTGATCTTGAAGAATCATAAACATTAATGCAAATACAAAAGGCTTCACAAATATGATGTAATATCATTATGGGGAAATTGGTAAGGGCCCTACCAAAACACTGAATTTCAAAAAGGCCAACTTGGTACATCTTTAGCAGGCTCTTGGTATTGTTGACTGGGATGCATTATTTTTGGTAAAAGTACAAAAGTTAACTGGAATACCTTCAAACTAACACTGTAAAAATAAACATATACATGTATATCCTTTGGAAACAAATACAAAAGAAGCAAACTAAAACCAGTCAGGTGAATCAGGAAATAAATAAAAAGAAAGTAGCTTACATTATAAAGCTGAGGGATCAGCAGAGGCATCTATATAATATAAATATAAGGATATCAACACCAGCAAAGCCTGTAAAATGGCAAATAAAAACAGTGAAGTGTGTGTTTGGCGCTCCAAGGGTTACTTTACAGCAGGGGCGTTGCTAGGTCTTCGGATGATCTGGGGCTAGAGCCCAGATGAGCTCGGTCACACACGCCGTCTATCTTTCTCACACACGCCGTCTCTCTCTGTCTCTCTTTCTCTCACACGCCGTCTCTCTCTGTCTCACACACACCATCTCTCTCTTTCTCACACACACCGTCTCTCTCCCACACACTCACACTGTCTCTCTCTTTCTCACACACAGACACCCTGAGACACACTCACACACATACACTTACGCAAACACCCTTACACATACACACACACACATACACTTATGTAAACACACACACCTAGACACCCACACACACACACATTGAGACACCCACCCACACACACACACATTGAGACACCCACACACATTCACACACACTGAGGTTCCCGCACACATTCACACACATTGAGACACACACACTTTCACACATTGAGACACACTTACACACATTGAGACACCCAGACACACACTTACACACATTGAGACACCCAGACACACACTGAGACACTCAGACACACACTTACATACATTGAGACACCCAGACACACACTTACACACATTGAGACACCCACACACTTACACATATTGAGACACCCTGACACACACTGAGACACCCAGACACACACTGTGACAGATCCAGGCTATCTGGGGATATGTGATACGAATGGGAAATGTTCGACCATTATAAAGTTATGTGTTTTTATGTGGTTTTTTTTGTGTTGAAATTAAAATGGCAATTCGCCTCTGTCCTGGAGATAATTGAATTACTTCCCAATTATCTCCAGGGCAGGGGGGAGGAAATCATAATGCCTGCTGGGAATAATCTCTGTCTGTGGGTCCTATGTCTGTCTATTGTTACAGTCTCCCATTGGGTCCCCTAGGGGAGTGTCCACCAAGTGGGAGACCTGCATAAATACGGGCGGGTAGCCCACAGTAAAAGCAGTTCATGTGTTACCCTCAACACAGAACGTGGTCTCGTTATTGGGGGGGGGGGGGGGGGGGGGAGATCTACTAAACGGCGGTTTGTGCATCTGATGCTGAGGGTACTGTAACACACACTTACACACATTGAGACACCCACACACTTACACATATTGAGACACTGTGACACACACTGAGACACCCAGATACACACTTACTCATATTGAGACACCCTGACACACACCTAGACACCCACACACAGTCACACATTTCTTCTATTTATTTTTTTTACTTTACCTTACAGTTGGTCCGTTATCCAGGATCTTCTGCTGGATGTCACCTGACATCCGGCGAGCAGCTCTCACAGCGCGACGGGGGCGGAGCTTGCACCCATCGCGCAGTGCTCTGTATGGCCAGGAGGTGCGGTCACTTCAGGCACATGCCTGTGGGCCGCACCTCGAGGAGGAGAGGCTAGGGAGAGAGCTCCCTATAGCAGCCTCTCCTCCCGATCGGCCCTCACCCCCGTTTGAGGCTAATCCTCCGATTCTGGGACCATGTCCCAGACGGAGGAAAGCTAAGCGGGGGATTTAAAAAAAAAAAAAATTAAACAATTATAGCCCTGGAGTCTCGGGGCTAAAGAATACTTTAGCCCAAGAGTCTCCTTTCGGGGCTATGAAGGGGGGACTCGGGGCTATAGCCCCAGTAGCCCACCCCTAGCGACCCCTCTGCTTTACAGTGCTGCTACCCAGTGCCGGACTGGGAGAAAAATTCGGCCCGGGCATTTTTTTATCACAGCGGCCCACTAAGAAGGGGGCGGGGCAGAGGAGGTGTGTTTTGTCACCACCAATGACAAACACGCTCCCTCTCAAAGTGAGCATGTTGGTTCAATGCTCTTCCAGGGCAGACCATGCGCAGAGCTCTGCTGAAGAGCTCTAGCATGAGAAAAAAACCCTGTATTTGTTCTGCACAGTGCAAGCAAATTTAATAACATGCTTGCACTGTGTTTCCTTGCAACTTGTCTCTGGTGTCTCTATAAATGGATACCAGGAGACAAAAATGCCAGGAAAGAGTATTGAGCATGTGTTTGGAGCCTGCTTGTGGGATTGCGTGTGTGTATAGTGAGCTGATTGTGGTGTGGTATTGTGTAATAAGGTCGGTTTTAGTTGTGTTGTGTTTGTGGTGTAATGTGATGCATTTGTGGCTAGGGGCTGTAGAGAATGTGTGTATAGGGGATATAGTAAGTGTGTGCATATAGGCTATAGTGTGTGTGTGTGTGTATATATAGATGTAGTGTGTGTTTAGGGGTGTAGTATGTGTTTGCTTACAAGGAATCTAGTGTGTGTATATATACATATATATATATATATATATATATGAGTCTAGTGTGTGTTTGAAGGACCCAGAATGTGTATAGGAGATCTAGTGAGTGTGTGTTTATAACGGTTTCAGAGTGTATATAGGGATCTAGTGTGTGTCTGGAATGTAATGTGTTTAGGGGTGCAGTATGTGTGTGAGGGGTGCTGTGTGTGTATATATATATATGCCAGGAGTTTGCCCCCCAATATGCCATTTA
Organism: Pelodytes ibericus; assembly: GCA_036172795.1. Taxonomy (NCBI): domain Eukaryota; kingdom Metazoa; phylum Chordata; class Amphibia; order Anura; family Pelodytidae; genus Pelodytes; species Pelodytes ibericus. Next base: position 202,186,794 of record CM069858.1, on the reverse strand, counting down.
ATATGCCAGTATTTTGCTCTCAATATGCCAGGATTTTGCCCCCAATATGCCATTTAATATGCCAGGATATTGCCCCCAATATGTCATTTTATATTCCAGGATTTTTCCCCCAATATGCCATTTAATATTCCAGGATTTTGCCCCCAATATGCCATTTAATATTCCAGGATATTGCCCCCAATATGTCATTTAATATTCCAGGATTTTGCTCTCAATATGCCAGGATTTTGCCCCCAATATGCCATGTAATATGCCAGGATATTTCCCCTTAGTATGCTCGTTATGCCACCCTCCTCCCCCCTTCCCCAGACCCCAGTACTTACCTCTTTGCTGCTCCGTCTCCCGGTGCTCTGAAGGTCCGTGGCTGTGAGGGAAGCGTTGTGAGTTCCCCTCCAGCCGCACGGAACAATAAAGTTTGTTTAAAAAAAAAAGTTCCAACAAACTTTATTGACCACGCAGCTGGAGGGGAGCGCACAACGCTTCCCTCACAGCCACGGACCTGCACCGGGGGACAGAGCAGGAACGAGGTAAGTTTTTTATTTTTTATTTTTTTTAATGCAGGGGATGCCACTGCTGAGACCTCCCCTGCCGGCCGCGGCCCACCAGGCATTTGCCCGGTGTGCCCGATGGCCAGTCCGGGCCTGCTGCTACCTATTTAGGGGTGTACCCTCCAAATACACCGCCTCAGTAGGAATTTGTGCAACATAGAAGAATAAAGGTGTGCAAACCAGTGAAATAAAATGATACTTAGCTTGGTAGATTATCTTGCACAGATTTCGTATACATGTAACAAAACACAAAAGAAACCACGTAGTGTAGATCAGGATTGAATTAGGCACTTCTACCCAATCTCTTACATATGGCACTCACATATGGTAGGGAGCCACTCATCCAGGCTCTAGGCATAGGGGCACGTGGGCAGTGTAAGTGAGGGTCTCGCTGGATGGATTTAGCGAAATCAGGTCGGTGCGTGAGCTTTGTTATCTCAGATGGTCAGAGGGGACAGAGAGAAAGCAGATATTTTAAATAATTTATTCTCTTCTGTTTTTTTACCAAGGAAGAGCCTATGGACTACTGCAAACTACTTTTACAGAACAGTCACAGCATGCATGTGATTGGTTGACAGAAGAAAAAGTGTTAAAACGTATTTGCTCAAATATAAGACGACCCTGATTATAAGTCGACCCCCCCCCAAACTTTGGATATTCCTTTAGGAAAAAAGCTTTTTTTCCGCTTTCAGTGCTTTAATGGTATTGTAACAATACTGAAAAAAATGCCCGTCGGCATTTCGATCGCTCCGGAGAGCGATTGAAATGCTGGTTTTAAAGGCACAGTGCCTTTAAAACGCGGGCAGGGCCGGCCCAAAACATTGTGCTGCCTGGGGAAAAAAAACGAAATGCTGCCCTTCCCCCCAAAAAAATAAAATAAATTTCACAGTCATGATAATTCAAACTAAAATGAAACTTATCTGGAACAGATAATTAAATGCAAGAGAATTGCACAGCCTATTTTCATAATAATGTTTGTTTTTCCATTTCTTTCTTTTCACTTCATGAGTGAGCTCCTATAACCATTTTTTAAAATTTGTATATGCCCACTAAAGCACCTTTTATATACATAATAATATTTTTTTTTTTCAAAGAACTCACCCATAAGGTGAAAAGAGAGTAATGGTAAAACATTCTTATGATAATAGGCTGTGCAATTCCCTAAAACATAATGCGACCAGTGACCTATAACAAAATCCAGACAGATATAGTCAGTGTCAGACGAGTTAACCCCTGGATTGCTTAACATATGTAGACAGTGTCAGATGAGTTAACCCCTGGATGGCTAGACAGATATAGGTAGTGTCAGAGAAGTTAACCCCTTGGTGGCTAGACAGATATAGGTAGTATCAGAGGAGTTAACCCCTTGGGTGGCTAGGCAGATAGAGGCAGTGTCAGAGGAGTTAACCCCTTGGGTGGCTAGACAGAAATAGACAGTGTCAGAGGAGTTAACCCCTTGGGTGGCTAGACAGATAAAGGCAGTATCAGAGGAGTTAACCCCTTTATCCACACACACTCTCACTCACACTGACATACACACACTCACTCACACTGACATACACACACTCACTCACACTGACATACACACACACTCACATACACACACTCTCACTCACAATGACATACATACACATTTACACACTGTCAGTTTTTAACTTACCTGCTGCAAGAATCTCTCTTTGCTTTGAGCTCCGTGTGAAGGAGGTCTCAGCCAATCTTCGGAGGTTTCTGAATTCTCAGCCAATCAGGAAAGTTGAGAAGTCTCACCTGATTAGCTGAGACCTCCTTCAATCAAGGAACACAGGGAAACAAAGAAAATGACTACTGCATGGACCAGCAAAGTGCTGCCTCTGCCAGGGTGCAGCCTGGGGCAGCTGCCCCACTCTGCCCCAATAAAGGGCCGGCCCTGAACGCGGGTATTACAAAAACGAGAATAGGAAGCGAATTTTTCGCTTCCTATGCTCAGTAAGTGTTTCTGATTGCCTCGCAAGTCGAGGCAATCAGTAACACAAAAGAAAATGCACGATCTTGGTCACTGTTTGACCAAGATGGCGCTGCTCTTCTAAGGGCAAGAGCACAGGAGGCAGGAAGTACCTGCTTCCTGTGCTCTTCCTGCAGTCACATGATTGCCTCTTCACAGAGGCAATCAGTGACTGCCAGGCACACTGACAAGCAGTGGGGATGCTCTGATGAGCACCCCCACTGCCTGGTCAGATCAATATTAACCCTATATTGATGTGACCAGTTACATTTTTTTTAGTGAGGGAGAGAGACAGATCAAAGTTATAAAAGTAAGTAAAAGTACAAAAAAATAATAAATACACAACACACGAATAATAAAACAATAAAAACATTTTTATAAAAGCAATTCCCTGCCTTTAACCCCTTCCCGGCCACTGATCTTGCGCAAGCAGTGATCGTGCACATCAGCGCATTTATTTTTGCTGTTTGTGCATTTTTTAGGGGTTCATTTTTTTGTACTGTAATTTATTACAGTACTACAAAGGCTCTTCTAAAAGTTAATAACCCCTTCTTTGCCGTCGATCACTGCTTACGCAATGATATTGACGCCAAAGCAATTTTTATCTGTCTGCATATTTTTTTTTTTTACACATATCCGCTAGGGGATTACGTGTAAAGTAAAAATATTTGAGATTTTTTTTTTTTAAGCTGTCTGAGCGCATAGCGATCAGTAACAGCGAATTAGTGGCAAAGGCGGTTTGGTGATTGCTCAATTAAGCTCACCATTCGCCCTGGTCAGATCAAAATTGGTTGGATCAATATTCACAAATATTGATCTGCCTCCCTCTCCTCACTTACATTTTTGTGACGGAAAGAGATAGATCAGTATTAGTGATATAAAATAACATTTTATAAAATGTTCAGGTTTTATGAAAGTCTTTCACTGTGTATTAACCCCTTCCCTGCCATTCATCACTGTATAAGCAGTTATCTTGCACAGCAACAGTATGTTTTGCTGTCTGCACTGTTTTATGGATTAATTTCTTTGTTCTGTAATGTATTACAGTACTAGATAGGCTTTAAGAGCTATTAACCCCTTCTTTGCTCGAGATCACTGCTTACCAGTGGCGTAGCGTGGGGGGTGCAGGGGGGGCCGGCCGCACCGGGCGCAATATCTGGGGGGGCGCACTAGCCCTATGCGCCGCCAGGGCCGTCTTTAACGCGGGGCAAACGGGGCAGCTGCCCTGGGCCCATTTACTCCTGGGGGGCCCCAAGGCAGCTGTCCCGTGGGCCCCCAGCCCCTGCTGCCGCGTTCACAGCGCATTGCGCTTGTGAACGCTTTTTTCCGGCAAGCCGCATCCGATGGATGCGACGGCCGGAAAAAAAAAAAAAAAAAAAACTGCCGCCGGATGTGACGTCGCGTCACATCCGGTTTCTGTTTCCCTCCTCCGTGCAAGAGGGAAGACTGCACGGAGGAGACATCCGGCGGGGGACACGGAGCAGCTTCATGTAAGTACGGGGGGGGGGGGGGGGGGCTGGCTGGCACAATATTCTTGGTATCTGACTGGCACTATATTACTGGGTATCTGATTGGCACTATATTACTTGGCATCTGATTGGCACTATATTACTGGGTATCTGATTGGCACTATATTACTGGGTATCTGATTGGCACTATATTACTGGGCATCTGATTGGCACTATATTACTGGGTATCTGATTGGCACTATATTACTGGGCATCTGATTGGCACTATATTACTGGGCATCTGATTGGCACTATATTACTGGGTATCTGACTGGCACTATATTACTTGGCATCTGACTGGCACTATATTACTGGGCATCTGATTGGCACTATATTACTGGGTATCTGATTGGCACTATATTACTTGGCATCTGATTGGCACTATATTACTGGGCATCTGATTGGCACTATATTACTGGGTATCTGATTGGCACTATATTACTTGGCATCTGATTGGCACTATATTACTGGGCATCTGACTGGCACTATATTACTGGGCATCTGGCTGGCACAATAATACTGGGCATCTGACTGGCACAATAATACTGGGCATCTGACTGGCACTATATTACTGGGCATCTGGCTGGCACAATAATACTGGGCATCTGACTGGCACAATAATACTGGGCATCTGACTGGCACTATATTACTGGGCATCTGGCTGGCACAATAATACTGGGCATCTGGCTGGCATAATATTACAGGCATCTGGCTGGCACTATATTACTGGGCTCTGACTGGCACAATATTACAGGCATCTGACTGGCATAATATTACAGGCATCTGACTGGCACAATATTACAGGCCTCTGACTGGCACAATATTCCTGGCCTCTGACTGGCACACTATTACAAGCATCTGACTGGCATAATATTACAGGCATCTGACTGGCACAATATTACAGGCATCTGACTGGCACAATATTCCTGGCCTCTGACTGCACACTATTACAGGCATCTGACTGGCATAATATTACAGGCATCTGACAGGCACCATATTCCTGGGCTCTGACAGGCACAATATTCCTGGGCTCTGACAGGCACAATATTCCTGGGCTCTGACAGGCACAATATTCCTGGTATCTGATTGGCACAATATTATTGGTATCTGACTGGCACAATATTACTGGTATCTGACTGGCACATTATTACTGGGCTCTGACTGACACAATATTGCAGGCATCTGACTGGCACAATATTGCAGGCATCTGACTGGCACAATATTACTAGGCTCTGACTGGCACAATATTACTGGGCTCTGACTGGCACAATATTACTGGCATCCGAAAGTTACAATATTACTGGCATCTGAATGGCACAACAATTATGGCATATGTGTGTGTGTGTGTGTGTGTGTGGGGGGGGGGGGGGGGGGGGTAACATTAGAGGTACAGGATTGAGGAGGTTGGCTCCATCTAGCCCAGTCTTGGATCATCTCCAGGGTATGGTTCCATTTTGATGTTTAGTTTTTGTTCTTGATATTTTTTGTCGTTTACGATGGTTGTGAGACGACATATAATAGCATGGCCCATGCTAGGTTACTACATGTGTATATTTGTATTCATAGACCTGCTGAAAATGTGGAGAATGTGTGTAATGCATGTTCGCACTCAATAAAGTGTTGGAAAATAAACTTGTATTTAGATGCATTTTACTTTAATTACATAAGTATTTTCATAACAAACAATACATGTGCTTGGGGGGTAAGGGTTTCTTTAACTAATCTAGTAGAAGAGACTCGAGTGCTAAAATCCACGGGTTAGGGGGCGCAAATTACTTGCCTTGCCCCGGGTGCTGACAACCCACGCTACGCCACTGCTGCTTACGCACTGATTCTGAGGCCGCGGACTCAGGGTTCGATTTTGACCCTGGAGTGATGGGTGTCTACCGTTAAAAAATATATGGTTTAGTGGGGGTAAATTACATTGGCTGGCTTCAAAGATATATCCCATATAGGACACGGACGCAGGTTGACTACATGTCAAAATTCCAAGTTGGAATTTTGAGATGTGCATCTCACAAATGTTGCCTTCAAGCCAAAAAACAAACCAACAAACCTATGCATGGGTGCTATCCCTGTACTCGGAAGATGTTGTTAAACACATATTGGGTTGTTGTTTGGCAGTGACATATACCAGAATCTGTGAATTCATGCCTGAAGTACAATGCATGTGGAAAACAAACTCCCAAAAAAGTACTACCACAAACTTTTACAAAGGCTGGTGGTAGAATAAGTACATATACAGTATTAAAATACCACCATTTGAAATATCTTAGGATGTCTATTTTCCAAAAATATATGGTTTGATGGGGTAAAATTCATTGGATGGCTTCAAAAATGTTCCAAATGGAACATGGGCGCAGGCTGACTACATGTCAAAATTCCAGGTTGGAAATGCGAACCCCCTAAATGTGGCCTTTTAGCCCCAAAACAAACCAACAAACCTATGCATGGGTGGTATGCCTGTACTCAGGAGATGTTGAGGTGTTATTTGGAAATACCCCTTCACATTTTAAGGTAATGTTTACCTAAATTGCAATCTATGTGAAAAATTTAAAAAAACTATTTTTTGCTGCAAACTTTAGCAAAGATTGGTGGTAAAATGGCAACATGAAATATGTCAAAATACCCCAAGTTAAATGCCCTGAGTGGTCTAGTTTTCAAAAATATGTACATGTTGGGGGTCATTCATGGATTTAGTACAGATATCAGTGTTACAATGTCACTATCGCTAATTTTGAAAAAAAAAAAAAGGATTTTAAAATAGCTTTGCACTACTTCAACTAGTTCTGGCCCTGTAACATGAATAATAAAGCACAAAAACATAAAACATGGGCTATTTCTGAACTCAGGACATATATTAGAAACTATTTAGCAGTGTTTTTTTGTTGTCTCTTGTACATAAGTATACAATTTTTCAAATAAAAGTCATAAAAAAAAGAATTTTTAAAATTTTTTTGCCATATTTTATTTATTTTACATCAATTTATATGCTATTATCAAAATAATGGTATCAAAGAAAGCCCTTCTTATGACGATAAAAACGATATATAGTTTGTGTGGGTACACTAAATGAGACAGAAATAAATTACAGCAAAACACAAACACCTCAGAAATGTTAAAACAGCCCATGTCACCAAGTGTCGGACAAGCCAAAAAAGTCATGTCACTAAGAGGTTAAAAAAGTATCCAGGCTGGTTTTAAAGGCATCTAACGTATTTGCTAGAACCACTTCTTCAGGCAGTTAATTTCATATCTTAATTATCCTTACTGTAAAAAAAATCCCTTCCGCTGTCGTAGACTAAATCTCCATTCTTCAAGTCTTAGCGGGTGACCTCTTGTCCTTTGTACCGTTCTGTTAAAGAACAGGTCATTATAAAGCCTTTTGTATGGGCCCTGTACATATTGATATAACATGATCATATCCCCTCTAAGCTGCCGTTTCTCTAACGTGCACAAATTTAACTTTTCCGGCCTTTCTTCATAACGAATACTTTCCATTCCCCTGATTAGTTTTGTAGCCCTCCTCTGCACTTTCTCTAGTTCCATAACGACTTTTTTTATTTTTTTTTTTTAAAGGCGCCTAGAATTGAACTGCATATTTAAGGTGGGGTCTTGCCATGGACCTAAAGGAGGGATGTAGGGCCAGTATGCAGGTAATAAAATCAAACATATGGTGCAAAGTCCAAAAACATATCAGTAGGAAATATTTTTAACAAGGGTTAAAACAAAAAAAAAGTTTAGTTGTCCTTTAAGTATCAAAATAAACTCATTTGATACAAGTTATTGCTTTTCATGCTGTGTGGATATTTTTATGTAACTTGTTTCTGCTCAGGAAACATCTGACTGGAGCTAGTTTACAGGAAGGATGTGGATTTCTATATTATCTGCCTTCAACCAGTCTCCAAAGCATTAAGACACATGTACCTCCCTCCTCAGATGCAAACTGGATACAGTAGTTAATCCTTTAAGTATCAAAATAAACTCATTTGATACAAGTTATTGCTTTTCATGCTGTGTGGATATTTTTATGTAACTTGTTTCTGCTCAGGAAACATCTGACTGGAGCTAGTTTACAGGAAGGATGTGGATTTCTATATTATCTGCCTTCAACCAGTCTCCAAAGCATTAAGACACATGTACCTCCCTCCTCAGATGCAAACTGGATACAGTAGTTAATCCTAACAAGTTTTGTATCATTCTCTGATAATAGCACTGCTTCTCACAGCAGTAATGAGGAGGGGGAGCAGATTTCTCATGGAAACTATAGTCCTCAGCAGATGAAGATGTTAAAAGGACTGTATCACCTAAACATTGTTTTTACATAACATAGTAATTTAGGTTGAAAAAAGACACAAGTCCATCAACTTCAACCTTTCTACCTATCATTCCGATCATAAAAAGGATTGAGAATCATTGTGCTAGCATCATTATCAGTAAATGCCTACATTAAGAGAAAATGTATTTTACATGTGTCTGTGGAGTCTCCTCTTTATGACATCACTGTGGATTGATATGCAAATGCAAACGTGTAATTTGCATATCAACCCACAAGTGATGTCATGAGCAGGAGTCTCCACAGACACATGTAAAGCACATTTATTCTCAGGATTTAGGCATTTACTTTCAATTTTGAGTGAATATAGATCATTTTCAATCATTTTTTATTCTCTACATTCTCAGTGATGCAATGTTTAGGTGAGATAGCCACTTTAACGGCGACACAAGGTGTCCATAAGGTGCAACCTTTAGACAGACCTGGGCTAATTGATTCATTAAAAGGCAAATCTCACCCCTACCACCAAAAGCAAGTAGTCATTGCTATACCCCGGTATGTGTTTCATTGAGCTATTTTTAGTTAGGTATAACGTAAATGTGTATGTATGTGAGTGTGTATAAATGTATATATGTGTGTGGGGTAAGTGTATGTATGTGAGTGTGTGTATAAATGTGTATATATGTGAGTGCGTGTTAAGTGGGTGTGGGGTAAGTGTATGTATGTGAGTGTGTATAAATGTGTATGTGTGTGTGGGGTAAGTGTATGTACGTGAGTGTGTGTATAAATGTGTATCTATGTGAGTGCGTGTTAAGTGGGTGTGGGGTAAGTGTATGTATGTGAGTGTGTGTGTATAAATGTGTATGTGTGTGTGGGGTAAGTGTATGTACGTGAGTGTGTGTATAAATGTGTATCTATGTGAGTGCGTGTTAAGTGGGTGTGGGGTAAGTGTATGTATGTGAGTGTGTGTGTATAAATGTGTATGTGTGTGTGGGGTAAGTGTATGTATGTATACATGTGTATGTGTGTGTGGGGTAAGTGTAACTGTGTGGGAAGGGGGGGTAAGTGTGACTGTGTGGGAAGGAGGGGGGGGGGTAAGTGTGACTGTGTATGCATGTGTGCGTTTGTAGTTAATGTGACTGTGGCGAAACCGGCCTCCCCACGTGTCCTTGGAGGGGGCTGCTTGCCCGCCTCTTGCCTTTGGACTATGGACCAGACTTTATGAGAATGTGTTAACCCAGATAGCTATGCCATGGAGCCCATTTGTGTAGTTAAAGACTTCGGCTCCATAGCAATTGAACTGTGTGAATAGGATCTGAGCGCTCTTCAGTAGTTTTGTGCGCTCAGATCCCAGCTATCTGGGGATATGTGAAATGTCTGTGTGTTATGTGAAAAGGTTACTTTATGTATTTTAAAGTGTTTTGTGTCTTTTTGCAACCATGTGCTTAATGGAGTCTTGGGTCTGTCCTGGGAGATAATTGAATTATTCTCCAGGATAGAAGACTCTGAAACTGGTTTGGGCCAGAAAGCCATGCTTCATTTAGTCACAAAGGACTTTCCCTTAACTTTTGAACCCCTGGTCTGATTCGTGCCATTTTTTTAATATGTTGTTGCCCTGAATGGATTGATTATGAAAATGTATGCTTTATGTTTGTGACATGTATATTTTAGAAGTTATAAATATTGTGTAAAAACTGTATTCCTCTGCCGGTGATAATGAGATTACCCATTGTGTTCCGTAATCATATTACATGCAGAGAGGAGGATTCTGTGTGGGAGTGTCTGTGTGTATTGTATGGATTGATTGGTTGTTTTGTAATGCCCTGTGGGCTGTACTATGTTTGTGGATTGGGAATAAAAGAGACTGTATGTGACAGTACAGGGAGTTCCTGTTTTAACCCTCAAAGTGAAGTGTCGTCTCATTATTGGGGGAAGGATTTATTGTATGCTGTTCCAGTTTGACTGCTAGGAGAGTAAACCTATTCGTATGGTTCCTATTCAACTGTCTACAGCATTCATATGCTTGGGAGAATTTATTTGTTTCTCCGGTTCAGTGATTGTGGTGTCTGCCAGAGTGCTTGGAGTCCTCAGGAAGCGCTAGGAGCATCCTTCAACGGAGGTACCCAGTCGGGGTGCCAGGCGATCCGTTACAGTGACCACTGCACATTAGTGTGAATTTTATATATATATATATATATATATATATATATATACACACACATGTATATAATTATATATATTATTCTCTGATTGAATAAATGCGGCCCAAGCACGCATACATTTCTAGTGAAGTGGCCCTTTGCAGAATAAACTTGGACACCCCTGACATAGATGATTGCAAGCTCTTAAGACAACATTGCTGTTTATATGAAGAGTGACTGCCTTGAACAAACTGTTAAATAGACAGATTTGAGTAATTGTGGGGCATTTTCTGCTTTTCTTCTAGGTTAGGCATGTACTGGTAATTTTGGTAAAACAATGGATAGATCATTTTTAATCTCTATACATTCACATTAAAAACAATGTTTAGGTGATACAGTCCTTTTAATGTGTTTACTTGCCTCCCATTTACAGACCCTCCACAGTGCTGAACAGTTAGAGAGAGGGGGCAAATAGACTATGCTATCATTATGGGCCAACTGATTGTTATCTGGCATACGATTCTAGTTTCTATTCAAGACAAAACATTAATTTTAGATATATAAAAAAAAAAAAACACTAAGCATTCTGTGAGAACATTATAGGGCCTACTCAATAAAGTAAGAAATTTCAGGGAGATAATATGGGAATTTCAAACTATAGGGCAGTGTAGACGAGTTGGGAAAATTCTCCAATGCAGCTGAATGGGAGCATTTTTCCAACTCTTCTACTTTAGACTTACGTTCAAAATTCCCCTCTCACTTCCCTGCACTTCTCTCTTTATTGAGTAGGCTCTTTTATTTCTGTGTACAAGCCACATTTCTATTGACGCTTCCTTAAAAAACAATCCCCAAACCATTCACAGTATGTTCTCATTGTTTTCAAATTGACAGTACTGCCTTTCCGTTTCAGTCATGTCTTTTGGCCTGTACGATTTAAAACGTATCCTAGAGCAGGTGGAAAGGAACGCGCCTGCAGTTATGTGGTAATTTAAAAACAAAACAACAGAATTTCAATGTGAAACTGATAGTAGTGGTGTATTTTGGTTTGTGGTGCCCTAGGCATGAGTAAAGTTACGCACCCCCCAATCTAAATATGTCCCGCCTCTACCTTGACACATTGAATAATTTCGGAGTATTAGTAATGAGCAGACTGGCTCTTATCTACTGACACAAAAACATTCTGATAGTAACAGCAACTTCATTTTAGTTTAGGATTATACCTCTCAGTCCGGTAAAATGTATTACATTTTGTTTGTTTTTTATTCTTGTAAATGTGTTTTTTTTTTAGGAATCTTTTTACTGCGTTATAATACTTCCATGATAATACTATACACACAAGACAAAAGTGGTTTAAAAAAAAATAGAAGGCAACTGGTCTGACATTCTAAAACACATGAATTGTGCTTAGTGAGAGGAATCATTTTATAATTGATATTTTTTATGGATTAAATGAAGGTAAATACAGATTAATTGTAAAACTGTAGAAAATGTTGTTGGGGGGAGGGGGGGGGGTTATTATGATGTAATCATCCCTTTAGCCCTAGTGCCTCATTTGTGCCTTACAAGTGCGTGTGATGTTAACAAGAGGGTTGATAGTGAACTGCATACTGGATTTTAGGAGTAAAATTCTTTAATTTTTGAATTATTGGATTATCTTTATTATTATAAAAAAAAACATTTCTGCTCATATGACCCTAAAATAAGTGTAATTCAAATGCCATTGTTGCAAAATGATAGTAAAGCTGTGATTGATCCCCCCTCTCCCTCTTGAGTGTAAGCTCAGAGAGCGTTGCTCTCTACCTCATGTATCAGTCTGTCTCTGTTGTGTCTAAAGTAGTATGCCAGTTTATTGCCCCTCAATATGCCAGGATATTGCCATTTAATATGCCAGTTTATTGCCCCTAATATGCCAGGATATTGCCATTTAATATGCCAGTTTATTGCACCTAATATGCTAGGATATTTCCATTTAATATGCCAGTTTATTGCACCTAATATGCCAGGATATTGAAATTTAATATGCCAGTTTATTGCCCCTAAATATGGCAGGATATTGCCATTTAAAATGCCAGTTTATTGCCCCTAATATGCCAGGATATTGCCATTTAATATTCCAGTTTATTGCCCCAAATATGCCAGGATATTCCCCCTCAGTGTGCCAGGATATTGCCATTTAATATGCCAGTTTATTGCCCCTAATTTGCCAGGATATTGCCATTTAATATGCCAGTTTATTGCCCCTAATATGCCAGGATATTCCCCCTCAGTATGCCAGGATATTGCCATTTAATATGCCAGTTTATTGCCCCTAATTTGCCAGGATATTGCCATTTAATATGCCAGTTTATTGCCCCTAATATGCCAGGATATTCCCCCTCAGTATGCCAGGATATTGCCATTTAATATGCCAGTTTATTGCCCCTCAATATGCCAGGATATTGCCATTTAAAATGCCAGTTTATTGCTCCTCAATATGCCAGGATATAGCCACCCTCCTCCCCCATTCCCCAGCCAGTACTTACCTCCTTGCTGCCGTCTCCCGCAGAGGCATAACTAGAAACCACCAGGCCCCGGTGCAAAAATTGCCTCGGGGCCCCCCGACCCAACCATGCGACTCCACCCCATAAATGCCAATTACATGCCTCCCAACTGTTCTGCTTTGTGCCAGGCCTTGTCTTATATCTAGGATAGCCTTATACCTATCCCTTGCATGCTTAAACTCCTTCACTGTATTAACCTCTACCATTTCTGCTGGAAGACTATTCCATGCATCCACCACCCTCTCAGAAAGTAATACTTCCATTAATCCCTGGCCTTATCTTATATCTAGAATAGCCTTATGCTTACACTCCTTCACTCTATTAACCTCTACCACTTCTGCTGAAAGGCTATCCCATGCATCCACTACCCTCTCAGTAAAGTAATGTTTTCATTAGTCCCTGGCCTTCTCTTATATCAAGGATAGCCTTATGCTTATCCCATGCATGCTTAAACTCCTTCATATATTAACCTCTCACCCACCACCCTCTCAGTAAAGTAATATTACTTTTCTGGACACAAAAAAAAACCATTAAAATATTTCCAGCCTTATCAAAAGCTTGAGGTGGACCCCAAATATATGTATATAACTAGCTGCATGTATACTTATATGAACTTTTTAATATTATATTCAACTATTTTCATTTGTAATGAAAATGTTATTGAAAAATTGTTAATTTCTTATTTTTATTATGTTTCTCTGCACCCACATTGCACCTAAAGGTCTTAATACAGCACTATACAGTACCCACAGCACTTGGCTTGTACTCATATTGCACCCACACGATTTGACATGCTGCAGTATAAATTTTCCCTCCAGAACATACCACAGTGTCACTTTGTCCCACTGAACTGCCCCTGCAGAACATGCCACAGTTTCACTTTCCCCCATAGTACACGTTATTTTGCCCCACAGAACATGCCACAGTGTTCCTTTTACCCAATAGTACATGTTATTTTGCCCCACAGAACATGCCACAGTATCAATTTGGCCACAGATAATTTGACCATTATGCCACGATTAGCCACGATTGCCAATGTGCCACATCCAATTTTGCCCATTTGCCAGTGTTATTTTGCCCATTTGCCAGTTATTTGCCCATTTGCCAGTGTTATTTTGCTCATTTGCCAGTTATGTGCCCATTTGCCAGTGTTATGTGCCCATTTGCCAGTTTTATGTGCCGTCAAATGCCAGGATTTAGCCATTCAATATGCCATTCTTTTGCCATTTAATATGCCATTCCTTTGCCATTTAATAATACAGTATTTTGCCCCTCAATATGCCATTCTTTTCCCATTTTGCCACTCTACTGCCACTTAATATGCCAGGATATTGCCAATTAATATGCCAGGATATTGCCAATTAATATGCCAGGATATAGCCAATTAATATGCCAGGATATAGCCACTTAATATGCCAGGATATTGCTATTTAATATGCCAGGATATTGCCAATTAATATGCCAGGATATTGCACTTAATATGCCAGGATATTGCTATTTAATATGCCAGGATATTGCCAATTAATATGCCAGGATATAGCCACTTAATATGCCAGGATATTGCTATTTAATATGCCAGGATATTGCTATTTAATATGCCAGGATAATGCAAATTAATATGCCAGGATATTGCCACTTAATATGCCAGGATATTGCCAAATAATATGCCAGGATATTGCCACTTAATATACCAGGATATTGCCACTTATTATGCCAGGATATAGCCACTTAATATACCAGGATATAGCCAATTAATATGCCAGGCTATTGCCACTTTATATGCCAGGATAATGCCACTTAATATGCCAGGATATTGCCACTTTATATGCCAGGGTATTGCCATTTAATATGCCAGGATAATGCCAATTAATATGCCAGGATATTGCCATTTAGTATGCCAGGATATTGCCAATTAATATGCCAGGATAATGCCACTTAATATGCCTGGATAAAGCCAATTAATATGCCAGGATATTGCCACTTAATATGCCAGGATATTGCCACTTAATATGCCAGGAATTTGCCATTTAATATGCAAGGATATAGCCAATTAATATACAAGGATATTTCCAATTAATATACCAGGATGTTGCCAATTAATATCCCAGGAATTTGCCTTTTAATATGCCAGGATAATGCCAATGAATATGCCAGTTTATTGCCCCTCAGTATGCCAGGATATTGCCACTTAATATGCCAGGATATTGCCCCTTAGTATGCTCGTTATGCCACCCTCCTCCCCCTTCCTCAGCTAGTACTTACCTCCTTGCTGCTGTTTCATGGTGCAGGTATATGGCTGTGAGGGGCAGGGGCGGATCCAGAGTCTGGTCTCGGGAGGGGCACTTTTTTGATCACTAATATAGATATAAAACAGGCTCCTATTCTCCTTTTTGGTTTTAAGAAACTAACGTGCTGCTTACAGAACTGACTATTTTATCATATCACACAGTTAAAACCGATTTGCGTTTGTCATTCCCGAAAAATTTCAAATACAAATGGGGTAAGTTTAAACACATATAACTTTATTGTTACATAGCTCAGAGGACATTTTTATCAGCAGTTTGTATACTAATATAACACAGTCACAAACAATATACAATGATATGTAAAAAAAAAACATGTAGAAAAATACCAAACAGTATCACTCAGTGTCAAGCACTGACAGCAATAGACACATTCTATTTGTACGATAAATAACATTAAATATTTACAGAATTAGCTCGTCTTCTTTTTCCTTGCTTCGCGAACAGCTCAATAACTCGGTCAGTATTCACAGGAACATCTCTGTGAATGTAAAGCAAACACAAGCCATTTAACCGGTCCTCTGCCATTCGTGACCGAAGCCATGTTTTAACACGACGGAGAGTTGAGAACGATCTCTCTGCTGAAGCCACACTTACAGGGAGAGTTGCTAAGATCAGAAGTAAACTTCTGATGGTTGGGAAGAGGTCCTGGTCACACAAGTCTAAAACTTCAAGGACTGTTTTTCCTTGTTTTTTTTTCGTCACAGACTTAGTTCTCCCTGCAGTAATGTCTCCACTATTTTCTGATTTCCACCAGCTAGAAGAGGGTGGAAACGGTTTGATAATGTCTGAATAGCAACAGGATCCATGGTTTTGATATTGTTTTTCAAAAGTACTGCTGGCATCAATATTTTGATCTGGAAACACTGCATTGAATTTTTTGGCAAACGAGCTTTCAAATCATTAATAATGTTGTCCAGCAGAGGAATGTACAATGATTTCCGGTAGAATTCTTCAGTTGATTTTGTACTGTAATTAGATCTGTGCACTTGTCTGTCTATAAGGAGTGGCAATTTTAGTTCCACTCCAAGCTCTTAGGCTAGTTCTGTAGCCTCCATAAGGTGTAAAAAGTACCATCAGCATTAGATCGCATATTCTCCAGGGTTGTCATGGTATCAGTGAGACATTCAGATGCACTTGTTAAATCAAGTGTTGGTGATTGTAGAAAACGACTCAGAGGTAGGGTTACTTTCAGCACACTGATAAGTGAAACCAAGGAATAGATGAACTCTGCACTGCACAGAGAATGGATAAGAGTAGAGGCTGCTGAACTAGTGCTTGAACATTTCCAATGAGATATTGCAGATAGTGCACTCACCACTTTTACAAGTCCATCTCGAAATCGGATAAGAGAATCATGGCGCTCTACCCATCTAGTTTCACAAAGACTGGTCAGTTGTTGGCCTAACTCCTGCTTTAAATCAAAATGACGCTTTCCTGACTGGTTAAAAAAGGAAATGGTTGATTTGACCACTGCCACTGCATTGCGAACTGCTGACACTTGTGAAGATTTTGAAATTGAGTTGTTCAGAGAATGGTTGTAGGAAGGACATCTGCAACTGTTAGGCGCTGAGCGAATAATTTCTGAAACAGCACCCACCACCTCTGAAGACAGGACACTGCAACTGTCTGTTCCAATGCCAACACAATGAGTTATGTCCAGGGATAGGTCTTGGATTAGTTGAATCACTATCTGGCCTAACACCCAGGACGGGTGTTAGGCCAGATAGTGATTCAACTAAGCCTTAGTTCTGAATCAGAACTATCCAATCCTGATTCCTTCTGGGTTGCAAATTCGTAAGCATCTACAAACTTCATAAAATCTTCACGAATACATCCATTGTAGACATACCTAAAATTTAGTGAAAGTTGTTCCGTATGCGCAATATCTGTAGTTTCATCAAATATTACACTAAAATAGCGAGCCTCTTTAATCCTCTCTACAATGATATTGCCGATTTCATCACCACAACACTTGATTAAATCATTTTGTGTGGGTTTTGAAATGTAAGTAGCACATGAAGATGCAGTAAGCAGGTGATTCTCTAACATTTTGTCTCCAGATGCAACTCGGTATCTCAGCAATTCCCGAAAGTTGCCTTCATTCACGTCCGGAGTGGAGTCATCCATTAAAGCGCTCTCGGTTGTCCTTCATCTTCTGAAGACGATGGGAGTTTATTTTATTGACAATTTCATTGTCAGGTGAATGGTAGGTTTTTAAAAATGAATTTCCTTCAGTTACATTCTCCTGGTGATAAACAAGTCTAGCATGGACTTCCAAATCGACTTCCTTGCCCTTAAGCTTTTTAAAATTAGTAAGAGGATCAATTACCAATTTTCCAAGTGCCTTTGTTATGACCACCTTTGCGATGATGTGCAAACAGCGCACAGTACTTGCTAAACAAACCCTTCTTGGTAGCTGAATACACTAGCCAATGAAAACTGTCAATATGTTGTTTCGACAAGTATCGTTTGATTGTTCGAGTTTCTCCATTCTTAGACGTCACATTCTGAACAGAGAAAGGTAATTCATATCCAGGAGGAGGTTGCCATGGATTTTCCAATAGGAAGCATTTAGTAAAGTCATCGATTGTTTTGCCAAGATGTGTGCCAATGTCATTCATTATGATGCTGCTGGTTTGAGGCAGAGTATCAACAGACAGTGGTGACACATTAGGATCAGTTTGACAAGGTACTACCTCTACATGTGTGCTAGAACAAGATGGGAGGCTTGTGTCATTTTCCACTGACTGTGCTACTGCTGATTTTTTTGCACTAGTACTGAAGAAGGAATCTGTAGTCCTGCAGTTCACCCTTTTCTGACTCCTTTTGCTGTTTCTATAATTAAAGCAGAAAAGAGCACATCTCATAAATTGACTGGCTTGCTAGGACACATTGCACATTGTTGACATGAATGTGTACTGTAAATGGACCAACCACGTGTTTCAATATTGCAACAGTAGATTACATTGTGTGTTATGAACAACAGTGATTTTTTTTATAAATCCCAAAGCTTTTGTGTGAAGGAATGGCACCTCCGCCTAACAGCATTTCACGCATTACTGTCATTAAAATGGGTCCATCATCCATTCTGCTGATTACTGTGAGTTTTATTGCTGTGGAGTGTGTAATACACTCACACACTGCACATTACTGTGAGTTTTATTACTGTGGAGTGTGTAACACACTCACACACTGCACATTCCTCAGTTTTATTGCTGGGGAGTGTATAATACACTCACTTACTGCACATTACTGTGAGTTTTATTGCTGGGGAGTGTGTAATACACTCACACATTGCCAGGGCTTGCCCAAGACATTGTGATGCTTGGGTCCAACAATGAAATGCTGCCCAGCCCTCACTAAAAACATGCCAGTCAATACATCCCCACATCCATTGTATCATAATAATTAAAACTAAAATGAGAATTTACATGCAAAAGCACCTTGTCCATATCCCTATAAAGTTTCCATTTCAATCAATTCAGTTAGGCAATAAATCTTGTATTAAATGTGATTCATTTTGCCAATAAAGCTTGCACTCTAATTCATATAGAAAATAAAGCTCATGTAACATCAAAAATACTGTACCTGTGGTCTCGAATAGATTGGTCAGTCTGGTGATAATTCTCAAGGACTTGATGGCTGATCTAGACCTCGAGGTTGATTTTGGAAAGGTCATTCTTAACCTTGGACAATAATATGGTACACAATTACCTCTAACTCAAAGTTCAGAGAATAGTGTAGTAGGTCCCAAAAAACATTATTAAATGTAGTAGGTACTGAAAGAACTTTTCTGAGCAGATCCATGAAGGACTGTGATATATACAGTACAAAAGGAGCCCCTCATTGACCAAGCATCTCAAACACCAAGTGTTCCTTTTTTTTCCTGCCAATTCCTGTGTTAGTATCTATGTATTAGAAACACACTCACAGATACGAATACATACACACACCACACACACACTAATACACATCCACATTACACACACACCACTCACAAACACTAATACACACTGACATTACCCTCACTAATAACTACACACTTACACACATACTCATGTATAGTGGTGTAACTACCAGGGTTGCTACTGTGGGTGTTTGACATGTGGTTTAATGTGGCTGCATGCTGGGGGAGCATGTGGAAATGTTTGTACCGGGGCCCAGTGCTTCTAGTTACATCTCTGATTTGCTGTGAACTACAAATCTTATGATGCTCAGGCAGCCTAATGTCTCATGTGATGTTGTCTGAGGTTCATGGGATTTATAGTACACAGAATCATAAATATTTAGAAAAGCTGGCCAAAATCAGTAAAGTAAATGATGAAAAATAGTCCATCTTTCAAAAAGTTGGGAAAAAGCATTTAAAAAAACAAACCTTGCCATCTTTTTTGCTCATCAAAATGATGGCAAGGTTTAAAAAAAAATGATATAAAGGTAAGGTTAATAAAACAGTTGGAGGGTTGCTGGGGGAAACATAAGGGATGAGAACAGAAAAGGCATTTCTCTAACTAACTTTCTTTACTCAGAGATGTTCCAGCTTTTTTTTTTTTTTTAATTCTTTATTTTTCAGATTTTCAGATTTATCATTAAACATGAATTTGAAAACATGAGTTAACAATCCTTTGAACATATGACGTAATCTTCAGCTTGTTATAGAAATGTTATAATACAGAGAAACCTTACAGTGAAACAAAATTTCCTGCTGGAACTTGTCAATCCAAAATTTCAGAAACTAAACTATCAGCTAAGGGTCTAGATACTAGAATTTTGGATATCCGAAACTATGACTATATTCCAGGGGCTAAAAACATTTGAATATAAAGACAAGACAAAAAAAGGTCAGAAGGAAGAAAGATTGGGAAAAAAAAAAGGGTTAGGGGGTGGATGGGAATGTATGGGTTTGTGCCCTGAGTATCTAGGGCCTATCGATAAGAATGGGGTAGATGTTTTAGAAAGTCTATGGTTAGGGTTTCTGTTAGTGTATTTTCATTTGCGGAAATGGGTTTTCCAGGGCAGCCATCATTTTTCATATTTGGAATGTGTATCATGTACAAATGCAGTCAACTGGTCCATGTCCCTTGCTTCCTCTATGAGAGCTATGACCTTAGAAAGATTAGGGGTAATTGGCTGTTTCCAGAGTTGGGCTAGGGCCCTTCTGGCCCCTAAGGCAATTCTGGCTAGTAGTTGATTTTCTTTTTTGGTGAAAGCTTCTCGGGGCAGGGAGAGAAGAAATATATAGGGGTCTAATGGTACTGGTTTGGACAGAATTTGGGATGCCAGACTTTGAATCTGCTTCCAGAATTTTTGGAGGTGAGGACACGTCCACCAGGTGTGGAAGTATGTTCCGTGTTTGCCGCAGTTTTTCCAGCATAGGGGGTTTTGGTTTACCTGTATTTTGGCCAATTTAGAAGGAGTGACATACCATCTCATGAGGGTTTTGTATTCTTGTTCTTTATGTACTGTACAAATGGAGATCTTTGAAGTCGCTTCCCAAATGTCTACCCAGTCTTCTCTGTCTAGGGCCGTGCCTAGATCTTTTTCCCAGGCTGCAGTGTAGGACAATGTGGGACCTCTGGAAGACATGATGAGTTCGGAGTAAAGTAAGGAGATCAAACTTTTCTGTCCGGGAGCGTCCATACATAATTTCTCGAACCAGGTAGGTTTAGTCGTAGCGGCCGAGATGACCGCTGGTTTAGAGGCAAAGTCCCTTAATTGCAGGTATCTGAAAAAATCAAAAGAAGAGAGAGGTATTGTTTGGGCTAGGAACTGGAACGATTTCACCTCCCCATTCCGGTAGAGGTCGAACACTCTGGAGATATCGCCTTGGTCAAATTTTTTGATAAGCTGAGGGGTCATTCCCGGTGGGAAACTTCTATTCCTATAAATGGGCGGGAGTGTGGAGAGGTCCGTGGTTAGGGTAGATTTTATAGCATGTCGGTTCCATATAGACAATGAATGGAGGATAGTGGGACATAGAGTTCGCGTAAGGGGTCTGTCCCCTGTTGGAGTCCATATAAATTGGGGTAGGACATCTGGACGGAAAATATCGTTCTCTAGATCTACCCAACGGATTTGTGAGATCGGGGCATGCCAAGCAGCGATTTGGGCCATTTGTGCGGCAATGTAATATTTTGTGAGGTTCGGCAGACCCAGGCCTCCTGCTTCTTTAGGCATATACATTGTATGTCTGTTCACTCTTGCCTTTTTCCCTTGCCATATGAAAGTGTCAATTGATCTTTGTATTGCCTTCAGATCTGTTTGTTGGAGTTGAATCGGTAGAGATTGGAAAACATACAGTAATCTTGGTAATACGTTCATTTTAATAGTTGCTAGGCGACCTAGCCAGGAAACTTGTAGTGATTGCCATCTTTGGAGGTCTTTCTTTAGGTGTTGAAATATTGGTAGGTAATTTAGTGCATATAGTTGTTGTATGATGCTGATAGGCGGAGCCCTAGGTATGTAAGAGGCTTATCCTGGATAAGGATCTCAAAATTAAGTTGGAGAAGTTTAATAATCTGGTGAGACATGTTGACCGGTAAGGCTTCGGATTTACTTGTGTTAACCTTGAATCCTGCCAATTTTGCAAATATTTGTAGCTCTTTAAAAAGATATGGTAGGGAGGATAATGGTTTAGACCGCGATAGCATTATGTCATCCGCATATGCTGCTACTTTATATTGATTGTTGGCCATGGTAAGTTCCTTTATGTTCGGGTGGTCTCTAATTGTTTGCAGGAGGGGTTCGAGAGAAAACATCCCTGTCTTGTTCCATTGTGGTTATAGAATTTGAGGGGTTTGGCACCTGGAATGCAAATTGATGTTCCAGCTTTTTAACCCTTGTAGGGGTTTTATGATCCATACATTTATAGTGTTTTTTTTTTAAATAAGGATAATACAACCACTGCAACCAACTATAAGTGAGCAATAAACAGAAAAGGTAGTTCTATAAGTACATTTATTTTACCCCGATATTTCCGTTTTTTAACACCTGCAGTGGTTTTATTATCCTTACATTTGTCCAAAGTGTTTTTTTTTTTTTTTTTAAAAC
Organism: Pelodytes ibericus; assembly: GCA_036172795.1. NCBI lineage: Eukaryota > Metazoa > Chordata > Amphibia > Anura > Pelodytidae > Pelodytes > Pelodytes ibericus. Next base: position 202,164,447 of record CM069858.1, on the reverse strand, counting down.
CTTGCCACCTTTTTGCTAATCAAAATGGTGGCAAGGTTTAAAAAAAATATATGACTTGGGACAAATGTAAGGGTAATAAAAGAGTTGTAGGGGCTGAAACGCTGGGGGAAACATAAGGGATGAGAACAGAAAAGGCATTTCTCTAAGTAACTTTCTTTACCCAGATATTTCAGCTTTTTAACCCCCTGCAGGGGTTTTATTATCCATACATAAATACATACATTTAATATAAGGATAATGAAACCCCTGCAAGGGTTAAAAGGCTGAAATATCTGGGTAAAAATGTTGCTCATATATATTAATAACTTTATAATACCACGCAGCCAGCCGAGCCACTTCAGAGTCAGACACTCCCCTTTCCCGAAGTTTCCAGTCTGACTCTGAATGGAACGCACACGCTGAGGCTGAGCGTGTGACGTCACCGGCAGCGCACCAATCGGAAGTCTGTTTCCGAGCTTCAGTCAGGTGCGCAAGTAAGCAGAGCTATCGGCAGCTGGAGCAGTGATAGAGGGACACCCCGATTCGGACACCCTTTATCACTGCTGCAGCTGCCGATAGCTCTGCTTACCTGCGCCCCTCTCTTACAACTGCCTCAGCTCTGCATTATTTTCTCGGGGGGGGCAATTGCCCCGCCAGTGGTGAGGGGAACGTTGTGCGCTATTTTAAATAGTTCTGTATTCTCCATAGGCCCAGTATAAGCAAAAATAAATACTCTGTCTGCTTTTCTGCAAAGTAAAAAGAGGTGAGTAAAGAAAGATTCGGGGACAGTATGTGCTCTGCATTGTTTGTCAATGAGTCAGTAGGGGGCGTGTTCCCCTAACATTCGACTACACAGAGGGATGGATTACATTATAAGGAATGGGCTGGACCCTCCGACCATATATAATAAGAGGAAATGAACACGACATTAGCATTGCTTAAAACCCTTTGGATGAAGCACGCTGCACACGGCCAATCATTTGGAGGATACTATACAGCATTCTTCATATACACAATTTATATACAATTACTGGCGACCAAGACAGTTCATGGCCCCTAGTGGGGAGCACACCATCCATGCCTTTTCCACATTAACTTGGATTATTTGGGCAATTCTGCTGGTGAGTAGATCACAGTTTGGATATAGTTAATGCAATGAATACAGAGTACATACAAGGAAGCGGAGAGAGTAGTAGACACCTGCAACCGCCTTCCAGTGGCAGAATTTCATTCTAAAGAGCGAATCATTTCGGAGTATTAGTAATGAGCAGACTGGCTCTTATCTACTGACACAGAAACATTCCGATAGTAACAGCAACTTCATTTTAGTTTAGGATTATACTTTTCCGTCCGGTAAAATGTATTAAATTCTGTTTTTGTTTTTTTTTATTAAATCTTGTAAATGGGCAATTTTTTTTTTTTTTTAGGAATCTTTTTACTGCGTTAACATAATTCCATGATAATACTATACACACAAGACAAAAGTGGTTTTAAAAAAAATAGAAGGCAACTGGTCTGACATTCTAGAACACATGAATTGTGCTTAGTGAGAGAAATCATTTTTATAACAGTTCATATTTTTTATATATTAAATGAAGGTAAATCCAGATTAATTGTAAAACTGCAGAAAATGTTGGAGGGGGGAGGGGGGGGTGTTTAATATGATGTAATAATCCCTTTAGCCCTAGTGCCTCATTTGACTGTCTGATGGCTTGACCCCAGTCTCATTTGTGCCTTACAAGTGCGTGTGATGTTAACAAGAGGGTTAATAGTGAACTGCACTGGATTTTAGGAGTCAAATTCTTTAGTTTTCTAATTATTGTATTTATTATTAAAAAAAACATTTCTGCTCATATGACCCTAAAATAAGTGGTATTCAAATGCCATTGTTGCAAAATGATAGTAAAGCTTTGATTGATCATTCCCCCCCCCCCCCCCCCTCTAGAGTGTAAGCTCTGCGAGCAGGGCTCTCTACCTCATGTATCAGTCTGTCTCTGTTGGTCTAAAGTAGTATGTCGTTCCCCCTACGCTCTGTGAGAAGGGCTATGTGATTGGTGGTGCTATATAAATATATGTTAATGTAATGCCATTTCCCAATGAGCTGGTAATGAGAGGTTTTGCTTCTCCAAAGCTTTCCAGTGTGTAAGAAAATCATGGACTTCGACCTCAATGCTGTTGTGAACACGCTCAAGAGAAAAAAAGCAGGCATAGAAGCCACAATCGTGTGATATTGTATAGGCAAATATTTATATCATCCAGCATTATCCATTGGAGTGTTCACAACTACTTTAATGGATAATTTCACTTGAATTTTACTTTCGCACAACTTGTACGTGACAGCATATTTAATTATATAAAATCTAAGTTTTAGGCTGATCTTTGCACCATTTTTGCATTTGGAGCTACCTCTTTACTTTCTGCCAAGGTCATTTCAATGTGGCGCACTTTGCGCCATCTGATTTTCCTGCCTCGGGTTGCCACCTTTTCTTCAAAAAAATACCGGCCTTGGTACAGTCTCCATAGACTTAACATTGGCCTGATGACAATTTTTTTTTACCGGCCTGCCGGTAAAATAATGGCCAGGTGGCAACCCTACAGTCGCGCCAATAAACTGTTATATGACTAGTTCATCAGCAGCTGGAGGGCCGCAGGTTCCCCGCCCCTGACGTAGAGAATAAAAAAATAATAGAAAATCTATACATTGCGTTAGGAGAGTTGCAAGCAAATGCCTGAAATAGGAGAAAAATGTCTTTTTAAATGTGTCTGTAGAGTCTGCTGTTTATGACATCACCTTGTGGCTTCATATGCAAATTACACATTTCCAATTGACAAGCATATTTTCAGCCCAGGTGACGTCATAAGCAGGAGACGCCACAGATATATTTTAAACACATTTGTTTCCTAATTGAGTCATTTACATGCAGTTTTGGGAACACAATATATAGATAATTTTAAATAGTTCTGTATTCTCCATAGGCCCAGTATAAACAATGCTTAGATGAAAGGGGATAACGTATATGCTCTGTCTTCTTTTCTGCAAAGTAAAAAGAGGTGAGTAAAGAAAGATTCGGGGACAGTATGTGCTCTGCATTGTTTGTCAATGAGTCAGTAGGGGGCGTGTTCCCCTAACATTCGACACAGAGGGATGGATTACATTATAAGGAATGGGCTGGACCCTCCGACCATATATAATAAGAGGAAATGAACGCGACACTAGCATTGATTAAAACCCTTTGGATGAAGCACGCTGCACACGGCCAATCATTTGGAGGATACTATACAGCATTCTTCATATACACAATTTATATACAATTACTGGCGACCAAGACAGTTCATGGCCCCTAGTGGGGAGCACACCATCCATGCCTTTTCCACATTATCTTGGATTATTGGGGCAATTCTGCTGGTGAGTAGATCACAGTTTGGATATAGTTAATCAATGAATACGGAGTACATACAAGGAAGCGGAGAGAGTAGTAGACACCTGCAACCGCCTTCCAGTGGCAGAATTTCATTCTAAAGAGCGAATCATTTCGGAGTATTAGTAATGAGCAGACTGGCTCTTATCTACTGACACAGAAACATTCCGATAGTAACAGCAACTTCATTTTAGTTTAGGATTATACTTTTCCGTCCGGTAAAATGTATTAAATTCTGTTTTTTTTTTTAAATTAAATCTTGTAAATGGGCATTTTTTTTATGAATCTTTTTACTGCGTTATAATACTTCCATGATAATACTATACACACAAGACAAAAGTGGTTTTAAAAAAAATAGAAGGCAACTGGTCTGACATTCTAAGACACATGAATCATTTTATTACAGTTCATATTTTTTATGGATTAAATTAAGGTAAATCCAGATTAATTGTAAAACTGTAGAACATGTTGTTGGGGGGGTGTTTAATATGATGTAATAATCTCTTTAGCCCTAGTGCCTCGTTTGTGCCTTACAAGTGCGAGTGATGTTAACAATGGGGTTGATAGTGAACTGCACTGGATTTTAGGGGTAAAATTCTTTAATTTTCTAATTATTGTATTAATAATAATAATTAAAAAAACATTTCTGCTCATATGACCCTAAAATAAGTGGAATTCAAATGCCATTGTTGCAAAATGATAGTAAAGCTTTGATTGATTCCCCCCCCCACCCCCCCCCCCCCCCCCTCTACAGTGTAAGCTCTGCTAGCAGGGCTCTCTACCTCATGTATCAGTCTGTCTCTGTTGGTCTAAAGTAGTATGTCGTTCCCCCTAAGCTCTGTGCGAAGGGCTATGTGATTGGTGGTGCTATATAAATACATGTTAATGTAATGCCATTTCCCAATGAGCTGGTAATGAGAGGTTTTGCATCTCCAAAGCTTTCCAGTGTACCTCACTGCTAGATTCAGTGTATAGGAATGTATCACAGAGCTCCACAGCAATAATACATATAGCTAGATGCAGTGTATAGGAATGTATCACAGAGCTCCACAGCAATAATACATATAGCTAGATGCAGTGTATAGGAATGTATCACAGAGCTCCACAGCAATAATACATATAGCTAGATGCAGTGTATAGGATCACAGAGCTCCACATAAGTCGCACTCTTCGAAAATAAGGTGTGCATAACCTGATGCCAGTTTCTTTCTGTAAATGATTTTATTACAATAAGTACTCATTAATAGGTCATGAAGTCATTAAGTAATTATGAGTAATGCTCGAATTCTAGCAGTGTAGGAAGACTGGAAGGAAGAAACATTTAAATGCAGGGGAGTCCAGAAAGGAGGAGAGTATCTTTAAAAGAAGAAAAACATCCACAGCAAGCGACCCTATTTTTTAAATTAGAGGGGCAAAGATCAGGAAGTTATTCTTTACTGAGAGGGTAGTAGATGCATGGAATGGCCTTCCAGTGGAAGTGGTAGAGGTTAACACAGGGAAGGAGTTTAAGCATACAAGGCTATCCTAGATATAAGATATAAGATAAGGCCATGGACTAATACAAATATTTAGGAAATTGGTCAGACTTGATAGAACGAATGGTTCTTATCTGCCAACACATTATATGTTTCTATGTGAAAGCTAATGCATAATTAACAGAGAGGTGTTTTTTAAACGTACTTTATTTGTTTTCTTCCATTAAAGCATTTTGGTTTCAAATTCTTAAAAAACTTGGGAAATCTTTCCATTAAAAATAACCTAATTATGTGAACTGCAGATGTAAAGTAACAACCTCTGGAGTGCTACTGGAATTCTGTGAGTAGAGTCAGCCATAAACTGGCTGTATTTCTGCCTGGGTGTATGGCGGCAGACTGAAGGGCTGACAGCAGAGCTGGCACTATTATTTGTATATGTATATACAGTGGTGTATCTTGATTTTGTGCTGCCCTAGGCAGACAAAATCCGGGCACCCCCCTACCCAAGCTGCACACCCACGTTACACACCTAAGACATGCCCCATCATTCAGACTCACATCAAGCTTACACTCCCATCACACTCAGTCACACACTCCTACTCCCATCACACTCAGTCACACACTCCTACTCCCATCACGCACACTCTGACTCCCATCACACTCAGTCACACACACTGTCTCCCATCACACACACTCTGACTCCCATCACACTCAGCCACACACACTGTCTCCCATCACACACACTGACTCCCATCACACTCAGCCACACACACTGTCTCCCATCACACACACTCTGACTCCCATCACACTCAGTCACACACACTGTCTCCCATCACACACACTCTGACTCCCATCACACTCCGTCACACACACACTCTGACTCCCATCACACTCAGTCACACACACACACACACACACTCTGACTCTCATCACACTCAGTCACACACACTGTCTCCCATCACACACACTCTGACTCCCATCACACTCAGTCACACACACTGTCTCCCATCACACACACTCTGACTCCCATCACACTCAGTCACACACACTGTCTCCCATCACACTCAGTCACACACACTGTCTCCCATCACACACACACACTCTGACTCCCATCACACTCAGTCACACACACACACACACACACACTCTGACTCCCATCACACACACACACTGTCTCCCATCAGCACTTACCTTTCCCTGGCAGGCAGGCAGCATGGTCCCTCCATGCTGTTCGGCTTCCCGGCGATTGTGCCGACAGGTCACGTGACCGGGCGCGCGTATGACGTCAGCGCGCCCGTCACGTGACTGTCGGCACTTCCGTGTCGGCACACTGCACGGGGAGCCGGACAGGCAGCACGGAGGTTTCTCTGTGCTGCCTGTTCGGCTCCCCGTGCAGCCTGGCAGGCAGAGCGTTGGTGAGGGGGGATCTTCCGATCTCCTCTCACCTCCGTCTCTGCCTGCAAGCGCGGTGGGGGTTTTTTTTTTGTTTTTTTTAAAGGGCCAGATTTTTTTTTTAAATTTTTAAATTTTTTTTTTTTTCAGTGCTGGGGGGCGCTGCCGCCCCCCAAAATTTGCCGCCATAGGCATCCGCCTAGCATGCCTCGCGGTAAATACAGCACTGTGTATATAACAAAAAAATTAGCAACCCTTGAGCCAGTGGTGCATCATGGGCAGTACAGTTGTTTGCAGTGAACATTCAGTGTGGTTATTTGAGCTCGATGGGGTATATAACTATAAGGCTGCTGGTTGAAATGAAAGTAACCCCATGCATGAGTGTGCGTGGATCTGGTCAGCACAATGTATAGATGAACGTCTGTTGTCCTCTGGTTTGAAAGCTTCCAAGCGGGGCCTTCCTTTTCCTATGTATAAATTAAAAAAAAAGTGTCATAAAAAGTCATTCTTGTATGACAGAAGCACTTAACAAAACCACAATTATTGTAGTGGTTACAGCATGGGTTGACTTGACATCAGATTCTCGAGGTTAGTGGTGATTTAAAGGGACTGTATCAACTAAAAATAGGTTTTTACTGTGACTGTAGAGAATAAAACATGATTGAAAATGATCTATAGTGTTTGCAAAACTGCAAGTCAATGCCTAAATGAGGACATTTTTTTTAAATGCGTCTGTGGAGTCTCCTGTTTATGACATTACCTGTGGCTTTACATGTAAATGAACTGCTTTTTAATGGGAAATGTGTAATTTGCATACTGTACCACAGGTGATGTCATAAACAGGAGACTCCACAGACACATTTAAAACACTTTTTTTTTTTTTTTTAATCCTAATTAAGGCGTTTTTGCTGCAATTCTACTAACACAACCTATATATACTTTGCAATCATTTTTATTCTCTACATTTACAGTACAAAAAAAATGTTCAGGGGAATACTGACCCTTTCATTTAAATAAAACAACATCTTGGAAAGAGTTTTTCCCCCAGAACCATACAAAAAGGGATTATTTCTTTAAAAAATAATTGCCATTTAAGTACTCACTCTATTATATATATATATATATATATATATATATATATATATATATATATATATATATATATATATATATATATTAGCACCATTTTTAAAAAAAATTGTAACCTAAACAGCCAACCTCTTAATCACACTTGAATTGTTACTGTTTTGTTACTTATTAAACTGAATGTATATTATATTAACTGCTCCTGCTTTTCATTCTGTGCATTATTTTATTGGGAGATGTGTATAACATTTACACACTGGCCTGCATAGTATATAGTTCATTTGTGTTTAGTGGCAATATCAATGAAAAAAGAAATAATAATTAGATATAAACTTGGATAAATCTCGATGGAGACAAATGCTGCCAAAAAGGGATTGGAACAATCTCTCAGTTAGCCAATAAATAGTATCATTTTAACCCTACTTGTTTTCTCTTTTTTTTTCCCCATGGCTAATAAAACATGACTCCTTTTAACTATTTCAAACAGGGATTGGTCTCACACTGTTGGCATAGAATGGACTCCAAGGGGTTAATGAGTTCCTTCTGGACACACTTACATTGTATATTGTGCAAGGACTCATGTCAAATCAGTGTGACCTGGCAATCTAAGCCTTACACCTGGAAGACAAAACCTACAGATGTGTGCTTTGTATGGATTATGTGCAATATATTTCTGCACTCATTGCAAGAATAGTTATCATTTGAATGTATATTGAGTGTATCAAAGACCCACAAAGCAATCAAACTGTCCTATCGTGTGTAAAAGTTTGTAAATGTGTTTTTATATTCTTATTATTATTCTAAATGGCTTACCAAATTAAATACATACATTGTACTTGGCCATACAGTCAACTAAAAATGCACTGCCCATAGCCACTCCCCTGAAAATAAAAGTATCCCTCTTTGTCCATTTAAAATGTTGGGAGGTATATCGTAGTAACCTTTGAGTTTTTCAAGTATTGGAATAGTTTGTAGAGTTAAGTTATTAATTAGGAACTGTCTTGCCTCGACAAAGGTCCTCGGGCCTTTGTTAATGCCTTTTCATTTACATGTTGCCTACATTGTAAACACACCTGCCCTTAGGTCACTTCTCATCTCTCCACCCGTTAATAATAAACAGGTTGAAAATGGATTTGGGAAGGACTGATAGAGAATAGGTTTAGGTGATAGAGTCCCTTTAAAGAAACAGTGTCTGAAGTAAAGGAATCTGATTCTGAACAAATAGAAGCTATTGAAGAGATCCGTAGATCACAGCCGAGAAATCCAAGAAATAAGAGATCCATAGGACAATGTAGGTTTACAGCTTCCAAATGTGGAGTATGACCTTCCTGCTGTCTATGTGCCTGATCTCCAACAAGAGCCCAAAGTTAAAGGCAAAAGAAATCACATGACTGGGGCCTGTGGGTTCAAGAAATAAAAGCCTGACCAGTCCCAAAACATATACGTCAAAGAGGAAATGATTTGGGCTGCTTATGGAAAAATACATGTGCAAAAGAAGACTGTTTTGTAGTTTTTTTAAAACTGTGATTTATGTGACTTTATAATACATTTTTCAGTAAAAAAACAACCAAACAAAAAAAAAAAAACACCTTAAAATCGCACATAGGGCTATTTCTGTCAGAGTAAAAAGTGATCTTCTGCTTAATGAAAGGGAAACATTTGAATGTAGTCACTCACAAGCATGTCCATCAAAGGAATCTTCTAGATAAAGTTGAATGAAACAATATTACCAACAGGTATATTATTTCCATCTAACCACATTAAAGACACGTTAGCTCTAATTTCCATGTCAAGATATGACTGGAGGTAGCCATCTTGGAATTGCACCACAGTACTTAAACCCTCTTTAGATTTATTGCCAAAAACACACACAAAAACATTGCTGACCTGAATGTTCCCACTATTTCACTGTGCAGAAGGACTAAATGATGCAGTATGCCCTACATGCATGATGGTGCTATGTGATGGTGGTAAGAATGGCTAATAATAATCTTGCTCATTGGCTCAAGATGGCTGCCCACAGTTCTAGCTAACCTAGAAAGGCTAAGAGATTTACAATACTCAAATCTCTAATTTCCCATAGTGCTCTGTACCAATCTTATCTTTCTGGCATTTAAGCAAGAAGACACACCTTAAGTGCAAATGATTGCGAAAAACAGCCGTATTAATATGCCTAAAAAAAAAATGCCTACATGACTTGGAATTTCCATCGGTCTTGAGAAATTTTGACAAAAAAACTCCGTTAAATATGTTTTGCACTTCTAGAGCAACAAATCCTTTAATGGTTTTATTGTAATTTGCTAAAGAATGCATTTGTCATATCTCTTATGTAATATAGGACAGTTTGGGCCTTTGTCTCTGATGCATTTTATTTTGCAGAGGGTTATTACTCATATAGCGGTAGGAACTCACAGAACCGGTTTTTCAAGTTTTATCGCTGGTGAAAAAAATGGGGTAGGAGAAGAGGTTCTGTGGCTTAGGAAATGCACTGATCCACTTGGTCTTGACAGAGATTTGTCATAGTAAATGACTGAAGTCATGGGGCAGGCCCAAGACATTGTGCGGCCTGGGCCGAAAAACTAAATGCAACACCCTTCCCCCCCCCCCCCCCCCCCCAAAAAAAAAGAGCCCACAGTCATAATTACAACTAAAATGACACTTATCAGGAAGTGTCATTTAATGCAAGGGCACCTCACTATATGCAAAATAATATGGCGTGAGTATTGGCAGACCGTGATTAAAACGTGTTTGAGCATTAGAACTTAATGTACAATATTTATAGGTCAGTGGTCACCTATGTTTTGGGAAATTGCACAGCCTATTTTCATAATAATGTTTGTTTTACCATTTCTTTATTTTCACCTCGTGGGTGACCTGTTAGAAAAAAAATATTATTATTAATGGTAAAACATTATTATGATAATACCCTGTGCAATTCCCTAAAACCTAATGGGACCAGTGACCTATAACAAAATCCACATAGATATAGTCAGTGTCAGAGGAGTTAACCCCTTGGGTCACTAGACATTTAGAGGCAGTGTCAGAGGAGCCAATCACGGGAGGCTCCGGAACTCTCGGCCAAGAGAGTTGAGAGGTGTCACCTGATAGGACACGGAAGAAAAAAAAAAAGACGGCTGCATCGAGCAGCAAAGTGCTGCCTCTGCTAGTGTGCCGGCTGGGGCAGCTGCCATTAAAGGCCAAACATTTTTTGACATGGCATATTTGCTATTGTAGTTAGTTAATTTGCATGTCAAGCCACAAGGTGATGTTATAAGCAGAAGACACCGCAGACACTCTGTCTCTGTTTGTTCATGTACTTGAAATCTGGCTAACACAAGGGAGGCTATTTACTAAAAGGTGAGTTGAGGTGAGTGGAGCATTTCGTCTAACCAACCATCACACACGTGCAAGATTAAACTTTGTCAGCTTCTCCTGCTAGAAGAGCTCAGCTGGCCACGGATAATGCAGAGTTAAATCTTTAAAAACTATCCCTTTTTTTAACAATTAATTAAACAGGGCCTACTCTGTAACAGGAGGAGCTTACCAGGCTTATCCCTCAAAGTCAGTGAGTGGAATCTATAGTGGAGTCCAACTTCCACTTATCTTTTAGTGGATAGACCCCTCTGGTTTCTGCTTGACACGGTGAGTGATGGATTCAATATGCAGTTCTCAAATAGTCACTATAACGAGCTAGTGAATTGTGAGTTCTCGGCCTCAAAATGCGTTGCCAAGCCGCTCCGCGGCATAGTCACCATCGCGTCTTCTTTCTAGATTGTAAGCTTGCGAGCAGGACTCTGTACGTTATATATCAGTCCTTCTAGTTTGTCTAATTTAGTATGCATTTCCCCCAATCCCCTGTGCATAGCGCTATGTATAATGTTGGCGCCATATAAATGAATCTAATCTCTCCACAGATTTTGCCATGTTTGCATGGCTTCCCCCATCGCCAGGTGAGAGATGAGAAGCCCGAAGTGGGTGACACATATTACTATTATGGCATCAAATGCAAAATGTGCCCTGCTGGTAAGTAACCTCTACTCAAGCATAGTTCTACACACGGCATTGTTCAAGCAGTGTCTCTATAGAATAGAAATATTCAGCAACGATGCAATGAATTTTAGCTGTACATTCCGGCGGATATTCCCTGGAAGAATGTCACGCGGCTGGCGTTCTAGACTACTCTTAATTATTCCATGGGGGAACAATGGTTTAGACAGGCCGGATACGCCAGGCCTGTGTTAAGTGAAATGATTGCTTAATAAAATATATCACATGGGAGAGTGCTATTTAAATCCCCACAGAGGATATAGTTGTACATGGTGTTAGGAAGGATGTGACAGAAAAAAAAAAAACCCATATCAGAAACGGATTTAAAGGAACTTTAGAGAAAAGCAGAGAACAATGGATCTGTTTAACCAAGGATAAACTGGACGCTTGTTTTATTTATTTCTAGATTTTGCACTGAAAGGGACTCTGTCACCTAAACATTTATAGAGCATGAAATAGTATCTGATAGAAAAAGATTAAAAATATAAATATTCCAAAGGGACATCGAAACAAAACCAAGAGTATTTATATGCAAGGTGAATGAATATATATAGTGCAGGGACTAAACAAAAATGAGTAATTGATTGAGAGGCATTAGGAAAATAGTTAAATTAAGTACGGTAAATAATAAACATTCCTGCATTAAGGTTATTTAAGATGAGGTTCGCTGAGCATCATGGGATATGTAGTTCCCAACATCTGGTTAGCCATCACTGTAATAGGGAGGGGGGGGGGGGGGGGTGAACTGAACAAAATGGACCAAATTAACATTTTTTCAGAACATAATCCCTTTAACCAAATGTATCTGTCTACAGATCTTTCAATGAATAAATTACATGGTGCTACACTAATGTAAATACACTAATCCACTTTCATTTGCAGGTACATATGTGGAAACTGCCTGCACCGTCTCAAACACCATAGGAATGTGCTTGCGCTGTACAGAAGGGTCAACATACAGCGAGGGGCTCTCTGGGCTAAACCATTGCCAGACCTGCACCACTTGTCGGGAGGGTAAGTGCTTTCCCTGTTAAAATCTGTCTGTGTATTCAGGGGCGTCACTAGGGTTGGTGTCACCCGGTGCGGAAATTCATGGTGTCACCCCCCTGGATTTCCTCCAATACAATGCCAAACAGTACTAATGCCAGTTAGATGGCCTATTAACTATGCCACACACAGGAGCCCCATAACTATGCCACACACAGGAGCCCCATAACTATGCCACACACAGGAGCCCCATAAATTATGCCACACCAGAGCCTCACTATTTATGCCTCACCCCTGCCCAATTAATTATGTCACACACAGGTGCCCCATAAATATGCCACACATGGGGCCCAATAAATATGCCACACACAAGTGCCCTATAATTATGCACACATGGGACCGCCATTAATTATGCAACACACAGGAGCCCCACGAGGTGACAATTGTTCAATTCTAAAACAATAAATATCTATACATACAGACTCTTTCTCTTTAACAGCCAATTTGCCCAATTATATGCCAGTATCATTGTCATTAATTAGCCACAGCCAATTTGCCCATTAATATGCCAGTATCATTGTGCCATTCATATGCCAGTAATATTGTACGATTCAGATACCAGAAATATTGTGCCATTCAGAGCCCAGGAATATTGTGCCATCCAGCGGATGCGGCTGCCAGAAAAAAAAAGTTAAGCGATGCTGTGCGGGGGGATGCCGGCAGCACGGGTGTCACCCCCGCTAGTGGTGTCACCCGGTGCGATCCGCACCCCCCTCGGGACGCCACTGTGTGTATTAATATGCAAGTCAAATTGACTAATATCAAAAATTAATACGTCATTAATCAAATGTATGTATGTATGTTTTAACTGTGACTTTTTTTGGCCTTTGCTACTTGGTATGTATAAGCATAATATTACATCCGGGAATATTCAAGGAACTTATCTTTTGTCTAACTGACAGTTAAAATGACCTTTAAAGAACAGTATAGTTACCATGCTACCAATGTAGCAAGATTAAAACCCTTCAAAATTGCCTTACAAAAGGCTTCCCCTAATATTTACTGTATATCCTGATCTAATGTACTGCAAAAAACAACTTGCCTATAAATCTTCAGCATGTTCTATGTTCCGTCTAATACTACAGTACTGACATCTTGTGTATGTCTTACATACTTCGTCATACTTCCTAGCTGTTCATATGCAAATGCTTAGCTGTATTTAGCGCGAGGCAGACAGTGCAAGTGCCTGGGGAGAGCAAAAAAAACCCCCCATTGTTTTATGGTGTACACACAGCACATCTGTACAAGGTCTTACTATATTTCATGTAAAAGTGATAAAATGCCTGATGTAGATGTTGTGCTGTGAATGTATCTGTTGTATACCAAGGATGCTGGTAATGTTGGTGGGAACTTGGTGATATAATCACATCATGATAATTATGTGGAGTGGGTGGGGCTTTTGACAGTAGATGTGGTCAATTTTAAAGTAAGTAATTGGAATCTGAGCTGCAAAGAGTCCCTGGATTTTTTTTTTTTTTTTAAATGTTGGCAACTATGAGTCTTGGTTACAATGATCCCCAGACTGATTGATCCATTCTTATACAAATATAACCTGGGGTTTGTATTATAGTAAATAACTATTGTGCATGTTTAGCACCAGGTTGAGCTAGGCTGACCTAACATTGATGTGTTTTTTTTTTATATCACTTTTTTTTTATTGTAATGTTCAATTTCAACATTACAAACCAAAAAAGTGTATAAGGGATACAGCATAAAGACAAATCAAAACAATGGGGTTATACAGTAAATGAAAAGAACTAACACAAAGAATGGAGCGACTGAGACCTAATAAGCAGTAGGGTAATATCCAGGTATTCCTTGTATGAATAGCTTAGGAGGGTCTCAGAAAGAAAAAGGAGAGGAAAAACCCAATATTTAAGCAATTATAGCTCATACACTGTACGAATTACATAGTGCAGAATATGTCAAGTACATAGCCCAGTGCTTTTTGGCATCATGGAGGCAAATTTAAGTTGGTGGGAGATAATACTAAGGCAGAGTATGTGATCCAAGGGGCCTATGTTTTGTCGTAAAGTGATCTTTCGTTTTCCATAGAAAAGTCAGCCTTTTGACTCGTTTGATTCATTTGTAGTTGCTGAATAACGGCCTCTTCAGAGGGGTCAACGGACTAACATTGATTTTTATTTGTCACTTGTTTCTTTACGTGTGTATTATACACCATAGCTTGTTTTTCACTAGATTTTTTTATATAAGAGACTAATAAAGTTTTCTTGTTTTAAAATCAGTTATGAATAATACTGGTTGTCAGAACAGCGGGCTAGCCTACCAAAATCAGTACAGTCCTGCACAAAGCAGAACATTTGGGAGGCATGTAAGTGGCATTTCTGGGGTGGAGTTGCATGGTGGGGTCGGGGGGCCCCAGGGGCAATTTTTACCTCTGACAAAGTCTGTGATATGCCTTGAATGGTATTTTGCAGAAGCACCATTCAAAAATGATGCCTTAAGTTTATGTAAAATACATTCTCTTTCAATGCACATTAAAGCTACTGGTAATCTCTGTACATATTTTATTATTTCAGAAGCTTTTTGGTTTACAGCAGATAGTATGTTGTAACATGCAACTGCTGCTGGTTTAAGGCTCCACCTTCAAGCTGCGTAGATTGTTCTTATGCATTCCCATCTAGATCTGAGATTAAGTTGCTTGCACTAGTTGATATGGAGGGAGGCGGCAAGGGCCATATAGGAAGAAGGGAGGCAGCAAAAGGTGGAGTTTCTGAAAAGGAGACTGCGTAGAGTATGTGGAATAATAAGGGAGCATTAGTTAACTTGGGGGATGCGCAAGGCAAAGGAAAGAAGAGAAAAAGCAGAGGCCTGGGGATAGAAGAAACGAGAAACCAACAGGAGGGAAATATGCATTGAGGGTCAGTTTGCAAATGGGTACTGAGGACCCAGCATTGTCACTGTAACCAGGACCAGGAAGTGACCAGAGTTAAATATGGTTAATGAGAAGCCATTTATAGGGATTATTGAGAGCTAGTGTTGGATGACATGGGTAGAGAAGGAGATGCCAGTCACATGGGGACTTAAACACTTCTCTTATACGTTTTTCAGATCAAGAAGAGGTGTCTCCCTGCACTCGCAAGAAAAACACAGCCTGTCGGTGCAAGGAAGGGACATTTTGTCTACAGGACCAACCATGTGAAGTCTGCCAAAGGTGCAACAGGTGAGGGGCCAAGAAATGCCCACTCATGTACAGCATTGACCTGCAGGAAACGCAGCATGTATGTGTCTACATGAACACCCCAAACGTTTTCACCCACCAATATTACACAGATCAGTTCTCATGGGAAGTCAGACACTCACACTTTGAATTAAATGGAGAACGCAGATTACAAACCGTTCTATGTCCGTCATGTAGTAATTATGTGGATACGCCAGGTTTTCTATTTTACTATAATAAATTTCTC
Source organism: Pelodytes ibericus (assembly GCA_036172795.1). Lineage (NCBI taxonomy): Eukaryota > Metazoa > Chordata > Amphibia > Anura > Pelodytidae > Pelodytes > Pelodytes ibericus. The sequence continues at coordinate 202,148,574 of CM069858.1, read as the reverse complement.
TCTTAGTTGCCAAACCGGACTTGTCGTAAAGCATCCTTGTAATGCGACATCCGACACTCAGTGTGGCCCGCCAAACCTCAACTACAGACTCTTGTCCCGTAAGTATGTTTTTGCACATTAATGCAAAGTTGTTGACAGCCTACCTAGGGAGTAGGAATGATATCTTAATATTGCATATCGTGCACATACAATAAACCAAATAATGCTCTTATTAACTTAAAGGGACTGTCCGATGCCCAAAATACATCTTCCAAATATTAATGTGCTTTCAAAGAACTTTAAACTGCATGTTTTACATTCATTAAAATATAAAATACGTACAGCTAGAAGAAACAAGGACTGCACACATTAGCTGAGTAAAAGTAATTTCCTTGTTTTTTTACACAGGAACCAATGAGAATCATTTCATTCAAATGAATGGAATTTCCTGTCTCTCTAGTAATGCCATCAGACAATGCGTTGCACTGTTAAGAGATCCTACTGTGTACAAGAGCAAGTTTATTACATTACACACAATGTATTAAATTCGAGGAGCACAGGAAGTGACAAAATGAAATAAAACTTTATATCCTCAGTATCTATATAATCAGTGCTGCCGCACCTGCAGTAAACATTCAGAGTATCACTGGGGAGGGCTTAAGTCAAATATAAAAAAAAATGTGATTTATGCAAAATGCCTGCATCAAATCACTAGAAAGATGCCTGTGCACTATAAAAGTAGTATTGGTATTCTATGGGGAAAAAAACGCCCTTTCCAAGGGTAGAACCCAATGACATCACATTGCAAACTCTTAACAGACTTCAAGTTTGTAATAAGAGTGGGAGATGTGAGATGACTCTACTCTGAGCTTCCATTGCTTTCCCCTCTGCTTCCTCGGTTGGCAACTTTTGTGGGTTGTTTGCACTTCTGATGCCCCTGCATAAGGACTAGCTTCATGTTACCCCAGATACCACCTTCTTTGGATCTGCTGATTACCCACATTTAACAGATCTAAGCTTTAGAGTAGACTTCTTTAGCCTCTCCATGATCTTCCATGCCACCCCATGCCCTGTCATTTGAATAATAATCACAATCATTTTACTTTGAAGATTTCCTTTGTTTTCAAATTTACCCTGATATTCCTATTAAACAACTTATTGTTGCTGATTTTGTCAAAGGATAAGAGGCTGGGTTGACACTGCCAGGAACTGAACCTGCAACTGTTTATACAATAGGTGCAAAACCACTTCCACTATCACGTTGGTCTTGCATTTAACTTTTATGGCATACACTAGACAATGAAAGGACAAAGGCAAATAATAGACTTATGTATATTTGAAAGATTGCATCATGTGTAGCCTTTATAAATAGAAATGTTTTCATGAATGAATACCAATAAATAATTGTATCGAGCCTTCTTTGCTTGTTCCCTTATAGCTCTACCAGGGGCGGACATGTTGTTCACAATATTAAGTCAGATGGGTCGGTACCTTTATCTGATCCAAGATGTATAGCTTGGAGGAAAGACTTAACAGGGGGGATATGATAGAAATATTTAAATAAATAAAGGGAATCAACACAGTAAAGGAAGAGAGTATATTTAAAAGAGGAAAAACTACCACAACAAGAGGACATTGTCTTAAATTAGAGGGGCAACGATTTAAAAGTAATATCAGGAAGTATTACTTTACTGAGAGGGTAGTGGATGTATGGAATAGCCTTCCAGCAGAAGTGGTAGAGGTAAACACAGTGAAGGAGTTTAAGCATGCGTGGGATAGACACAAAGCTATCCTAGATATAAGATAGGGAACTGGGGACTAATAAGATTATTTAGAAAATTGGGCAGACTAGATGGGCCGAATGGTTCTTATCTGCCGACACATTCTATGTTTGTATGTCAGCCTCCTGATAGAGCTACACGGAGCAGAGAGAACTTAAAAAGGTACTTTATTTGTATTCTTTCATTGAAGGGACTGCATCACCTAAACATTACGGATACCGTGAATGTATAGAATAAAAAATGATTGAAAATGATCTAAACATTGTGTTGGCAAAATGGAAAGCGAATGCCTAAAATAGGAGAAAATGTGTTTTAAGCAGGTCTGTGGGGACTTTGGCTTATGACCTCATCTGTGGCCTAATATGCAAATTACACATTTTCCACTGAAAACCAGTTCATTTGCATATCAAGCCACAGGTGATAAACAGGAGACCCCACAGACGTATAAAAACACAATTTTCTAATAATTTAGGCATTTGCTGGCAGTTTTGCTACCGCAACGGGCTATTCATGAAAAGGGGAGTTGCAGGTGAATTGAGGTCAGATAAACATGTGTATAGCGACAAACCTGGTGAGTTGCCCCTGTCACCTCAGTTTGTCTTATCTCACCTCAACAAGAACTGTAGATTATTTTCCTTCAATTTGTATTCTCTGCATTCACAGGATAAGCAGTGTTTAGGCTACTACTTGAAATGCCTGCAAGCCTGTGATCTGCTGACCCATACTACTGAGATTATAACTTATGTCTGTTTTCTCAGGACCGCTCATTATTTCTCTCTCGGCCATGAGTGTTTTCATCATCTTCTTCTTCTTACTGGTGCTGTGCCGAGCAAAAAAAGACAGAGGTAAGAATGTGTAAATATATCTATTTATATGTATTAATGAGAAACTCGTCACACTGTTCAAAGAGTGACTTTAAATGTGTCCTGTATAAGCAGACGTTACCACATACATGCTCGTGGTGTTTAACGGCACAAACAGGATTGTTTGAGAGAGAGTATCCAGAGCAAGAGTTTCTAACTTGGTGGTGGTTCTAGATTTTGGTGGGCCCAAGGGTAGAAACCAGAAAGGAGCCCCCGGGTTGGCTATTTGCTCTGCTTCCAACACTAGTCTAGCATGTGACTCTGTAGATTGGGACATCCAAACTGGTCCTTATTTAATCTATATTAAGCTAACTGATGACAAAAGGACCATGAACATTGTAATGTAACGGGTTTCTATTGGCTGCCCCGATCTAGCACAGACTATACAGAGTAAAAAACCTCTGAACATTATCAGTTAACTGGTCCCTTTTTCATACAATTGATCCCGAAAATATGAGCTTTTGATGTAATAAGGTGGTGTTCAACTGCAGCCCTCCAGATTTTACCTGAATATATTTCAACGAAATGTCTGGTATTTTAAGAGGCTGGCAGGGAATTTGAGAGTTGTAATCCATCAGCAGCTGGAGGGGCAGAACGAGAAGGGGCATCATGTCATAGGTCAAAGGGTCATGGATAGGGAGTGATGGAAGGAGAGCAGGAGGAGCCACATTCCCAGTCCTCAAACAATAAGGCAGGGTGCTTCCAGGTATGAGGGACGTTCAGCTGTCGTACGTAACGGAGATGCAGTCAGCAATTTGAATGGAACAATGCTCAATGTCTCTAATTTACACTTTTTCTTCCTTTTATTTCTTTCACAGACCCACAAGTGTTTACAGAGGTTAGTGAACATCTAATATTCTATATCAGCGCTTTAAGCCAATGATGGAAAGCCTGTGAGCTACTCGTGTACAGTAGGGGGCACTGTGCTGGGACAAATTCAGGGCCCCTGCTGCTTTCGTAGCCTCACCATCCCAAATAAAGATTAAAACTACGTTTTTTTTTTTTATTCCAAGAGAGCTCCTCCCGCACTTTTCTTTAAGCTGGAACGACAACTCTGCCCACTTACTAGACTGGAAAAGACGCAAGGGGCCCCCCTGGACCCTTCAGGTCTGTGGAGCCCTGTTGTGGCCAATTTCTGCAGTGTATTGCCAGATGAGACCCTTATATCTACCTCCTGTCAAATACTAATACCCATCTGTGGGTCAATGTCATTAATCAATACCGAATTTTTATTTTATTTTCAGCTTTAAAATGCATTTAATATAATCATTATTTAAGTTTAGTTTGGGCACTCAGAGTGATCTTTATATAGAGTCTAAACTGCCCAAATCATCTTTTTGATGATGCAGAAGAATGTACATCATTAAAAGTGATAATGGCACACTGATCGTGTTCACAAGATATGCACCATTAAGGGGTCTGCTCAACAGAGATGGAATTGAGATGGGTAGCTCAAACTTAAGGCCAACGATTTCTCCTGTTCAGCTGCATTGGAGAATTGTTTCAGCTCGGCTACATTGAAGTTCACATCTTCATTTCCTGCAGTTCTTTTCTTTATTGAGTAGACTCCATCTTTGTTTTCGCTTCCCTGTAGCGGAGCATCATTCTGGGGTCTAGTCACTGAAAGTCGGGATTCGAGGTAGAGATTAGCACTAAGGTCGGCCTCCAACCTCACATAGACTCGCCCCACCACCCTTCGGATCTCGACCTCACATAATGGTATTCACTAACTATATTAGTCCAGATGAGATCGACTTTGGCAGGAAAATATGTAAAAATGGCTTTGAAGGTTGAATTTGTCTTAATCCCTTCCCCACCAGTCAAAACTAAGTACTGTGGGCTCCCCAAATGGTCCCCATGGTACTATGAATGGGGTTGGGCGTCTGCCAAATGGCTCCCAGCCGACTGGAAAATTATTGGGAAAGGAACTTGCTAAACGTCTCCTGTTAGTATATACAGTGATGGTGATGTTATACTTAACCTTCCCATCACCACTTAAGCAATATTTCAGGGGCTTGCCAGTGTTGGCAACATGGCAGCCTAGAGATCTCCTTGAGATGTCCAGCATTGTTCAAAAGCTATTTTATCAGAAAGAAGCTAACTTTTGTCTGATTAAACGTTTATCTGGGGGGGTTTAATGATCACACACTATATTACATATGGTTTTATGTTCACAGAAACTCATTAAGCTGGTACAATGCAATAGTCACCTGTCTAATCAAGACAGCCCAAGAGCACCCGTGACCCTGGATTTCGTAGAAGGGACGAAAGAAGATATGAAAATATCCAGTAAGTGGAGCTTTATGTACTTTATCCAATGAGTCACACAGCTTCTTAAAGGGACAGTAAAACCTAAATTTTTTTTTTTTTTTTTTGCTGGGGTCAGAGCTTCACACAGATATACTGTAGAGATCACTTGAGCTACTCAAGGAGGAATCTCACACCTCCCCCTATTTCAATGGCTGGAAAGCCTGTTGGATGGTCCAAAGAGGAGGAACCAGTGATCTTTTTTTTTTGTGGCATGAAAACTAGTTTTTATTCATGCAGCATTTCCATGTTTATTTTTAGGGTTGGCTGTTCTTTTAAGCTGATACCTAAAAAAAACCTGACGACTTTATAAATTGCCCACTTAGAGGAACCATGAGGGGATCTAGGTTTTAGGGAGCCCTACGTGAAAAAAACAGAGACCACACATTACCTATTTTTCCCCCCTTTAAATAACTTTTCTCTCCTCAGCTGGTCTCTCCTCTGACCCGTTAAGCATGTGGGGATCTAAAGCAGATGATTTATTTGGTTATATAGCACCACCCCTGGGGCTAATAGTGACTTTCCTAATGCACTTCTTATGCCTTTCCAGTCCCGCGACCCTGACCTCTTCCCCACTTCCTCCTCCTACCTTCTCACTAATCCCATCCTCTTATCCATCTTCCACAGACTTGAGATTGTCATTCTATATCTTTGATGAGATCGTGAAGTTTAATGATTGGGGTCACTTCATGAGACAACTGAGAGTAAGCGACCGCACAATCCACGAAGCACAACAAAACCACCCTGGGAATATGAAGGAGCAGCACTACGCCATGTTAGTTGCTTGGCAGGAGTCCACTGCGGATAATGTCAACCATCTTCTGGATGCACTGCGCGCCATCGGAAAGAAACACGACGCCAAGGAGATCACCAAGAAACTTCTGGAGACGGGAAACTTTGTTGAAAGGACTCACAATGGGCAGTGATGTAAATATATGTGGATATTGTATATATAGATGTATATAATTAATATATTGTATTTTATAGAACCCAAAAAATAAAACCACAACAAAAAAAAACATAAAATACCCAAAACAAACAAAAAAAAATTAAAATTCCTCATCAAAAACAACGAATCGGGAGTCGTTTTTGGGATTGGTCAAATGGGATTGCTTACTCTCTTCCAGCGTGAAAGAATAGGGGTGAACAGGTATAAATAATGCTGCTACAAACACGGTGCTTCCCAAAGCAGTAAAGGACGTATAGTTCGAAAACACGGTTAGAAAAATGAGTGCATTTGGTAGAGGGAAAAGGGCTGGAAGTAAGGGATGTGGACAAACTACAGCACAAAATGGCAGTAAAATTCCAATATATACGTAACAATATATATATATGACAAATCATTTGAGAAGCCATAGCTGTGTGTGTGTGTGTAGCTATTGGAGGGTTGGGGTGGTCATGTGACTCTGCCGTGCTGTAACATTAAAATTTGCACAAAAGAACAGAGACATGTGTAAGCACGACATACTTCAAATCAAGGACAAGATTTTGAAACTATTTGGATGGGGCCTTTACCATTTTAAACTGTGTAAATGATTTTTTGTGTCAGAAAAAGTGTGGGTTTTTTTTCCATCATATTTTATGGGGAAAAAGGCTATGATGAAAATAATGGTATTTAAAGAAACCCCTTCTTATGCCGATAAAAACAATATATAATATGTGATGGGCATACTAGACGGGGCCAGATGGTTCTGATCTGCTGACACATTCTATGTTTCTATGTGTGGGTACAGGAAATGAGAAAAAAGAAAATTACAGCTAAACACAAACACCGCAGAAATGTTAAAACAGCCCGTCACCAAAGGAAAGACACGGCTATGTCACTAAGGGGATAAAATAGACATTTTGGGGTTATACCCTCTTTAAACTAGATGCCTCGTCTTGGGTTTTTCTTGTGAAAATATTTATTTTCGGCCCCAACTTGTTATACAATAGTCTAGTATTTGAGGACCAATCTGTGTGGTAAAATCTCAACTAGTATCTTAGAGACAAAAATAGATGTCTCCAAGTAAGCAAGTGGCTAAAGAATGAAAGACTATCCACAGTTGGGCAAAAGGAATATGATAGAGCAATGACTGTGCTATCAGGTGCTTACCCGGCTCAGTACTCTGAAACAAACATTGAATGTTGTATCAGTCAAGTATGGTGCTGAGTGCTCTACAATATAACATGGAATATGTATCTTCGATACCAGACTAAGACTAAAACCAGTCTTGGAATCAATTGTACAAGCGCCATAGCATCACATAAGTTTTTAAAGCACTTTTGAAAAATACACTTGCGCCTTAAGTTTGAGATTCCATACGTCCGATACCCTCACAGTAAAGTAATACATACTGATATTACCTTTAAATCATTGCCGCTCCAATTTAAGACTATGTACTATGGACTCTACTTCTATACTGTGTTGATTCCCTTTATGTATTTAAATGTTTCTATCATATCCCCCCGGTTACGTCTTTCCTCCAAGCTATACATGTTAAGATGCTTTAACCTTTCCTGGTAAGTTTTACCCTGCAATCCATGAACCAGTTTAGTAGCCCTTCTCTGAACTCTCTCCAAAGTCATGGCTGCCATCAGGGAATGACAGGTGATATACCTGATGAACCGATCTGCGCCCCCTTAAAAAAAAAAAAAAAATATATATATATATAAGCTTGCTGGTAGGTGAGAAGAGACGCTGGCTGGTGAGATCAAAACATCTTCCCTTACCAGTCTCTTTGCTGCAGCAGGCAGCATGGTTTCTGTGTGCTGCCCAGGAGCACAGACATCCTACCATGCTGCTTCTCACGCTCCTTGTGCATGTCCGAGGTCAGAGTGCTGGGGGGGCACATGACCTGCCAGCACTCCGATTTCGAACCATGTGTAGAGCGCAAGTGGCAGTATGGTAGTATGTCTGTGTGCCTGGCCAGTGCACAGACACTGTGCTGCATGCCACTAGACACCAAGGAGCTGTTGGTGCTGGCTGGGGTAAGTCTTGGATCTGCAATATGGGTGATGGCCCATGTCCTGTGTGTGCAATGGGGGTGCTGGGGCATGTCCTGGGGGTACTGGGACATGTCCTGGGTGGGCAATGGGGATGCTGGGACATGTCCTGGGTGGGCAATGAGGATGCTGGGACATGTTCTGAAGTAAGACCTGAGTGTGCAGTGTGGGTAATGGAGCTTGTCCTGGGCGTGTAATATGGGTCTGAAGGCATGTCCTCTGTGTGCAATGCAGGTAATTGGGCATGTCATGTGGATGCAAAGTGGATTCTGGCCTGGGCAAGTCCTGGGGGGAATGGGAATGCTCTTGGTGTACAATTGGGGTAATGGGGCAAGTCCTGAGTGTGCAATGGGGGTAATGAGGCAAGTCCTGAGTGGGTGATGGGATATGTCCTGGGGTGCTGGAGTTAGACCTGAGAATGCAGTGTGGTGATGGGACATGTCCTGGGGTGCCGAGATAAGTCCTGGGTGTGCAATGTGGGTGATGGGCCATGTGCTGGGGTAGGTCCTGGGTGTGCATTATGCGTGATGAAACTTGTCCTGGGCTTGGCCAGATATGGGTGTGCAACGTGGGTGATGGGGCATGTTGTGGGTGTGCAACATGGGTGATGGGGCATGTTGTAGATGTGCAACGTGGCTGGGTGGCTGCCCATTTTTTCTCTGCCTAGGGCAGTATGTAATGGGGATGTGGGTCATGTAATGGGCTGATGGGAGCCTATGATGGGGCATGTAATGGGGGGTGATGGACACCCAGGACTTATCTCGGCACCCCAGGACATGTCCTATCACTACACTGCATTCTCAGGTCTGAATGAGTATGTGTATAAGTGTGTGTGGGTATGAGTATAAGTGTGTGTGTGAGCATATGTCTGTAAGTGAGTATATGTCTGTGTGTGTCTGTGTATGCGGTGTTGGCACTTTGAGGTCTGCAAATCGGTGTTGGACAAAAATTGGGCACTCAGACCCAAACACATTCATCATCACTGGCCGAGAACCTCACAAAACCATTATTTTCCCCACTACTGAAATAAGACTTACTGTCCTATAGTTGCCAAACTCCTCCCTACTACCATTGTAAATGGGCACAACATTCACTAATTTCTAATTTTATGGGACCAGTGATTGGTTAAATAAATCTATTAATGGTAATGCTTGTACACCACTAAATTTCCAGGGTGAGTGTATCCCATCAGGTCCCAACACAAAATGAAGCCTGCAGCCACGACTCGGAAATGGATCCGATATAAAGTAGAAGAATAAAAAAATAATTCGAACCTTCTCTCTCTCTCCGTACGAGATCCCAAAATATCCTTACATGTCTCATCCACTGGACTTCATCATAGGCGTAATGGTGTCGATCAAAAATCCTCCTTAAATAGATCCAGTGGAACTGATCAAGAAATAACATAATTGGAAACACTGTTATCCATTAATAGCTGGTTATATTTAAAACAATGCACTCTAAAAATGTTTATGATATAAATATAAAATCGTAAAGAGATACACATATAGGCCATCCAAGAAAAGAAGAAAACAAAACCTAGACACTGTTTCTTTAAATGTGGCTAAAGGATTTCTACCTGCTTCTTATTTTCCCTACTCTGAATAGAAAAGCATTTTGTAGAGGTTGAGTAACTCCTTCCATCTCAAGATAGTGCAGCAGGAAGCTAAGAGGGTGTGTACATCACATGAGACTGAGTCATGACCAAGACTTGGCTTGTTTTGAAGAGAGGAAGTCATGTCTCTTGTTTTCTATGTGTTACGCCAACTCTGCCCCACCATTGTCTTCACTTTATGTCTTAACAGTGAACAAAGGGCTGAACTCCTGTTATTGGCACCAGAAAGATGGAAATGTGTAGAGTGTATATTTCCCATAAAATGCTCAGAGGGGCATATGATATTTAAACCCAGGGGGAGTAGGTGTTATATATATATATGTGTGTGTATATGACATAAACTACTGTTTAGTTATGGGCACCTGGGGTGGAGCATTTGGAGAGCAGGGTGGGCCAGTGCTCCACTCCGCTGTTTTCTTGGGAGACATGGGCCATGTCTGGGTTTTGGACTGTCTCAAAATACACTGCTCAGCTGATGGTAATCAGCTGCAGCAGGAGGAATAAACCCCTCCCTGCTAGGCAGGTAAAGAGAGATTTTGTTTGTTTCTCTCTGAAAAGGCTGAAAAACAACAGGCTGCCTGAGAACCAGAGTACAGAAGGCTGACAAGGAAATAGGTTGGTGAAACCTGTATTATTTTCTTATAGTTTAACCCCTTAACGACAGATGACGTGCCAGGCACGTCACGGCAAATCGAGGACTTGCCGACAGCTGACGTGCCTGGCACGTCATGCACTAAACTGAGTAAAGAAAGCGACCAGCGGTCGCTTTCTTTACTCTAACGGTGTTGCTACAATGCCTCTAGGTAGAGGCATTGTGCAACACCCCCCAAAAGTGCAGGGGCGCGCTACGATCACTCCACGGAGTGATCGTAGCAGCCATTTAAAAATGGCTGCGCCCGCGCAACACATGTGCTTAGAAAGCGAACGATCGTTCGCTTTCTAAGCATCTCCGGTGTTGTTAAAGTGCCTCGCCAGCGAGGCACTTAACAACACCGTTCTGCTCCCCAGAGCCGATGGTGGTCGCTCTCCTGAGCGACCCCATCGGCTCAGTAGAAGGGAACGCTGCCTATACAGGCAGCGCTTCCCTTCTAATGGCAAGAGCATCGGAAGTGAAAGTATTTCACTTCCGATGCTCTAGGGGGAGCCAATCGATGCCGGCACAACAGATCTATGTGATCTGTGTGCAGGCATGTATGATAAGTGCTCTGATGAGCACTTATCATACTGTCAAAGGCAATATTAGCAAATATTGCCTTTGACAAGTATTGATCTGCCTCCCTCACCTTACTAGTTATAGTAAGGGAGAGAGACAGATCAGATAAAGTAAAAAAATAAAATAAAATAATAAAACAAATATTTAATAAAATTTTAAACACCAAGGGCTTTTATAAAAGCCATTTAACCCCTTCCCTGCCATTGATCGCTGTGTACGCAGTGATCATACACAGCAGCACATTTTTTGCTGTCTGTGCATTTTTTAGGGGTTAATTTTTTTTACTGTAATTCATTACAGTATAAAAAAAAGCTCTTTTAAGAGAGATTAACCCCTTTCTTGCTGTAGATCACTGCCTAAGCAGAGATCTGACGCAAATGCAGCAATCTTGCTGCAGAAGCATTTTTAATTTTTTTAAAACTTTTTTATTACACCCGTCACGTGTTAATTATACCCGCTAGGGGACTACGTTTAACGTAATTTTTTTTTTAAATAAGAGCTATTAACCCCTTCCTTGCCGTATATCACTTCCTAAGCAGCACATATGGTCACTGCCTAAGCAGTGCATATGGTCACTGCCTAAGCAGCGCATATGGAGCAATCTAGTCGCAGAAGGATTTTTTTTTTGCTATCAGCATTTTTTTTGTCAGACTCGCTAGGGGTTAATTATACCCACTAGGGGATTACCTGTATTCCTTTTGAAGCTGTCTGAACACGTGTATAGCGATCAGTAACAGCCGATCAGTGGCAAAGGTGGTTTGGTGATTTCTCAGATGAGCATCACCATTCGTCTGGTTCGATCAATATTGGTAAATATTGTTCTGACCCATATGGATCTGCCTCCCTCTCCTCACTTGAGTTTTAGTGAGGGAAAGAGACAGATCTGTATAACATAATTTTTTAATTGTAATAAATTAAATAAAATGTTAAAAAAATTGTGAGTCCCAAGGGCTTTTATAAAAGCCATACCCTTTGTATAGTGTAGTGTATTAACCCCTTCCCTGCCACTGATCACTGCACAGCAGAAATTTTTTTCTTGTCTGTGCATTTTTAGGGGTTAATTTTTTTGTACAGTACTACAAAGGCTCTTATAAGAGCTATTAACCCCTTCCTTGCTCTACATGTTCAAATTCCAAGTTTGAAAATCAAAAAGCGCACCTCTCAAATGTAGCCTTTCAACACCCAACAAAGCTGACAAAGCTATGCATGGGTGGTATCCCTGTGCTCGGGAGATGTTGCTGAACATATATTGTGGTATTGTTTGTCAGTGACACATACCGAAATATGTGAATTTGTGTCTAAAGTACAATGTATGTGGGAAAAAATACACAATAAAATGACTACCACAAACTTTGACAAAGGCTGGTGGTAGAATTGGTGCATGGAAAGTGTTAAAATAACACCATTTAAAATAGCCTAGGGTGTCTACTTTTACAAAATATATACTTTTTGGGGTAAAATACACTGTCCTACTTTAAAAAAAAGTCCCAAATGAAAGATGGGCTCAGGCTGGCTACACGTCAATATTCCAAGTTGAAAATGCGCACCTTCACAATGTGGCCCTTTTAGCCCCCAAACAACCCAACAAACCTATGCATGGGTGGTATCCCTGTACTCAAGAGATGTTGCTGAACACTTATTGGGGTGTTATTTGGCAGTGACACATACCAAAATCTGTAAATTTATGTCTGAAGTACAAGGTTTGTGAAAAAAAAACACAAAAAAATTACTACCACAAACTTTGACAAAGGCTGGTGGTAGAAATAGTGCATGGAAAGTGTTAAAATACCACCATTTGAGATAGCCTAGGGTGTCTACTTTTAAAAAATATATGGGTTGATGGGGTAAAATACACTGGCTGGTTTCAAATATGTCCCAAATGGGACATGGGTGCAGGCTGTCTGCATGTCAAAATTTCAAATTGGAAAACCAAAAACTTCACCTCCCAAATTTGGCCTTTTACCCCCCAAACAATCCAACAAACCTATGCATGGGGGGTATCCCTGTACTCAAGAGATGTTTCTGAACACTTATTGGGGTGTTATTTGGCAGTGACACATACCAAAATCTGTAAATTTATGTCTGAAGTACAAGGTTTGTGAAAAAAAAACACAAAAAAATTACTACCACAAACTTTGACAAAGGCTGGTGGTAGAAATAGTGCATGGAAAGTGTTAAAATACCACCATTTGAGATAGCCTAGGGTGTCTACTTTTAAAAAATATATGGGTTGATGGGGTAAAATACACTGGCTGGTTTCAAATATGTCCCAAATGGGACATGGGTGCAGGCTGTCTGCATGTAAAAATTTCAAGTTGGAAAACAAAAAACTGCACCTCACAAATTTGGCATTTTAGCCCCCAAACAACCCAACAAACCTATGCATGGGTGGTATCCCTGTACTCAGGAGAAATAGTAGAATCTATTTAGCATGTTTTTTCGTTCGCTATTGTCGATGAGGAGAAGTTGTTTCAAATAAAAACAAAGAAATTTGTGTATTTTTTTTTTTTTTACCATATTTTATTATTTTTTTTTAATAATATGATAAGATATGATCAAAAATATGGCATCCATAGAAAGCCCTTTTTGTCCCGATAAAAACAATATATAATATGTGTGGGTACAGCAAATGACGAAGAAGAAAATTACTGCTAAACACAAACAGCACAGAAATGTTAAAATAGCCATTGTCCAGAAAGGACAAAAATGTTTCAAAGGCTCTGTCCTTAAGGGGTTAACCCTTGACAGATAGGGAGATTTATGTTAGTTAGAGCTCAGACGAGCTAGGTTTTTGTTTACAAAGATTTATGTTATATTTTGGTTACTTTCTGCTGTATCCGGGGTGAAGCATACAAATAAAGTACCTGGATTTTATACAATTCAAATGACTGCACATGTTGTTCGCCCAAGAGGACCGTGCTAACTGAGAACAATGATCACAAGGGGTAGTTCCACCTATACTGTCCAGATAATAACTTTAGATAACTACTTTACAACACATCCTAGAAAATGCAAATACAGTGTAATAACTTTATTATTGTACAGCCCTGCCTTTGGGAACTCCCATACCTCTTTATTGTCATTTAGAGATGTGTAAAACTACAGTAGAACCGTAGATTGTTTTAAAGTAAAAATAAGTGCATGTCCTATATATTATACACGTGTAACAGAGAAAGTAAGTTATGTGGAACCGTCCCTTTAATGCAACTCAGCATTATTCATTATTCCATCTTGCAGGCGGAGCTAAGTCCAGGCAGGCGCACAAGTTCATCCCCACCAGCGCTCTGAATATCAGGGGCACGTCTGAAGGGGAGGGGGGCGGGTGAGCAAAGTGCGGAGGGAGAAGTCTGTGCTGGATGAATGGGCACTGACTTCATGCTTCTCCCCCTCATAATCTGAGGGAACAGGAGATGGGTGCCCCCTTGACCCAAGGGGAAAACTGATTGCCTCTTGGAATTCCCCCCCAAGCACCATCATTCTAAATAGCTTTTGGAGGGTAGGGGTTGCCTTCTTCTGGATCAGAAGTTGAAAAGATAGGTAAAAGGGTTCAACTTCACGGACTTTTTCCATCTTAAATCAGGAGTAAGCACTATAGCAGGAGTGTCCACGTTTGTCCTGCAGTGGGCCATGTCACCGTAAATCTATTTGTGCGTGGGCCGCATTCATGTTTCACTGAAAGTAAATGTATTTATGTATGTATACACATGCATACGTATGTGTGTGGATATATATATATATATATATATCTATCACAGTAACGTGCAGTGTGTGAGTGTATCACAGTTTCCCCAGTAAGACAGCAGCAATAAAAAAAAAAACCTCACATTAAATGCACACACATTCACACATGCATACACAGACACACACACAGCCACACTTACATACACACACACACACACACTCAAATACACACACACATAGTCCCACTTCCACACAAATTCACACATAGTCCCACTTCCACACACATTCACACACTGTCACACATTCACACACTGTCACACTTCCACACACACACTGTGTCACACACACAGTGTCACACTGTGTCACACTTACCCACACATACAGACTCACACTTCTACACACAGACACATACTGTCACACTTACACACACATAGACATTGGTTCTTTATTTTTTAAGAAACCCCCCAGCATGTTGTTATGTTGTTTGTTCCCCCTCTCTACTCGTTTACCTTTATCTGCAGGGAGGGGGAGGTCCTATTCTTCAACTGAGTCCCGGGACGTCCCTGACATCAGGTGCTCCAACGGGGTCAGAGTGCGAGGGGGCGGAGTTTTCCCCCCTCCGCAAGGGGAAAAAGCTCAGCCCCCTCGTGCTCTGACTCTGTTGAAGCACTGGGTGTCAGTGACATCCTGGTGCACACTTTGTTGGAGCGGCACAGTGGTGCCACTCTCAAGCAGGCCTCAAACAGGCAGCTTGTTGGACCTCTGTGCACATTAGCGATTATGTATTAAATATGCCACAACTGTGACTGTCATGGCGAAGGGGCCAAGGGATGTCTAAATCTCGGAAAGCCTTGTATAGATTGATCAAACGATTACAGATGTTCGTCAGAAGGTTTAGGAAGATTACATTTGAGCAGATATGTTTCAGTGTTCTGTATGTGTGTAGTATTTACATTAGGGATTGTGTAGGTAAATGGTTATACAGTTTGGAATAAAAGGACTGGAATTCCTTGGTGACTTCAGCAGGATCTGTTACCGATCGGCCTGTCGAAGTCTTAAGTCTGGTGATAATTCTGGAGTTCTTTTGTTAGGGACCTGTCTGAGTGTAGTACCTTGTCGTTCATTTTCCATGTCCATGCACAGAAAATGTAAATAACTTTATTTACAGAAGAGAAGACACTGGATGACCTTTCGATTAAGTACTACAAGCTAAACCGGTGATAAATTACACAGGGAAACATGGAACATTAATCAACATTTATGGTGAGTTAATGAGTTCAAAGAGAATTACTATCAGAAGTGATTGTGACTGGGAAGAGTTGGGAGGTGTAAGGGCAGTGATGGACCTTCCAGGTACAACCTTGTTGGCTTAAAAGAGGGTGTTTTTGGGTGCCACCCCCTAGGGACTTACAGCACTAGTATCTCACTTTGGGGGTTGGGACACAGAATGCAGTCTATAAGTCAGAATTCTGATCATAGAGTTCCATTGAATGCCAGGGTAATGTAACTATTACATCACAATGGGGCGGAGTTATGATCCTGGTTGATCAGGTTAATCTCCTCTCTTTGTTTTGGAAGGCAGGTAAAAAAAAAAGAAAGTTGTACATAGCCACCTAGCCCTGCCCACTATGAAACACAGGAGCCAATAAGAGAGCAGGGGTATATCTTATGACATCAGCATGCAGGCTTTGGGCACAGTTGTAAAGCGAGACTGCCTGGAAGATTTTGGACGATGATGCATCATGGGAAATATTCACAAAATGGAGCCAGGAGATAAACACCTAATTTTATTTTTCCTTTTATATATAATTAGTTCAATCATATAAAAAAAACAGTGGCATATTTAAATATGTGTTTGTTTTAAATGATCAGGTTATCTAGTTGTATCATATGTAAGTGGTAGTGTCCCTTTAATAGAGAAACATAAAGAAGACATTGTGTCGGGATCCGGTTGGGCCCATTTGGACCACATCGGACAGCACAGGCTCAGGGAATGAGCGGTGAGAAGGAACCATGTCAACAAGTCTGGCAGGTACTGTCCAGTGGTGAAAAGGGCTGAAAAGAAATAAGTCAGTCAGGGTCTTCTATATAAGGGCCCCATAATAGTCACTTGTGGGGACCGGCACACCCAGTAAGTCCAGGACCAGGTGTAAAGTGGAGGATGTCAATCCAATGAATACATTTTGATTGGGCGGGTAGTATCGCTCTCGGGGAGGCAAGGTTTTCTATGGCCAGTAAAAGGAGGCAGGTGTGTGCAGCTTAGATTATCCGGTTCGTGGGTAAAGGGGGAAATCTGGCCCAGTCAGGCAGTGTGAGAGAGTAAAGTTATAAGAGAGAGGTGCGGTACATGTATCTACCTATGGATGCGATACTCGGTACAATACAGAGATCTGCGGGGGTGTAGGTGACCATAATTGTTGAGCTTTAAATTTCGATGTGGTCGAGAAAGGCCTGTAAGTCTTCATAGATTTGGAACACTTTCTGTGTGCAGTTATAAGAGAGTAGCCGTTTAAAGGGGAAACTCCATGCATAATGCTAGTTGAGAGAACGTAGTTTGTCGATGAGCGGCTTCCACTGTCTCCGTTTGTACAAAGTAGAGGGCTCCAGGTCTTGAAAGAGTTTTCGTGGTGAGTTCAAGAACTTCGGAGGGGTGCTCCTGCTGGTAGACATCTTCTTTTGTGGTGTCGTATTGGAATCTCAGTTGAGAGCCCGTAGGTCCTGGTGCTCTGAGGGCTCCGCGTGCTTGGTCAAGGAGAAGCCGATCAAGAGGGATTTCCGGGAGCATATCCTGGAAGATTTGGAGTAATGTAGAAGGCCGGGCCATCATGCTGATGGTCTCGGTTAGGCAGCGTAAGCGGATGTTGTTGTGGTGGGAGCAGTTTCCCAAATCTTCCAGGGCTCGTTCAACTTGTGATACCCTGTTGTAGAGTTTGACCTCTTGTCCTTTGTACCTTTTGTACCATTTGAGAGCGCCTTGTATTGTCCTTGTCCATATTTATATAACATTATCATATCCCCTCTAAGAAGCAGTTTCTTAACTTGTCTAGACTTTCCATTCCCCTTATTAGTTTTGTAGCCCTCCGCTGCATTTTCTCTGGTTCCATAATCCCTTTTTATAGAAAAGGAGCCTAGAACTAAACTGCATATTCAAGGTGGGGTCTTACCGTGGACCTGGAAAGAGGCAGAATAACATCTTACTCCTATGAGCCAATACCTCTTTTAATACATGCCACTGTGCACTACTACTTACTCTCTTGTCTACAATTATTACTCCCAAAGGAATCACCATTGAATCTATATGTTGCATTTTTATTTTTATACCCATAAGCCACAACTTTACATTTCTCTACATGAATCTCATGTTCCATTTACTTGCCCAATTTGTCCAAATCCTCCAGTGAAGATACATCTAGTTCAGATTGTATTATCCTACCTAATTTGATGTAATCTGCAAACACTGAGACATGGCTCCCTGTGCCTACTGGGAGACCATCAATAAGAAGGGAACCCAGGACACTCAGGATCCCTGAGGTACTCAAATTATAACATCTATCCAATCTGAGAACTTTCCATTTACCACTTCCCTTTGCTTTCAATTTTTAACCGATTGTCAACACAGAAACGTTCATCCCAATGCCTATTTCAGTCAATTTGTACAGTAACCTTTTGTGTGGAACTGCATCTAATTCCTCAGCAAAGTCTAAAAATATCACATCCACCGCAGCTCCCGTATCTATTTTTACTCACTTCTTACATCACACCGATTAATTGAAAAGCTTGCTGAACGGTGGGGGAGGGAGCGAAAATGTTTGAAGCACCAGAAGTCTGTTTTAACACCCACTGGCAAAGTGCCGCCCTCTGGCAAAGTGCCGCCCTAGACGAGTGCCTTGTTTGCCTTGTGGAAGATACACTACTGTGTATACCATACGTGTTTTTAAATGTCAGCCAATCACACATGCTTGCTGTGACTGTTCTGTAAAAGTAGCTTGCAGGTTCTTGTCCATCGGTTCTTCCTTGGTAAAAACTGAAGAAATTCAATTATTCAACATCTCTACTTTCTCTCTGTCCCCGCTGACCATCTCACCCATTTCAGATAACACAAACTTTGTTTCCAAAGGGTATACATTTATATGCATATTTTGTAGTGTTCTACTCCATTCCGTTCCAGTCAGCAAGACCAAGGGATATATTAAACCTACTAAAGTTGGCCTTTTTAAAAATGTAGTATAATCTCAAAGAATACCATGTTATGTTCACTATTCCCTTAGTGCTTCATTACTTGGATGTTAGAGATAAACTCCTCCTTGTTAGTTATTACCAGATCCAGACATCCATCCCCTTTGGTTGGTGATTAATATCTCCAGGTTTATTAGTTGTAATCTGTTAAAATCTGTTTACAGCATTTGATCTTATTGTGACATTATCTGTAGGGCAGTAGGGAGGAGGCAGGCAACTATAGACCAGTAAGTCTTACTTCAGTAGTGGGGGAAATAATGGAAAGCATGTTAAAGAATAGGATTGTTGAACATTTAAAATCGCATGGATTTCAAGATCGGAATCAACATGGGTTTACTTCAGGGAGATCATGCCAAACTAATCTTATTGATTTGTTTGATAGGGTAACTAAAATAATAGATCAGGGTGGTGCAGTAGACATTGCTTACCTAGATTTCAGTAAGGCTTTTGACACTGTCGCACATAGAAGGCTTATCAATAAACTGAAATCTTTGAGTTTGGATTTAAATATTGTTGAATGGATTAGACAATGGCTGAGTGACAGGCAACAGAGGGTTGTAGTCAAAGGAGTATATTCGATGCAAGGTCTTGTTACTAGTGGGGTACCTCAGGGATCTGTTCTTGGACCCATTCTCTTTAATATTTTTATTAGTGATATTGCAGAAGGTCTTGTTGGCAAAGTATGTCTTTTTGCTGATGATACAAAGATTTGCAGCAGGGTTGATGTTCCTGGAGGGATAAGCCAAATGGCAAATGATTTAGCAAAGCTAGAAATATAATCATAGCAGTGGCAACTGACATTTAATGTGGACAAGTGCAAGATTATGCACCTTGGGCGGAAAAACCCCAAAGCAGAATATAGACTATTTGGTACAGTCCTAACCTCAACATCTGAGCAAAGGGATTTAGGAGTAATAATTTCAGAGGACTTAAAGGCAGGTAGGCAATGCAATAGAGCAGCAGGAAATGCTATCAGAATGCTTGGATGCATAGGGAGAGGTATTAGCAGAATACTTGGTTGTATAGGGAGATGTATTATCAGAATGCTTGGTTGTATAGGGAGAGGTATTGGCAGAATGCTTGGTTGTATAGGGAGAGGTAGTATTATCAGAATGCTTAGTTGTATAGGGAGAGGTATTATCAGAATGCTTGGTTGTATAGGGAGAGGTATTGGCAGAATGCTTGGTTGTATAGGGAGAGGTATTATCAGAATGCTTGGTTGTATAGGGAGAGGTATTGGCAGAATGCTTGGTTGTATAGGGAGAGCTAGTATTATCAGAATGCTTGGTTGTATAGGGAGAGGTATTATGAGAATGCTTGGTTGTATAGGGAGAGGTATTAGCAGTATAAAGAGGGAAGTGCTCATGCCACTCCCCACACACACAAAAAAACACAAAAATAATCACACACACAAATGGACTTTTATTGCAGTGTAAAAAATGTGTATGTTAAGTGTATAATTGCAGTGTATAAACTGCATATATGGATCAAAATGTGTATATATGGCTGCAATAAGTATACCTTCTTACTATGAAAAACTGCAATGCAACTACTCATTGCCTACATTACAAAAATATACACAGATATTAGAGAGCACTTACATATGTTCATATATATTTATAAATATCTATACACATATCTCTCTTTCTCTCTAGTTGCATTTATAATTTTATGAACTTCTTAATATTATATTCAACTATTTTCATATGTAATATAAACGTTATTGAAGAGTTGCATTTCTTGTTTTTATTCCCCTTTTCTGCACCCACATTGCAACCAAAAAAAAAAAAAAAACGTATCTCCAGAAGGATATTGATACTTTGGAGAGAGTTCAGAGAAGGGCTACTAAACTCGTTCATGGGTTGAAGGATAAAACTTACCAGGAAAGGTTAAAGCATCTTAACATGTATAGCTTGGAGGAAAGACGTAACAGGGGGGATATGATAGAAACATTTACATACATAAAGGGAATCAACACAGTAAAGGAAGAGAGTATATTTAAAAGAAGAAAAACAACCACAACTAGAGGACATAGTCTTAAATTAGAGGGGCAAATATTACTTTACTGAGAGGGTAGTGGATGT
The DNA here is from genome assembly GCA_036172795.1 of Pelodytes ibericus. Classification (NCBI taxonomy): domain Eukaryota; kingdom Metazoa; phylum Chordata; class Amphibia; order Anura; family Pelodytidae; genus Pelodytes; species Pelodytes ibericus. The sequence continues at coordinate 202,127,830 of CM069858.1, read as the reverse complement.
ATGGAAAAGCCTTGCATCAGAAGTGGTAGAGGTAAACACAGTGAAGGAGTTTAAGCATGCGTGGGATAGACACAAGGCTATCCTAGATATAAGACAGGGAACTGGGGACTAATAAAAGTATTTAGAAAATTGGGCAGACTAGATGGGCCGAATGGTTCTTATCTGCCGAAACATTCTATGTTTCAGTGGAATGCACAAGCTTGTAAATTCCTATCCAAACCCAGACAAGGAACAAAGCAACAACAATTTTCCCTTTCTATTGATTGTATCAAGCCACAGGGCAAAATGTGTCATTAGTCATCCATTAGTCATGAATGTGTTCTATGGAGCGCAGACATTAAAAGGGACACATTCCAAGCAATACAAATATGAACTCTGCACCATTTTCTAATAAAAGTATCTTATTATTATTATTTATTTATCTCCCAATGGAGTCTTTAGCTAGCTGTGAAAACGTGTGATTTTATAAACACACTAATACAAGTGGCTAGTAAGGCTGGATCTTATACCACCAAGAACAAGTAGTAAAGAGTAATATTGAGTTTAAAGTGGTAGTAATGAGTTTAAAGTGGTAGTAATGAGTTTAAAGTGGTAGTAATGAGGTAAAAGAGGGAGTGCATAAAAAGTGACCACATAATAATTCACATCCACATCTGGACTCATAATAATATTCTGGAATATAAAAATTAGTGCAGTCATTATAGTGACATACTGACCCTTACAATAAACAAATATAAACATCTATATAGTGGGTAAAAGTTATCCACACAAACTTTATATATCTATTAAACACACAGCTAAAAGCATAGTGTCTGCCAGAATAGATTTAACATGTATCTGTGAGATGTATAACAGGATTAATCAAACCGCTAGGAGATCGAGGGACGCAAACATAGGAAATATCAGTGAGGCCTGGATGGAAATAACAAATATATAACTGGTCTGAAGATCGGCGTCAAGTGAGGTTCTCTTCACCTCTTCTGAGGAAACATGGTTTCTCTGCTACCAAATCGAGAACTCCAGTTTAAGGTGAAAAAAGGTGATTTATTTGAGCAAAATGCAGGGACAGAAACACGACGCATTTCGAGTCTACTGACTTTTAAAAGTGGCTCTATTATTCCCTGTGGAATTCTTTTTGTATGTCCTTATCCCAGGCCTCTGGGTAAATAGGCAGTATTTCTGGAAAAAAACATGTAATGTCTGATTAATGCCATAAACTCAGAAGGAGGATAAGAGTTACTTCAACTTTTGGTTTCAGTCTCGTGACAAGCCTTCCTCCGTTAGATAAGAGGAGACTTCTAGAAGGTAGAAGTGCATTTGTGTCTGTAGATTAATAACAAAATGCCGCCTTTCTTTTCACAGAGATGTGTGCGCTAGTTCACAGAAAACAGATAAAGATAAATAGCGGCAAAAATGACAATCATTTTTTTTTTTTTTTTTTTAAACAATGACAATAAAAAGTATCTTTAATAAATTTCTTACAAAACCATCCATTGTACGGTATACTGTTATAACTTCAAAGGTGTATCAGTTGAAACTCTGTACCCAGTTTGGTTTTATAACAGTTTTATGGAACGTATATTTGTTATTGTCATTGTATTAAAAGATAGGTATTGTCATTTTTTGTAGCTATAACCTGGTTTTCTGTAAACTTGCTCACACATCAGTATGCTGTTTGTCTGGTCTATCCACGACTGGCACAGGCTTACACTGAATTTGTTTTTATTAAAGTAAACACTATTTAACACTTTATGACCAGGAGTCTCATTTTTCAGCTGGTCTTCTGTAATAATAAAAAATATATTAAATTCACTAGCATGTAGGTGGAAATCTATTAAAATATCTTTTAAAAATGCAGATTTTTAAAGAGAAATAAATGCACTGACGTAATGATTAGACTGTTTCAGCCCTATTGTCTGAAGCTAACTTGTTTTTTTTGCCCGATGAGCACAATATTAGTGACTGAAACACAAGAAGAGATGTATTGCTCTATATAATCTTAATTCCTAACTTGATGATGTCCCCTCTAGCTTGCAAGGGTACCACCTGTAGCTTATTTTACCACTTCACATGGTCCTGGGTCTCCAATAACAATATTTTCCCACTTTCAGTAGTCTATGGCAATGTGTCTACTTCGTAGGACTGTGCTTTTCATGTACTAATGCCTTGATCTGTATTACGATTTCTTTCTAAAAGCAGTCAAACTCTGGCCATGTTATTTTACCCTAGAGTCTAACAGGCAGTGATCGTAGTTTGGGTGTGGTGAACTCTTGTCTCTCCTAATATCTGTTATCACTTCCTTCATGTAGTCTCCGCACTACTGAAAAAAACACGCAATAAATTGGGGAACTCACTATTGTAATACTGGCACAACAGCCTTATGGCATGAATAACTCTACATTCATTCACAGGAAATCACATACTCTGCGTCCATACCAAAAATCAGATCAGTGTAACAGCCTTATGGCATGAATAACTCTACATTCATTCACAGGAAATCACATGCTCTGCGTCCATACCAAAAATCAGATCAGTGTAACAGCCTTATGGCATGAATAACTCTACATTCATTCACAGGAAATCACATGCTCTGCGTCCATACCAAAAATCAGATCAGTGTTTCTTTTAAAGTACAGGAAAGCACGCCAGGTGTTATACATATTCTTATTTAAACACAACTGCATTATCCCTAAATCTGAGATTGTTAGGGGTCTTTGAGGACAGGTTTGAGATGCAGTGAACTAGATAAAGGTCCAGGAACCCTAATTACAAATAAGACTTCTTCCCATCACGTGCCTGCGGAAGCATGATGTTACCTAGGATGATTAGAAGAAAGACAGCGCTACATATAAATACACAAAATAATAATATAGACTCCAGAAATGAATATGTGTAAAAAATATATACATTTATTGCATAAAGACAAATGATAAAATGTAAAAAAAAAAAATTATAATAAAAAAAAAAAAAGTATGAATGGGTCTGCACACTTACAAGTATCGGGTGCAACGAGGGAGCGTCATTCACGCCCATAAAGCAAAAAGAAAACACAGGAGACTCAGCACACCGTTTAAGGGAGTTTAATCCACCAAAAAATAACGACCTTTCAACCCAGCACTGAGCTTTTTTCAAGTGTGGGTATATTTATATATATATATATAATGTATCCAACAATCGCCACAAACAGGGAGAAAAAAAGAACAATGCACTGACAGGGCTTTAGGCAAAATACAAAAAGTCGATATATTAAAAAATATAGCTCCAAGGCATTACAATCAACGTTTTGGTTCCATCAGGAGCCATTATCAAGACCAATTTGCAAAGATTTAAACATTCATTAAATAGCAAGTAAACATACAAACAATTAGAAGAATACTCACGCCACCTGGGCATGGGCGTCCGCAAGGGGGGGGGCAAGGGGGGGCCTTTAAGCTCCCTGTTACACTAACCTTAGTCGTTTTCCTCCGTGCATCTTCCCTTTTGCGTTTTTTTGGTTTGTTTTTTTAACTTTATTGATGCTGCGCGACTTCAATAAAGTTAAAAAAAACAAAACGTGAGCTTCCTTCCTCCCTGCAGGAGGGAAGATGCATGGAGGAAACATCTGGAGAGCAACAACAAAGAGGTAAGTGCTGGGGAATCGGGGGGAGGAGGGGGGCAACAAACTAGCAAATCCTGACATATTGAGAGGCAAAACTTGGCTTATTGAGAGGACAAATCTGGCATATTGAGAGGCAAAAAATTGCATATTGAGAGGCAAAATCCTGGCATAGAGTGGAAATATCCTGGCATATTGAGGGGCAAAACGAGGCATAGCGTGGCAAAACCTGGCATATTGAGAGGCAAAACCTGGCATATTGAGAGGCAAAACCTGGCATATTGAGAGGCAAAATCCTGGCATATTGATGGGCAAAATCCTGGTATAGAGTGGCAAAACCAGGCATTTTGTGGCAAAACCTGGCATATTGAGTGAAAAAACCTGGCATATTTAGAGGCAAAACCTGGCATACTGAGTGACAAAACCTGGCATATTGAGAGGCAAAATCCTGGCATAGAATGGCAATATCCTGGCATATTGAGGGGCAAAATCCTGGTATAGGGTGGCAAAACCAGGCATAGGGTGGCAAAACCTGGCATAGGGTGGCAAAACCAGGCATAGGGTGGCAAAACCAGGCATAGGGTGGCAAAATCCTGGCATATTAAATGGCTAAATCCTGGCATATTAAATGGCTAAATCCTGGCATATTGAGGGATTAAATCCTGGCATATTAAATGGCAAAATCCTGGCATTTTAAATGGCAAAATCCTGACATATTTGGTGGCTAAATCCTGGCATATTGAGGGGTTAAATCCTGGCATATTAAATGGCTAAATCCTAGAATATTGAGGGGTTAAATCCTGGCATATTAAATGACTAAATCCTGGCATATTAAATGGCTAAATCCTGGCATATTGAGGGGCTAAATCCTGGCATATTGAGGGGTTAAATCCTGGCATATTGAATGGTAAAATCCTGGCATATAATGACAGTAAAAATATGCCCCCCCCCCCCCCCCCCCCGAAAAAATGTCTGCGGATGCCCATGCACCTGGGTGTTCACACATCGCCAACCCGGAAGAATGAAAGAGAAACCGGACGTGTACAATAACCATAGAGGAGAGACGCTGAGATAGACGTGTCCCTGTTCCCATGGAAACGCGTGACGCTGAAGTCTCTGTGTCCGAGGAACTCAAATGAAGACCAAAAAAGAACTTGAACAGAGGGAAGAAATAGTTCCCTGCATCTTGGCTGTGTATTTCAGCTTTAATAGTCTAAGACCAATACCGCAAGCTGTAAGCAAAGAAGGAAAAAAACGCACATGTACGTGTAAAAAAACAAAAACAACAAACGGTCATAAAGAAACTCCAGCGTCCTGTGACCATGGCAACAGTAGTAGACAAAACCACACTCAAGTGTGGAGAAGCAGAGAATTGAGCAGAGACCTATATAAAAATATATAAATAAATAAAAGAAAAAAAAAAAAAAAGGGCAAATGATAAAAAGATGTGAATAAGACATATAGATAAACAGAATAAAAAAGTTTTCTTTCACTTGAACCAGATCACGACTCACTTCCTCTATTACCAAAATCATTAATTCCAACGAGCAGATGTACAAGTATATGAATTTTTGAGAGAAGACCCTACAGCAGAAATTTCAGCCAGGATCAAGAAGCTTCTTGATGGAGCCCTACATGGAGGTGAAATCAATGAGACCACCTACAATTTTCTCCTGGAAAAGTATCCGAAATGTATCCGAAAAGATCCACAAGACCAACCCTCCAGGTAGACCTATTGTCGCCGCCAGAGGCAGTCTTTTGGAGCCCATCGCTAAGTGGTTGGACTGGCATCTCAAGGAGGTGGCATTGGCTCTACTTACATGTTTATAGGACACACCCGATCTACTGCACGAGGATGGGTTGGAAGCTGTTCAAACACTCCTTAGGGTTCTAAAGAATATCAAGGGCCTCCAGTGGAGTTTTTACTACAAATGTTGAGTTTAACACTGAAATCTAACTTCTTCAAATTTGAACATGAGTTTGTCATTCAAAAGTCAGGTACATCTATGGGAGCAGCAATGGCAACTACATATGCGAACATGTATATGTATGTTTATGAAAGGAAATATATTCTGGAGAAATATGTTATTTTACACCCGATTCGTTGATGACATCTTGCTGATATGGCAGGCCGATGATGAAGCTCTCGAGATGTTTCTTACTGAATTAAATCACCTGGATGTTTCTGTATGTCTCACGATGAACAAAGATCTGGAGAGGATCCAATTTCTTGATGTGGAGCTCTATCGAGTAGGGGAAAAATTGGGTTACACTCTTTTTAGAAAATCAACTGATAGAAATACAATTTTGCATACGGATAGTTTCCATCCAGAGGCAAGGAAAAAAATCACTATAAAAACAGTGACACTGCACAGGACGCGTTTCAAATTCTTCCTCAGCTGGTGGGCGGTAGTGCAATCTACTACCCACCAGCTGAGGAATAATTTGAAACTCGTCCTGGGGGTGTAGCTGTTTTTATAGTGCAACAGTACCCAATTATTCAAATACCTGGCCAGGTGAACAAACCCAGTGGGTAAGGGATCTTTGTATTTTTGTATTACTGCATATATTTATTGCATATTTGTAGCCTTTTATTCTTTTGTATGTTATTTATCATTCTTTATATTGTATGTACGCTATCCATGTGACCACCTATTTATATATATATATATATATATATATATATATATATAATCTATATATTGGCTTGGGAATACTGCTTTTGTTTTATATATATATTTTTGTTTGTTTTTAATTATTTGTCTTTATGCAATAAATTTATATATTTTTTTTACACATATTCTGCAGTCTATATTATTATTTTGTGTATTTATATGTAGCGTTGTCTCTCTTCTAATCATCCTGTTTTTCTCTTGCATTGTTTTTTTCCATTGCATTTTGTATTAAGACTTGCTGCTAATCCCATAGGTCTGGGATATTTATCTTCATATTGTCAGCCCGTGTCCCTCCTGCCAACTGTGGGTATCTATATACATCAACCCATTGGTTGGTTTTGTGTTTTTATTATATTTGGAGCGAGGGTCTCTCTTTATGCTCTTTTTGACACTAATTACACGCTGTGCCTACTTCTTTTCTTATGATGTTACCTAGTTCAGACAGGAAATATGATGTCTCACCAGTCAACACATGTACACAGTATCCAGAAAGTAACTTTTAAATTAAACACAAAGACAGACATTGTACAATATTTTATCAATGATGCTTTCATTTTAATTATCTCACAGACAAGCAAATTATTATTTCAGATGTTTATTACAAAAGGAAAATGTTACATTTCCGTAAACAGAAAATTCAATCAATCAGCCCAAAATATACAATGAAAGCCTTTTTAAAACAGCTTCTGGGTAGTCTGATAAGCACATGGGGGTCATGTATAATAATTCCCACACTGCAAAGTGTCAGAAGAGGTATAAAAAAGACGCAATTGTTATGTATAGCGTCAATTGTGCCCTTTTAGAATTTCTGACTCTTTGCAGTGCAGGGAAGGGGCCTTCTCCAAATTGTGATTGTCGGAGGTTTCATGATACTAATCATCACTAATTTCTGCACCTGATTTGTTATACATTTGCTGTGCGGGTGCAATGAGTGCTGACAACCAAAAAAGTAATTCTCTGACAGATACTTCATTTGTCAGGAGTCTGCATTATACATTGACGCATATGTCGACAATGGGTCTATTCACATAAATTCAACTTTGGAGGTCAACCTATATCTTGAGACTAAGTCACATTGGGCACCAGTGTTTGACTTAGAAAAAAACCCCCAGGTTCGTATCCTCCCCATTGAAGGTAATTAGAGGTGAAATGATCAAAGCTATTTTTAGTGGGTCTATTCACTAAAATTTGAATTTGGAGGTCGACTCTCATTTGGAGACAAAAGTAAAATTCGGCACCTGTCTCAAAAATAGCTTCAGTGATTTTGTCTCCCATTTCTTTCAATGGGGAAGATCCAAAAGTAAAATTCTGTACCTGTCTCAAAAATAGCTTCAGTGATTTTGTCTCCCATTTCTTTCAATGGGGAAGATCCAAATTCGGGAGCCAAATTTGACTTAGTGTCAAAATGAAAGTTGAATTTTAGTGAACAGACCCAAAACAGTGAGATTAATATAAACAGAGACTTGTTCAGAAATAGTAACACATAGGGTTCCTGGAACAGACATCCATTAAAAAAACACACACCACACTAGATCACATTTCAGCTTTTCCATTATTCTACAGCAAGATTTGGTGATGTGCAGCAGATACGAATTGCACTTGTGCTGTGGTAAACATACATCTGAGTGTCGCTGACAGTGATGTCATCAAGGGCGCACCTATCAGGTGTGTGTTCCCTGCAGCACAGAGTGGCTTTAAGAGAAAATGTAACCTTGAGAACCCTCAGTGCATCCCTGACTTGTGATCAGTACCACATTTATATCCCCAGTGGCACCTCTATTTAGCCATAAATACTACCAGTAGGACTCCCATGAAATAACACCAACATGATGTAAAGACATTGTTTGCATGGGTAAGAAAGAGGTAGGCACAACAAATGGGCAGGACCTGGCCATAAGTCGTTAGTAACACCCACTTGACATTGCAAGTTGTGTGCTAGGCAAGTACCAAATGTGCATTGTGGGAAATACATCTGTGATCTGCTGTTTTCTAGGATTCAAATCCTACTTGGCTGAGAATAATAGGTGATTGCACTTAGGGTGACCACATTGCCATTTTGTTCAGGGAGGTGCATGAAAAACATATACGCTGCCACACAAACGTTTGGCGTCACTTGGAGAGGTCCTTGTTTTTTTTTTAAATAAAAGAAAAAACAATGACAGGACTGTTTTGAAATGTGTGTACCCTTCGTGACAATGTCTGGTTTAACAAGTCTGCAGTGTTTGTGTTTAGCTGTTATTTTCCTCTTGATTATTTAATGTACACACCCGTTATTTGCTGTTTTATCACCATAAAAAGGGCTTTAATTGGCTACACTTATTTCCATTATATCATATAATGTACTTTAAAAAAAATCATAACATTGGATGAAAATGTTTTAAGATTATCCCACACTATTCAAAATTTGACCTGATAAATTACAAACGGTAAGAAAGACTCCGTCCAAATTTTGTCCCAAGTTTAAAAATACCGTATATACTCTAGTATAAGCCGAGTTTTTCAGCCCATTTTTTGTGCTGAAAAATGCCCCCCTCGGCTTATACTCGAGTCAGCGTCTGAAGAAAAAAAAAAATCTAAAACTTACCTCGTTCCTGCTCCGTCTCCTGTTGCTCTGAAGGTCCGTGGCTGTGAGGGAAGCGTTGTGAGCTCCCCTCCAGCCGCACGGTCAACAAAGTGTGTTGAAACTTTTTTTTAAACAAACTTTATTGATCCGCGCGGCTGGAGGGGAGCTCACAACGCTTCCCTCACAGCCACGGACCTTCAGACCGGGCAGACGGAGCAGCAAAGAGGTAAGTACTGGGGTCTGGGGAAGGAGGGTGGCATAACGAGCATACTAAGGGGCAATATCCTGGAATATTAAATGGCATATTGGGGGCAATATCCTGGAATATTAAATGGCATATTGGGGGCAAAATCCTGGCATATTGAGAGCAACATCCTGTAATATTAAATGGCATATTGGGGGCAATATTTACCAGTAGCTGCCTCATTTCCCACCCTAGGCTTATACTCGAGTCAATATTTTTTCCCAGTTCTTTGTGGTAAAATTAGGTGCCTCGGCTTATACTCGAGTATATACGGTATGCATTTTTACATTTGTTTCATGTTGTTTGCAAGTTATAGGCCAAAAATCAAAAGTATTGTTTTTTTTTGTTTCCTAACCATATTTCCTACAGTGACCTTTCTATCCCTAACCCTAAATCTAACCCTTGCATAAACCCTAACTAATCTGTAACCTTAAGTGAAACTCTAACAGAAGTCATCTCTGATCAGCCAGGCTCACACGCATGCATATTTTGTATTCCTACCTACCACAATCTTTGCATACATACATACACACAGGCCCTCTCACATAAACGTACACAGTCAGGAAGCACTGGAGTGCCCCTTTGCTAAATCAGTGTAAAGAGATTTGAGGGTAGTTGTTTCAGAGGAGTTGAAAGTAGGACAGGCAATGTAGCAGGGCAGGAGAGAATGATAGCAGGGTGCTTGACTGTATTGGGTCAAGAGGCATTAGTAGTAAAAACAGGGTAGTACTCAAGCCTCTGTTTAGTATACCTCCCAAGTGTCTCTCTTTAGGAGGGAGCTCAGAATGTTCAGTTTGTGAACTGTATCACAGAGCTCCAGCGCAACAAAACTCACAATAAAGTGAGATTGAACTGCAGTACATGTTTTTATATTACTTGAGGTTAATAAAATAGTTTTTTCTTATTATAAATTACATAAGTAGTTACCCACTGGGTATAAAGTCACTTAAAATGTTGCAATAGAGCCCCACCCACAAAAATAAGTGTCCCTCTTTGGCCTCTTGAAATGCTGGGAGGGATAGTATATAGCACCGGTGAGGTCTCACGTGGGGTCAGCACTGGAGACTACCTTCAGAAGGGTACATATAATAGACAGTCACGAAAATGGCTCCTGATATGGTTAATGGTTTAAAAAATAAAAAGGATCGGAAAGGCAAAAGGATGTGAACATGGATTGCACGGAGGACAAGAGAGAAGGGATATGATTCTAGGGGAAACATTTACGTAGAGAATATAAATGGTAAGGGAGGAAAACTACCTGGATAAGAGGACATAGTCTTAAATTTAGAAGGACAGAGGTTTGAAAGTAGTATCAGAATGTATTCGTTTATGGAGAGAGAGATGAATACATGGAATAGCCTTCCAGCAGAAGTGGTAGAGGTTATTAATACCATGAAGGATAAATGCATGGGGTTAGCATAAGGCAATGTTAAACATAAGATAAGGGCATGGACCAAATAAGGCTACTTTTCATAAGCATTTAGAAACATGGGGAGACTGGTTCTTATCTGCCAACATATTTTATGGTAAATACAGAGAGACCATATTACACTCCTAATAAATCATCTTAAAATGTCTTTATAAAGCCCAAACCCATATTTACACCTCTTTGGCTATCTGAAATGTTGAGAGGTATGCAATTGAGTTGTAATATAATTGATAAAGGCCCACGCCAAATAAAACAAAAAAAAATGTTTTCTTACTTGTACTCTAAGCCACCATCCGTCTTAACTGGAATTAACCTGAACAGATCTTGCCATAATGCCACCCGCTGGGTGCGAAATCTGTAACTCTGATGTATGACTGCATTGGAAGTTATTATTTGTCTAATGTATGCACAAGTTGAGAGCTAGTATTTAAATTGTGATTTAAAAATAAAATTGATTTGATTGAGCCTTTTTATTTCTCCCAGGCTACAGTCCAATGCTTGAGAGCAGAGTGGGAGGATTAAAGGAATCTGCCAGATATATTAGTACATTTTTTTTTTTTTTTTTAGAATACACATATGCAAATTATAATGAATACACACTTTTTTCGAGTTTCAGAACTTTATAATATTTTAAAAATAAGATGGGTAATTACAAGTTGATGGGGTCCATTTATAAAGCAACTTAAAATGAGTTATCCCAGTATGTTATAAGGAACAGTGAAATCCTTACCAAATTCTAATTTGTATAAAAATCAGTCAGTCATTTTATGTTTTTATGTTCTTTAACATTAAACATGTTTGTTTTACATGAGGATTATGTATTGCACCAAGTATTTTAATCTGTGCCACATTCTGCAAGCTCTACCAGATCCTAGCAGCTCTAGAACAATTCTGACAGCAAATAAACAATTGGCCCATCCAAAATACCTTACGTATTTGTTCTTCAGGACATCCCAATTAAACGCCAATTTGAATTTTTCAGGAGCGTTTTCCTTTCACTCTTTGAATTAAGGCATACTTATTAATCTTTAATTAGTAATTGTCAGGGTAAGGTGGTAAATAAAATGAGGGCTGAACACAGCCATCTATTCACAATGGTAGAAGACCCTCCTTTGTACCGTCTGTTTTCATTATGTTTTATAGGATTCAGCATTTGGTTTGGTTTTCCACAAATATCGTAAAAACCTGAAACTTATTTCATACATACACAATTTGTTTTACATCGACACGCATATTAGAGGGCACCATTTCTGTGGATGCTAAGAGAGCCCCTAGGGGAGGAGTTTTAGGAAGGTGGACAAAGCTTTAGCCTACAGCAGAAGAGGGAGGAGTAGGGGATGCAGGGGATGCTGCACTGGAGCTGTTCCAGAACAGCCAACGCCTCTTGGGCTGTCTCTTTTGGTGCAGGGCGGCCTCTTTGTCCCGCTCTCTTTGAGCCCTTTGGAAATGATCCTCTTCCTTTAGATACCAGACTGGAGGCCAACGCTGGGCCTCCAACATCTGCTGATTCTCTGTGAAGAATAACAAAGAGTTAGTTGAGAATTGAGAGACAATATGGGAAGGTGTGTATGTAGATTGGACAACTGTATATACACAGTCTTTCACATATCTATATATTAGAAATCATGATAACAATAATAGCAGTATTACATAGGGAACTTTATAACATTGTATACATTAAATAATGTAAATAGCTGCTGTTTTAAAGTGACAGTCTAGTCCTCAAACTCACTTTGGTGCAAGCTAAACATTACTCCTTGTATAGTACACTTATAGTTTTTTTTTTTTTTTTTTACAGATATTCTGCATAAACCCCTTTATTAAACGTTACTGAAGCTCTCCCCCAGTGATTCTCTGCATGTTTCCTGCAGGTGCTTGTGTTTTGTATCACTTATTCCACACATTGCTTTCTATTGCACCAGCACAGGAAGTGACTATGTTGTCTGCTGGATGTTATCTGTGCTGCTTCTTGTCTGATCCCTTCTCTCCCCCTCTCTAATACTGATTACCTAACTGAAATTAAAATTAACGGACTGGCAGCTAAGGACAGTACTGAAATCTGGACTGGCACACAAAGGTAACCCATTCACATGGCTGCTTTAATCGATTGGCAAACTGGGCACTTGCGCAGGGCCCACTGGTTAAGGAGGTCCCCGCAGGCCACAGGTGGTGCCGGCCTCCCAGCAGCGAATCGCGACAGTACGTCATATCCAGTGACTGTACTTATCTGCACGGAGGAGACGACCGGGGACATGCAGCTGCCAGGAGGTGAGTATTGGGGAAGGGGGGAGGACGGTGGCAAATTGGCTTATTAATGGTAGCATAATACTGGCATATTATTGGGCAACTTGGCTGGGGCATATTAAATAGCAAAATAACACTGGAATATTATTGGGCAAATTGGCTGGGGTTTATTAATGGCAAAATAACAATGGCAAATTGGCTGGGGCATATTAAATAGCAAAATAACACTGGCATATTATTGGGCAAATTAGCTGGGGCTTATTAAATGGCAAAATAACATTGGCATATTATTTGGCAAATTGCCTGGGGCGTATTAAATGGCAAAATAACATTGGCATATTACTGGGCAAATTGGCAGGGGCATATTAAATGGAAAAATAACACTGGCATATTATTGGGCAAATTGGCAGAGGCATATTAAATGGCAAAACAACACTGCATATTATTGGGCAAATTGGCAGGGGCATATTAAATGGCAAAACAACACTGCATATTATTGGGCAAATTGGCAGGGGCATATTAAATGGAAAAATTACACTGGCATATTATTGGGCAAATTGGCTGTGGCATATTAATGGCAAAATAACACTAGCATATTATTGGGCAAATTGGCTGTGGCATTTTAATGGCACAATAATACTGGCATATTAATGTCAAAATGGCTGTGGCATATTAATGGCAAAATAAACCTGGAATATTTATGGGCAAGCTGTGGCATATTAAATGGACAAACAGTGGCATATTTTAATAGACAAACTGACTGTTGCATATGTTAATGACAAAGTGACTGTGGCATGTTAATTGATACCTGACAAAGTATTATGTTACAGAGCTGAATAGACTGACAGGTACATAATGCAGAGATACAGATTTCTTCTGCAATAAAATATGCCTTCTGTCATTTGAGAAACATAGTCATCCTCTCGTCTAGTAAATATCTGTAAGGTACTTTACTTGGCCGCCCCACACAGGGTAAACGCGGGTTAACTAGTAGCGTATATATGTTCTTTAAGGGGTTTCATCTGCCTTGTTTACAATATGTTTACACAGTCCTGCGGTTTGCACTTTTACAAGTACATTTTCTGCAGGCTATTAGTTGTACACAGTGTTAAGTTATTTTATACATGGTGATGGGGAGTGGCCACACCTGTCATCTGGAGGTAAATCACTGTGTTTAAAACTCACCTGTATGTGTCTGTTATACCTAATAAATCAGATTTCTACTTTGGCATAATAAGACTGTGTGAAGTGACTCCATCCACATATTCCTGTTTCTTCATTATCACTTATTATTTGGGTTTGGATCACCCAGCGTTTGAAGAAGCTCAGGAGCAAATTTAACGGTGAAGGATCTCACACTGCTCAGCAAACCGTCGGGGCCGAAGGTATTTTCTTTTTTCATCTGGTATTAGTTAGCCAGGTATATTATCTGCTATCATGGACTCTGTATGTTTGACTGCTTTGTATATGTGTTTTGGTTATTGCAAACCCATTTTCATATTTGGTGTAATTTATTAAAGACATATTTTATATTTTCTACTACACCTTTCATTTATGTGTATTTTTCTCTGGAGTTTTCTCTTTCTTTTTATTAATTCAGTCTTAATCTGTGAACAACCCTTTTTTTATTTTAAGGTTGAGCATCCACCTCCTATTTAGTATACCAAGTAGCCCCACCCATACTCTCGTTTGGCAATTATTTTAAAACTGGCCTGCTGACCTTCAAATCCTTAAAGGACCAAGGTCCACACACAGTACCTGAAAGAGCTCCTGATACCCTATATGCCATCTCACTCACTTCGGTCAGCCAACAGACCCCTCCTGTCAGTACCCAGATTAAGATGTAAAACAAATGGTCAGAGAAGCACACCAAAATGAGTTACCAACAACAAGAAAAAAGAAAAAAAAAGAAAAAACTAGGTGCATCACCCCAGGGGGCGTCCACTATACACCCCCAATAAGTAGAATAACAGAGAACAAAAATTGGGGGAGCACACCATAAAGAATAGATAAACAAGTAGAGGGTATAATGCCAAAAATATTTTAATAAATATTAAATATGTAATAAATAACAAACGAATATATATAAGACAAAATAGATAAAGAAATGACTAACTTAGAAACAAAAAGACATTTTGTACAAACATATACACAAAAATAAGCAAACAAATAAACTGAAAAAAGAAAATGATGAATAAATACCCACTTAATACAAAAAATGCAGAAAAAAATGCAGACAGGAATAAAGCAAGGGAGGACACATTGCGCAAAAAAATGGAGGACACCAACGTTTCGGCTAGAGGCCTTTATCAAGGTGTCCACCAATTTTTTTTGTATTAAGTGGGTATTTATTCATCATTTTCTTTTTTCAGATTAAGAAAATACAGGTTCCTGAGCATTTGGCTATGCTGCCCACGTATTCTGGATCTTTTTACCATGCTCAGTCAGAGAAGAACCATAATTACAGACGTCGGCTCATCTAACCATCAGAAACGCTTAACTTTTAGGTCTGTATTTGTAACATTCTTTGAGTCTCACAGGGAGAAAGGAGCTATTAAAATTGTAAATTAATTTTATTATATATTTAAGACAGGGCTTGACAAATTTGATTTAAATCTAGGAGCCAGCTGAAAACTTTAGTAGCCAGTACCAAATGCTGTGTCACAAAGAAAAATGCTTGGGTCCCAGTCCATAAACATATATAAATGACATACACTTATGGATACACAACCATTTTTACACATACTAATGCACACACAAGCTAACACACATACATACACAAAACACTTGCTCACCCACAAATACACACACATATCTAAATGCTGACACACACTAACACATGATTTCACTCTTACATACATGCACAAACACATTAATATCCACTTAAATGCCAACACACACATACACAGGTCACACACACTCACACTGAGATACACTAACACATGCAGACACACATACATACATACATACATACATACATACACACTAATATGCTGATACACACACTAACACATGCAGACACACATACATACATACATACATACATACACACTAATATCCTGATACACCCAAACACATGCAGACACAAATACATACACACTAATATCCTGATACACCCAAACACATGCAGACACAAATACATACACTAACACATGATTTCACTCCTACATACATGCACAAACACATTCATATCCACTTAAACGCCAACACACACCTACACAAGTCACACACACACTGAGATACACTAACACATGCTGTCACAATTATATAACCACTCTAATATGCTGATACACACACTAACATATGTAGACACAAATACATACATACACACTAACATGCTGTCACACAGATTCTGGTGCTGAACCCACACATACATGCTAATACACACACTATTTACTTACTAGACTTACAGTGAGAAGTTGGAGACAGACCCTGTATCACTTCCCTCCATTTTGAGGCAGCTGTAGGAGTTCCCATCACATCTCACACACATCTCCTCACTGCTACAGCCCAGTGAGCAGCAGGAACAGGAAGCCGGGGGGAGGAGCTAATCGGCAGGCTGCTCTGTGCTGCTTCTCCCACACTCTGCTCCTTATTTGATCGGTAGGTAAGGGAGAGCAGAGTGTGGGACCGGGACATTGCAGTTTACTCTGCTCAAAGAATATTCCAGGCGCCAGGAGCCAGAATCTAGTCGCCATGGCGCCTAGTATTTGTCGAGCCCTGATTTAAGAGAATTTGAAGCATGGCATAATGTGGTAGCCCGATGGATGGATGTGGAGATTGGCCATTGGCCTGTGTTAGGGAGGATGCACATGACACGCATGCTTTAAAGAGATATCACTTACCTGCAGACACAGCCTTGATGTCCCGGGGAAATTTCCTGCACACGCGGTTGTAGTTGGTAGAGATGTGATGCATACACCAGGCTGCCAGCTGCTGTGCCCCATGGAACTAACAGACACAAGACATTGTATATGATTAGGTCATTATATCCCTAACCTCAGCACCTGGAGAACAACTAGGAACTCAGCACCTGGAGAACAACTAGGAACAGTATGGAGGTAGCGCAAGTGACAAGCCTACTAGTAACACTGTCTTACTATCAGTGCGCCACTAGCTGTGTGTCCAATACATTTATGTACAGCTTACAATTAATCAACAGTGGAAACATAAATCCTTGACCTTTAAAGCAACATCCCATTTGTATACACTACTAACATCATCTAAACATAATTTAGCATTTCTATTAAAATAAAATGAGTGTATTTGTATATGGATCCGATCCTGCTGTGCTATAGGCCTGAAGGAAGTGGATGGTATGCCTACACATTCACACTGTTCCCTTATAAAGCATTGCTTGCTGCCAATAATACAAATCACACAGAAAAGCACAAAGTGGTATCACACGCCACAAACAAATAATACTCCCTCGCAGCTTCCCAGATGAGCACTCTTCTAGTACTCGTAATATACAATATAGACAGAATGGAAGCACAGGTACATGGAAGAGCCACACTCCAGTAAACAAAATAAAAACAGTTCCAACGCCTTGGAGAGAGGAGGTAAATGTTCTATCTGAGCATAGTCCGTCGCACTGTTCAGACAGTAGTGTAGCATCTTCTGCTAGCCATTTGCAGCGCCTTGTGGATCTAGTGGAGGAAGTCCTAGAGCACTCAGAAAAGTCAGAGATCTCCGCCAGGTCATCAATTGCCATCTTCTTTTCATTATGGGTGACAGTCAATAGTTGGGGCGAACCCCATCGGTGACGGATTTCTAGGTTGCGCAGGTGGGAGGTCAATGGGACCATTTTCTGTCTCCAAACGATCGTGGCAGGTGACAAGTCATCATAGATTTGAAGAGTGGCATTGTCAAAAGCTATCTGTCCTTGCTTCCTACCTGCAGTCAGGTAGTGCAGTTTGTCCGCATGAGAGCGGAATCTGAGTACCACACTCACGAGGTGCCGCGTGGGGGGCTCTCTGCGCCTTCTTTACCCTGAATAAATCAGCGATCACTGATTGAGCGGGAGTTAGTCCAGATTTCAAGTAGGACAACAATCTTAGCACGTATGGCCGGAGGACGGTGGGCCCTACCTCCTCCGATATCCCACGGATTCGCACATTAGTGTGACGCATCTTGGAATCTAGGAGTGAAACCTGCTGCTGCATGGTATATAGTTGCTTGGCGATAGTGGCCATGGGTTCAGACAGACGTTGTTCAGTCTCTTGTAAACCTGTCAAGGCCGCTTCCGACGATTCCACTTTAGACTGTAACACTGTGACATCCGACCTGAGTGCTGCCATGTCGGCTTGCCATATTGCCTGCAGCATTCTTGCACCAGCTTTTTGATGTCCCCCATAGTAGACGGGGCTTCATCTGAGTTACCGGGTCTTGGTGTCGGTCTGTGTTTTCCCTTTGGGTGCCCACCCGTCCTTCTGAGGAGGAATCCGATTCCTCGCCTCCATCCAGATCTGCTGTCATTGGCGCGGCCTGCTGAGGCCTAAGAGGTCGAAGTAGTAAAGACCCAATATCGACATTTTGGGATTTATGCGGTCAATCTCCTTTTCTGGAATTGCGACCCATGGTTGTAGCTGTTGAGGACTTAAGGTATTTATGTGGAGTTTCTGCCATGAAAAACAATCAGTTTGATCAAGTATGAGAGGAGCTCAATTGATCTGCGACCTCTCTCCTCGGCTGCAGGCTCCACCCCTCACAACAACATTATTTTAAAGAAAGAAAGTGGACCTGCCATTCAACGGACAGCCTGGTTCCCAATGGGGAGGGAATATGAAATAAAAAAAAAAGACACTATATTGGGTATTTTCACTATAATTAGAGAATAGTTCGAAGAGGTCGAGTTTGAACCAGGTTCAAAGCTTCCCAACTGAAAGTAATGGGAGGTGAAATGATCAAAGCTGTTTTTGAGGCTAAGTTAAACTTAGATGCAGCAAAAAAAAATCTGGTTACCATATATATAACATGACACATAATAAAAATATCTATTTATTATCATCATCACCTTTTAAGAATATTACATAATATTACATAAATACAGCATTTGATTTTAAAAATGGAAATATTGATGCCCTGCATCAGACAGAAACAGTAGTTTCGCTAACCAAGTATCTTTATCAGAGGCTTTTGAACCAAATGAAATTCAAATCATATCCAAAACCCTGCTCATTCACAAGATACGTTCCAAACCTTATGTGTGAGCTATTAGCACTAAACAAGACACAACAGTTCTTTATCAGCATGACTTTGCTGTTTCTTGTTAGCAATTCTCACTGGATTGTATTGAAATGGATTCCAGTTGGTCATTATGAGCAGAGAAGTCCCACCAAAAAATCCTTTTATGTAAATAACAGGATTCCAGGTCTGTACAAGGAGCTGATTTTATCTTGTTCAGAGCAGGTGCATCCTTTTTGAAGAGAGAGTATTGGCCACATAGTATGCATAAAGGAAATTAAACACAGTTTTCATCAGGAAATGATGACACGTAAGGAATGCACCACAGGAAGGTTTGTAGCAACCAAGACAGATTCACACATCCAAGATCTTTTTTTTCCGACAAAATGCTTTATCATATGCTCTGTAATGGGGTCGATTTACAAGGGCATAACAACTTGAAGCTCCAACCTGAACCACTAATGAGCTGGGAGACATTAGACACTAGGATTGAGAAGTTAAGATAAAAGGAAGAGGGTGTGTAATAGAGGGAAGTAATTGCATAGTCTATGTGCCAGAATGTAGCCATCAAGACTGGGTAAGCTTTGCAACCCTGGTGTTTTTGACCACCGCTCCCATAATGCTCAGCCAGCCATATTGCTGGCTGGGCATCATAGGAACTTAAGTTCATTATAGGCTGGGTACGTGAATATTCAGCGCACCTCACTCCATACAGTAATGCAAAGAAATCACGAGGTGATTCAAAGTTTAAAAAGGTACAGGTTGAATATCCCTTATCCAGAATTCCGTTATCCAAATTCATCCGTTATCCAAACATTTTTTACCCACAAAGGGTAATACAATGGCACGTGTGCAGGCCTGACACACCAACGGCAGCTTCCCGACGATGCCTCACATCACAGTAAATGTGATTTATTTCCTGTATACAGTATTTGCATTGATAATGGGTGCCGAGAGGCTAAGATCGTCATTGAAAATCCACTGCCATAGAAACAACAAGGCGTGAGGAGAGCGCCATCTCTCGTATTCCCATGAAATGCTGTTCCTATATTTATTTTAATAAAGCTTATTCTATTCATAGGAGCAGTTTCTATTTGACTGATTCAGTATGTAAGAGTATGAATGCATAATATACAGTATGCCAACCAACAGAAATATTAGACATTTCTTATAACGGACAGCCCAGTAATATTTTATTTAATAATAAGAATGTAATATTACCTGTGCAGCCTCTAATAACAAGAGAGCCTCTCCATCAATGTCTTTGTTACTTAGGGAGGCATCCAGCATGACTGACACGGTGTGCTGCTCTGTATCAACATAACAAACAATAATTCATTATACAAAACAAATACAAAACACAAGTCACTTAAAGGGACAGTTCCACGTAGCTTATTTTCTGTATGTTTCTATATCTGTGAGATGTACTTATTTTAACCAATTCTCCTATAGTTTTACAATGAAAATAAATTTCACCGGGGACTTGAGATAGACAGCGACATCCAATAAGCAGGGCTTTTAGAGACAGACAACAATACTATGTTCTACACTTTATTAGTAGTTTTTGGAGATAGGGAGAGTTGAGGAAAATCTGACCAGACAGACTTGTCGTGATGAATTACTGAACTAAAAAACAAACAAATTCGGGCACTGTAGGTGGGAACTGCCTCTTTAATAACAATTCATCATAACATGTATTACAAAACCAGTAATAACACAATTACACTTTACAAAAACAATGTATAGTGTACCCAACCTCTAACCCAAGTCCCTGCAGCGGGATTGGAGCACAGCTCATTGTGGGCAGCCTGTGCTGTTAACTGCTCTAAGTTCTATGTCGTCCCAGCATCCTTTGAGACCATTGAAATAGGATGGCATAGAACGTCCTAGCGTTACGAAGGGGTTAATAGATAAAATAAACAACAATGATAAGATTCTTTGATAAGATTTTTCTTCAGCATTACATGAATATTGCATATTTCCTGTCCCTTCTATCTAACCAATCCTGTTCATATTGTTGGCTTGGAGATAAAATGATCCGTGCACAGCACCAAGGGTTAGTACGAAGGATAAGTCACAAAAAGGTAATATGGATAATACATAATAATGGCTGCCTAGTCGCTTGGTACCATCAGTGGCATAGGCAAGTGACAAAGGAGCTGTATGTAGAAGGGCTTTCTCTTCAGTGGGAACAATGTTTGCTGTTTCTTTGTTATCTTTCTATAATTAACCTTTGACAGCCCAGCTTTTGCAGATGCACTTCCAAAGATGCTCAGCCAACCATTTATCTGTCTCAGCACTGTGGGAAATGTAGTCTAAAGCTGCTGAAGCTGATTAACTAGACTATAGAGAGTTTGGACTAAAATACATAATGTTCATAATAAAACTCCCGAGATACCCATATTCATTTCATTTCAATCTGTTTCATTTTACTGCATCGCCCCCTAGTGTCTGTTACTTAGTACAACAACACCAAGTTACCTGTTAGTGCCACAAGGTGTGGTAGGCAAAGTCTGTTTGCCAGTATAATGAGGTCCAATGGTTCGAGGTCTGGCCCGGCACAGAACTGTCCAGTGTATAGATACTCCAGCACGGCACGCATGCTACTCCTAGAGGTGTATGGAACCACCACCTATGGGAGCAAACAGGGAAACTGGTCATTACCGGGTTACAGTCAGTCAAACAATTCCAGGCTGAGACACAGCTGCACAGCCATGTCTATCTAATCAAATATTCTTCTGGAACCAAGTTACAGCCATCACGCTAAGCAAGTCATCTGATTTTGGCGTGTAATAAAGTTATATGTGTCCAGCAAAACACTGGCTGATCTGACAGTCTTACATCTGGTACCCAACCTCTAACCCAACATCCTCCATCAATAGCAGCACCTGTACCCAACCTCCTCCATCAATAGCAGCACCTGTACCCAACCTCCTCCATCCATAACAGCACCTGTACCCAACCTCCTCCATCTGTAACAGCACCTGTACCCAACCTCCTCCCTCCATAACAGCACCTGTACCCAACCTCCTCCCTCCATAACAGCACCTGTACCCAACCTCCTCCCTCCATAACAGCACCTGTACCCAACCCCCTCCTTCCATAACAACACCTGTACCCAACCTCTAACCCAACCTCCTCCATCCATAACAGCACCTGTACCCAACCTCCTCCATCCATAACAGCACCTGTACCTAACCTCCTCCCTCCATAACAGCACCTGTACCCAACCTCTAACCCAACCTCCTCCATCCATTACAGCACCTGTACCCAACCTCCTCCCTCCATAACAGCACCTGTACCCAACCTCCTCCATCCATAACAGCACCTGTACCCAACCTCCTCCATCCATAACAACACCTGTACCCAACCTCCTCTATCCATAACAGCACCTGTACCCAACCTCCTCCCTCCATAACAGCACCTGTACCCAACCTCCTCCATCCATAACAGCACCTGTACCCAACCTCCTCCATCCATAACACCTGTACCCAACCTCCTCTATCCATAACAGCACCTGTGCCCAACCCCGTCCATCCTTAACAGCACCTGTACCCAATCTCCTCCATCCATAACAACACCTGTACCCAACCTCCTCCATCCATAACAACACCTGTACCCAACCTCCTCCATCCATAACAGCACCTGTACCCAACCTCTAACCCAACCTCCTCCATCCATAACAGCACCTGTACCCAACCTCCTCCCTCCATAACAGCACCTGTACCCAACCTCCTCCCTCCATAACAACACCTGTACCCAACCTCCTCCATCCATAACAGCACCTGTACCCAACCTCCTCCATCCATAACAGCACCTGTACCCAACCTCCTCCATCCATAACAGCACCTGTACCCAACCTCCTCCATCCATAACAGCACCTGTACCCAACCTCCTCCATCCATAACAGCACCTGTACCCAACCTCCTCCCTCCATAACAGCACCTGTACCCAACCTCCTCCCTCCATAACAACACCTGTACCCAACCTCCTCCATCCATAACAGCATCTGTACCCAACCTCTAACCCAACCTCCTCCATCCATAACAGCACCTGTACCCAACCTCCTCGCTCCATAACAGCACCTGTACCCAACCTCCTCCCTCCATAACAGCACCTGTACCCAACCTTCTCCATCTATAACAGCACCTGTATCCAACCTCTAACCCAACATCCTCCATCCATAGCAGCACCTGTACCCAACCTCCTCCATCCATAACAGCACCTGTACCCAACCTCCTCCATCCGTAACAGCACCTGTACCCAACCCCCTCCTTCCATAACAACACCTGTACCCAACCTCTAACCCAACCTCCTCCATCTATTACAGCACCTGTACCCAACCTCCTCCCTCCATAACAGCACATGTACCCAACCTCCTCCATCCATAACAACACCTGTACCCAACCTCCTCCATCCATAACAACACCTGTACCCAACCTCCTCCATCCATAACAACACCTGTACCCAACCTCCTCCATCCATAACAACACCTGTACCCAACCTCCTCCATCCATAACAACACCTGTACCCAACCTCCTCCATCCATAACAACACCTGTACCCAATCTCCTCCATCCATAACAGCACATACTGGTTAACTTATTTTTGCTCTTTATTCTTACTCCGCTTTCCTCAGTCTTAGCTCATATCCACTGCAATGCAAATCATTGTGAATCTGTCTCCTCATTATTATGCCTCAACCTTTTTTTATTTCCAATAGTTTGAAATCCTTAAAACTATTGGTTTTTGGTCTTAGTCCTCACCTCACTGGTACTGCTCTCAAGAAAGGGCCCACCAAACATTGCTGCCATCCAATCACAGCCAGAGATAAGGAGAGGTTTGTGGGCCTTTATATTTCCATCATCCAACACAAAGGTGACATCTAATGGAGAAAAGAAGAGAAGAGATCAGGGAAATAGAAACTCTTTTATGCAAGAGCTATCCCTCACCCACTGCCTATTGATCCTTACCAGAGAAGGTCCCCTTTGTCAGACACTCCTTGATGCGGTTACTCCTTCTTACATGAAAGGCCCTTGTGATCTCCTGATTCATGAAGGCCTCTCGATTTAAGATATTGGCCACCATCATGCGCAGATCAAACACCTCTAAAAGCTCTGCAATGTGGGCCACTTCCATCAGTTCAGGCTCTCTCTCATCCAGATGTCCAGTGTATAGATATTTCAATACTGCTCTGAATGGCCCAGGCCGCACTGAACTGTCCATTTTTACTACTGCCACCCTTCTGGCCCTGTATCCTGGGGGTTCTTCAAGTACTTCGCTGCGAATGCTCTCAAAAGCTCTGCTCCAGCCGGACAGGTCCCGACCTCCATCCCTCCCCAATGTCCCATCACTGGCAGATGTACGCATGCCTCCCCCCTCTGTTTCCCCAGGACCCTCACAGGCATCAAAGCTGGAGGCCCGTAGTAAAGGGTCCCTGACTTGGGATGGAGTATCTCCATCCTCCAAAAGGAAAAGGTCACAGAACTTGGAAGAAGCAGTGGAGAGGTAGATGCGATGGGCGTAGATACGTATCCTCTCTTGGACCACTAGTACCACATCAGCACACGATGCCTCTTCCAAGAGCCGTGCAGGATGGTCTTCACTTTGTACGGGTGGGTCAGGAACAATGATAACGGGTGGAGGAGGCCGAGGAGGTAAGAACGGAGCCTGTGGGAGGGGTCTACGTACACTTCGTAAATGCGACTTCCAGAATTGTAGATGGCGACGAGATACAAGTGCTGACCGGATGGCATTGTCAAAGACTTCTTTTATGCCACACTGTGCAACCACACTTGTCTCGTAGTATGGAATGCCAAGTTCCTTGGCTACTTCACGACCTTTTTCTGGTGGCAAGATCTCCTGGGGGCGGATTGGCCTGGTAGTGGAGGGGAAGAAACTGTTAAAACCTAGGCAGAATGAAAAAGATGAATATGACCCTAATTAAAAATCATGTGACCTTCAGAGCTAGCAATCATGAAAGTGTATCTATAAGCTTTCCTGATCTTTTCAAACAAACCAAATGTCTGATGAGGTAAAATATCTAGTAGTATAGCAACCAGTTAATTCTACTATCGATAAAACTATTAGATTTTGTAAAAACCTTGTCCCACGAAAAAAAGTTTCTCTCTAAAGACTAACAGTCTAACTAACAATCTCTCTGAACACTAACAAAATTAAAAGTAGAAATAAGCAAAAAATCTGCAAGCTCACTCCATAGATCACTGGTATAGTACTCCTTGAATCGCTGCTCACAACTGTGAACCTCTCCAAAAGCTCCAAAACACAGCATATAAATAGGCCGGCACTCAGATACCAGAGGTAAACGGTAAAAAATATGTTTTCTTTTTATTCTTGGTCCTTGGACCATTAAAAGCAAATAACATTCACGTTAGCAATCTTGAAGGTAATACTCAGCAAACAGAGAGAAAAAGCCAGTAAGTAAGCTGGAGGAACGCTTAAGCTAGAGGAATGCTTGAGCGTTCCTCCAGCTTACTTATCGGCTTTTTCTCTCTGTTTGCTGAGTATTACCTTCAAGATGAAAAAAGAGATTTCTTATCAATGTGAGTCTTCTTCACTGTTGGCAGCCTAAATTCAATAAGACGTAAAGCACCTGGCCAGTGGGCGGCGGGCTCGATTAACTGCCTCCAGATCAGCATAGCGTAAATCCAATTGGCATCCCACCAGTATCACAGGAGCACGCGGGCAGAAGTGCTTAATCTCTGGGTACCACATGGTTTGGACATGCTGGAGGGAGTTGGGATTAGCAATAGAAAAGCAAAGAACAACCACATCTGACCTGTAATGGGAAAGAAAAAAAGAGAAAGCTGGATGAATGATACAAGAGATGAGTAGAAATATCCAGGGCGGAGCAAGACCGGTAAATTGAGTAATAGGAATCAAGGAAAGACAGGAGAAAGGAAACCAAAAGGACATGTTAGACAGAAGATGCAAACTGGAACTAGATGTATTAAAATTATGGGATTTGGGAATAAAAGAAGGAACATTTTAAGGAAGATTTGGAAGGATGGAAGGAAGAGAGATGGTAGACGAGAAAGAATAAATCAACCAAGAGGAAAGATAAAAGTATCAAGTGATTTAAAGAGTAAATGTTCATAACAAGCAAAACAAATATAGAAATGATGGGGAAACTGGAAAAAAGAAAACCCGCCACCTAAACATTGTTTATACTGTGATGTAGTCAATAAAATGGTCTTCAGCAGAATTACAAGCAAATGGGGTCTGTGGGGTCTCCTGTTTATGACATCACTGTATGGCTTTAAAGCAAAGGAACTACTTTCAAAGGGAAATGTTTACCGGTAATTTCAAGCCACACGGAAATGTCATAAATAGGAAACACAGCAGACACATTTTTTTGGACAAACTATAGGGAGGAGCTGTAGGTGTAAATAAGCAATAAAAGGAAAATCGACAGGCAAGGGATGTAGCACTGAGCAGTGGGGTACGACAGACAAAATAGATTGTGAGACATAGAGAGAAGCAGGAAAAAGAAAATACAGAACAAAGCCATAGAGCATATACAACGTGTAAGGGTTATTAATTGGGAAAGCTGCTTTCAGAAAATATACTATAGCATGGAAATGCCTTTCATCAGACAGAACTCATGTACATATTACAGATATCTATATATAGGGTCAATTAAACAGTGAACTGTGATAAACTGACATATGGGTTGGAAAAGATTTTTCAATACACCTGTTCGCCATAGTAGAAATACAATATATTCATTAAAGTATCTTACAAAGGGAGGACGCTGTGATCACTACAGAAGAACACTCATTTAACATTATAATTGGAAAGGGCCAACAAGCTTTTGGCATTTATTAAAAGGGTATTTATTCATTCAGAGGCGTAACTAGAAACCACCGGGCCACGGTGCAAAAATTGCCCTGGGGCCCCACAACCCCACCGTGCAACTCCGCCCCAGAAATGCCACTTACATGCCTCCCAACAGTTCTGCTTTGTGCCTGGCCTTGTCTTATATCTGTGGTAGCTTTATCCCACGCATGCTTAAACACCTTCACTGTATTAACCTCTACCACTTCTGCTGGAAGGCTATTCCATGAATCCACCACCCTCTCAGTAAAGTAATATTACTTTTTCTGACCACAATTTTTTTTTTTACATTTTTCCAGCCTTTTTAAAGGCTTGAGGTGGACCCCAAATATTTGTATATAACTAGCTTCATGTATACTTATATGAACTTTTAAATATTATATTCAACTATTTTCCTATGTAATAAAAATGCTATTGAAAAATTGTTCATTTCTTATTTTTATTATGTTTCCCTGCACCCACATAGCACCTAAAGGTCTTAATCCAGCACTACACAGTACCCACAGTACTTGGCTTGTACTCATATTGCACCCGCACGGTATGGCATGCCACAGTGTAAATGTTATTTTGCCCCACAGGACGTGCAACACTATCACTTTGGCCACAGCCAATATGCCCATTAATATGCCAAAGCCAATGTGTCCATTATGCCACAATTAGCCCATTAATATGCCACAGCCAATGTGCCCATTATGCCACAAATATCCATTAATATGCCACAGCCATTTTCCCCATTAACCACTATTAACCTGCCCATAAATATGCCACAGCCAGTATTATTTTGCCCATCATTTATTAGTCATATTTTGCCCATTTGCCAGTGTTATTTTGCCCATTTGCCAGTGTTATTTTGCCCATTTGCCACTCATATTTTGTCCATTTCCCAGTGTTATTTTGCCCATTTGCCACTCATATTTTGTCCATTTCCCAGTGTTATTTTGCCCATTTGCCACTCATATTTTGCACATTTGCCAGTGTTATTTTGGCCATATGCCACTCATATTTGCCCATTTGCCAATTATATTTTTCCCATTTGCCAATATTATTCTGCCCATTTTCCACTTATATTTTGCCCATTTGCCAGTGTCATTCTGCCCATTTGCCACTTATATTTTGCCCATTTGCCAGTATTATTCTGCCAATATGCCACTAATATTGCCCATTTGCCACTCATATTGCCCATTTGCCACTTATATTTTGCCTATTTGCCAGTATCATTCTTCCCATTTGCCACTTATATTTTGCCCATTTGCCAATATTATTCTGCCAATTTGCCACTTATATTTTGCCCATTTGCCAGTATTATTCTGCCCATTTGCCACTCATATTTTGCCCATTTGCCAGTATTATTCTGCCCATTTGCTACTTATATTTTGCCCATTTGCCAGTATCATTCTGCCCATATGCCACTTATATTTTGCCCATTTGCCAGTATTATTCTGCCCATATGCCACTCATATTGCCCATTTGCCACTCATATTGCCCATTTGCCACTTATATTTTGCCTATTTGCCAGTATCATTCTTCCCATTTGCCACTTATATTTTGCAGATTTGCCAATATTATTCCCGTAGCTGCCCCGTTTGCCCACATTTTTTTTTTTTTACTTTTTCTTTTGCAGGGGTCGCAGGGCGGCCGGGCCCCTGGAGTGACGGGCCCAGTCGCAGCTGCAACCCCTGCACTAACGGTAAGTATGCCACTGGATTCATTACAATGAAGGCTTAACTTTGGTTTTGAAGTAATATGTCTGAAGTTCAGAAAGAGTCAGGGTGCATCAGGGTCATATCGTAAGCCGAGAAAAAAAAGGGGGGGGACCAGGGAAAGTTGACCTCATCCCCCTACAGTGGATATAAAAAGTCTACACATCCCCGTTAAAAATAAAATAATGTGGTTGCATAAGTGTGTACACCCTTAAACTAATACTTTGTTGAAGCACCTTTTGATTTTATTACAGCACTCAGTCTTTTTGGGTATGAGTGGCACATGGCACATTTTGACTTGGCAAGATTTGCCCACTCTCCTTTGCAGAAACACTCCAAATCTGTCAGATTGCGAGAGCATCTCCTGTGCACAGCCCTCTTCAGATCACCCCACAGATTTTCAATCAGATTCAGGTCTGGGCTCTGGCTGGGCCATTTCAAAACTTTAATCTTCTTCTGGTGAAGCCATTCCTTTGTTGATTTGGATGTATGCTTTTTGTCGGTGTCATGCTGAAAGATGAAGTTCCTCTTCATGTTCAGCTTTCTAGCAGAAGCCTGAAGGTTTTGTGCCAATATTGACTGGTATTTGGAACTGTTCATAATTACCTCTATCTTAACTAAGGCCCCAGTTCCAGCTGAAGAAAAACAGCCCCAAAGCATTATGCTTCCACCACCATGCTTCACTGTGGGTCTGGTGTTCTTTTGGTGAGGTGCAGTGTTGTTTTTGCGCCAAACATATCTTTTGGAATTATGGCCAAAAAGTTCAACCTTGGTTTCATCAGACCATAACACCTTTTCCCACATGCTTTTGGGAGACTTCAGATGTGTTTTTGCAAAATGTAGCCTGGCTTGGATGTTTTTCTTCGTAAGAAAAGGCTTTTGTCTTGCCACTCTACCCCATAGCCCAGACATATGAAGAATACGGGAGATTGTTGTCACATGTACCACACAGCCAGTACTTGCCAGATATTCCTGCAGCTCCTTTAATGTTGCTGTAGGCCTCTTGGTAGCCTCCCAGACCAGTTTTCTTCTCGTCTTTTCATCAATTTTGGAGGGAGCTCCAGTTCTTGGCAATGTCAATGTTGTGCCATATTCTCTCCACTTGATGATCACTGTCTTCACTGTGTTCCATGGTATATCTAATGCCTTGGAAATTCTTTTGTACCCTTCTCCTGACTGATACCTTTTAACAATGAGATCCCTCTGATGCTTTGGAAGCTCTCTGTGGACCATGGCTTTTGCTGCGGGATGCGACCTAAGAAAATTTCAGGAAAGACCAACTAGAGCAGCTGAACTTTATTTGGGGTTAATCAGAGGCACTTTAAATGATGGCAGGTGTATGCTGACTCCTATTTAACATGATTTGGAATGTGATTTCTTAATTCTGAACACAGCTACATTCCCAGTTATAAGAGGGTGTGCACACTTATGCAACCACATTATTTTATTTTTATATTTTTTCTTCCCTCTACCTAAAAGATTTCAGTTTGTTTTTCAATTGAGTTGTACAGTTTATAGGTCACATTAAAGGTGGAAAAAGTTCTGAAATGATTTATCTTTGTCTCACTTTTTTACAGCACAGAAACCTGTCCTTTTAACAGGGGTGTGTAGACTTTTTATATCCACTGTATATATAAACAGGGCTGGGCAAATAAATAAAATATAAATAATGACCCCCCAGGTCTGGAGCTGCTGCTGGTGCCAGACCCTGTAAGTAAATAAAATAATTGAAATTAAAATTTACCCTAAGTACCCCCGACCTCTACTTTGCCCAGGTAGGGGAGGGGGGGGTTACTCTCCTGTAAAAAAATAAAAAAAAAACAATCACCGTTTGGGTGCCAGGAATGTCCTGCACATAACATTTTGACCTGTATTCCAGTTCCAACAGTGATCCATGATCCATGATCCATGATGCCCTCAAACCTCATCTTCTGGTCCAGAGAAGAGGGCCACAAAAAATAAAAATAATCCACCTATTATTTAAAAAATCTTGCCACCACAATTACCGGTAAGTCCAAGGTCCCTCTTTAAGCATCCATCCCCGGCGAGAGACGGATGCATAATTAAATCTTTGCTCTGAGAGTGGAGATATCATTTGAAGAAAAACGGCATCTGATTCACTGACGTAGTCAGATGCCTTCAATCCCAGCTTCCCCAATGGCTAGTTTTCAAAACCCAGCCAATACAAAATAATACAATTTTATTTACAGGGATTTTAAACACCCCTGGCACCCAAAGTGTATTTTTTTATGTTTACAGGTGAATCATCCCTCCCCTTCCTGGACTAGGTAGCAGGCCCGCCATCAGGGGGTGACGGGCGATACTGGCGTCCCGGGCCCGGTGGGTCCAGTGGGCCCGGGTCATGCCAGGAAAAATAGATAAAAAAATCCCCCTCTCTTAAGCCGGTCCGCAGCTGTGAGGGAAGTGTTGTGCGCTCCCCTCCAGCCGCGCGGCTTCAATAAAGTTTGTTACTCTGGTCGCATTTTCTTTAACAAACTTTATTAAAGCCGCGCGGCGGGAGGGGAGCGCACAACGCTTCCATCACAGCCGAGGACTGGCAGAGCAGAACACCGGGAGACAGCAGCAAGGTAGCAGGAGGTAAGTACTGGGGAAGGGGGGAGAGGGGTGGTAGATAACGAGCATACTGAGGGGCAAAATCCTGGCATATTGAGTGGCTAAATCCTGGCATATTAATAGGCTAAATCCTGGCATATTAATTGCATAATCCTAGCATATTAAATGGCAAAATCCTGGCATATTAAATGGCAAAATCCTGGCATTTAGAAGAATGTAACAAACCAAAACACTGCGAGCTACCTTTGGGGAATATGGACGAACACGAACTGAAGAAACCTACAGAAGCGTGGGCTTAATTTTTCTGGTACTCGTACACACACACACTTATACTCACAAACGCACACACACATGCAGGTTTAGCTCTCACCGCTTATCTGCTCCGTTGTCCTGGAAGTGCAGGCATCAGTGTAATAGATGGGCGCTGCCGGTCACCTGCTTCTTCTCCAGATGATTGATGCATGTGCGTTATGTGAAGAAGCGTTCAAGTCGGAAAGCAAACAGTTAATTGCTTTCCGACTTGAACGCTTCTTCACAGAACGCGCATGCGCCAATCATCTGGAGAAGAAGCAGGTGACCGGCAGCGCCCGTCTATAAGTGTGTGCGAGTATGAGTATAAGTGTGTGCAAGTATGTGTACATATACTCATACACGTATGAGTATATGTGTGTGTGTATGTGTGAGTATAAGTATGAGTGTGTGTGAGTATAAATGTGTGTGTGAGTTTGAGTATAAGTGTGCGTGCGCAGGAGTATAAGTATAAGTGTGTGTATGAGTATAAGTGTGTGTGTGAGTATGAGTGTGTGTGTGTGAGTATGAGTATAATTGTGTATGTGTATGAGTGTGCGTGTGTATGAGTGTGTGTGTGTGAGTATGAGTATAATTGTGTATGTGTATGAGTGTGCGTGTGTATGAGTGTGTGTGTGTATGAGTATAAGCGTGTGTGAGTATGCGGTGTTGGCACTTGTATGAGTATGATAAGTGTGTGTATGAGTATGATAAGTGTGTGTGTTTGGGTATAAGTGTGTGCAAGTATGAGTATAAGTGTGTGTGTGTGTGTGTGTATGAGTATGAGTGTCTGTATGAGTATAAGTGTGTGTGTTTGGGTATAGGTGTGTGAGTACGAGTATAAGTGTGTGTGGGAGTATAAGCGTGCGTGTATGAGTATAAGTGTGTGTATGAGTATAAGCGTGTGTGTGTGTGTGTGTGTGTGTGTGTGTGTGTATGAGTATGAGTGTCTGTATGAGTATAAGTGTGTGTATGAGTATAAGCGTGTGTGTGTGTGTGTGTGTGTGTGTGTGTGTGTATGAGTATGAGTGTCTGTATGAGTATAAGTGTCTGTATGAGTATAAGTGTGTGTGTGTTTGGGTATAAGTGTGTGTGTGTGTGTGTATGAGTATATGTGTGTATGATTATATGTGTGTGTGTATGTGTGAGTATGAGTGTGTGTGAGTATAAATGTGTGTGTGAGTTTGAGTATAAGTGTGCGTGCGCATGAGTATAAGTATAAGTGTGTGTATGAGTATAAGTGTGTGTATGAGTATAAGTGTGTGTATGAGTATAAGTGTGTGTGTGTATGAGTATAAGTGTGTGTGTGAGTATAAGTGTGTGTGTGAGTATGAGTGTGTGTGTGTGTGAGTATGAGTGTGTATGTGTATGAGTGTGTATGTGTATGAGTGTGCGTGTGTATGAGTGTGCGTGTGTATGAGTATAAGTGTGTGTATGAGTATAAGTGTGTGTATGAGTATAAGTATGTGTGTATGAGTTTAAGTGTGTGTGTGTGTGAGTATAAGTGTGTGTGTGAGTATAAGTGTGTGTGTGTGAGTATGAGTATAAGTGTGTATGTGTATGAGTGTGCGTGTGTATGAGTATAAGTGTGTGTGTATGAGTGTGTGTGTGTGTATAAATATATGAGTGTGTGAGTATGCGGTGTTGGCACTTTGTGGTCTGCAAATTTGTGTTGGTCAAAAATTGGGCACTCGGGACCAAAAAGGTTCGCCATCACTGAACTATATAGTAAATAACAAAGAACAGTATATACGCATCGGAAGGAGGGGCATCCATCGCCTCCCAGTGCATAGATATTCTCCACCATAATAAGCAATCAGTAAACCCTTCATGTGGGGCAATTATGCAACCTGGATACACAAATATCGACCCCCAGCTTGGTTATATAGGGCGCGCTTACTGGGCAACTTGTGCCTATGAGTTAAGATGGGGCAGGCGAGGGCAGTGAGGGGAAGACACCCGGGGTCTCTTAACCTGGTCAGCTAACTTTCCCCTTTCTTTCCCTTCCCCTTAAATAAAGAAATAAATAAAATGATAAAAAAAAGGGGGGGGGGGGCCAACAACAATTGAGACTGATAGGCCTTCAGGGGAGAGGCTGACTCGGCTCGTATAAAGAGCTTATAGGGAATGCTAGATCAGCCTGCTGGCTGGGACCGAAGTCCCAACACGGGGCCTCCTCCCCCCACCGTCCCCGTCCTCTAGTATGATACATGAGCTGGTGGGCAGGTGACCTGTGTTACCCCATCAGGACACCATGTAGACATTTAAACATATCATGCAGTGGCGTCGCTGGGGGGGGGGCTACTGGGGCTGAAGCCCCGGATCTCCCCTCCATAGCCCCGATGGCGACTCTGACCACGCCCCCTCGCGCTAAGCCCTGCCCCCTCACACTCGGCCCCCCCCCTGCATGCTGCAATCTGGATGCTGGACAGCACCAGAGTCTGCCCCCTCGCGCTCGGCTCTGCCACTCATGCGCAACTCTGCCCCCTCAAGCTTTGAATGTGAGTCTGAATGTGAGTGTGTAAGAGAGAGTGGTAGGTATGAATCTGCACGTGTATGTATGTGAGTGGCAGAGTTATGAGTGTGCATGTGTATGTATGTAAGTGGCAGAGGTTTGAGTGTGCATGTGTATGTATGTAAGTGGCAGAATGTAAGTGGCAGAGTTATGATGTGTGTGAGTGTTTGGAAGAGTGTGTGTGAGTGAGTGTAAGCGTGAGTGGCAGAGTTATGAGTGTGCGCGTATCTGTGTGTGAGTGGCAGAGTGTGTGAGAGTGAAAGTGTGAGTGGCAGAGTTATAAGTGTGTGTGAGTGGCAGAGTGTGAATCCCAGTGAGATTGCTAGGAGAAAATGTGATTAATTACTATTATTCATATTGAATGTGATAATCCAATGTGAAACAATGGTAACTCATATTATTTTTATTTTCACACTTGATTATCACATTCAATATGAATAATAGTGATTAATCTTTATATATAGTCTTTATATTGATGGCAATAAACATCCATACACATGGCATTACACATCCCACGTACCTGGTTATAGTATTAAACCCATACATTATGAATGAATGTGCTGCTCATTATATTATGGACTTTACTCATGAGAGAGAGAATTGCAGGGAAGTGAGAGGGGAATTTCAAAATTAAGGCTAAAGTAGCAGAGTTGGAGAAATTCTCCCATTCAGTTTAATTCCCATCTCAATTCCCTGCACTTCTCTCTTTTATGAGGTTGGTAGAAGGAGCATACCTTCATTCTTTAGCCTATTCTCCCCAGGGTAGAAGGAGCATACCTTCATACCTCAGCCTATTCTCCCCAGGGTAGAAGGAGCGTACCTTCATACCTCAGCCTATTCTCCCCAGGGTAGAAGGAGCATACCTTCATACCTCAGCCTATTCTCCCCAGGGTAGAAGGAGCATACCTTCATACCTCAGCCTATTCTCCCCAGGGTAGAAGGAGCATACCTTCATACCTCAGGCCATCTGTGTCTGTTTTAGGTTGTCTGGGTGTGTGTGTGTAAGATAGTGTGTGAGTGTAAGGTTGTCTATGTAAGGGTGTCTATGTGTGTGTGTGTGGGGGGGGGGGGGGGGGGGGTTAAGGATAGGTGTGTGTGTGGGGGGGGGGGGGGTGATATCCCCTATATTATGGCATATTATGAGACTGTTGGACCACTTTTTTTTCTCAAAGTCTGGTAAATGGTGTTTGCAACATACACAACATTTTGTATGCTCAGTTATTTTGAAATCATGGGAATTTGCTCACATACAAGTGTGTGTAAGTGGGTTGTGTGTCCTCTGTGTGTAAGGGTGTGTGTATGTATGTGTAACTGTGCAAGTGTGTATTTGTGGCTGTGTATTTATGTGTATAAGTGTAACTTTGAGTAATGTGAGTTTCTTGCGTGCCTTATTGTCTTATTGTGTATTATGGTACAGTAATGTGCAGCATGAGTGTGTGATATACTCACACACTGCACATTACTGTGAGTTTTATTGCTGTTGAGACTGTGATACACTCACACACTGCACATTACTGTGAGTTTTATTGCTGTGAAGTCTGTGTTATACCTACACATTTGCACAATGCTGTGGAGTCAGTCACAGACAGAGAGGCACACACACACATACAGACACACGCATACAGTCAGTCACACACAGACATACAGTTAGTCACACACAGACATACAGTCAGTCACACACACAGTCACAGACACACACACACACACACACACACACACACACACACACCACACACACACACACACAGAGTGAGTAACAGACTGACAAACACATACAGTCACAGACACATACAGTCGATCACAGGTAGACATAAACACAGTCAGTCACATAAACACACAATCAGTTACACACACACACATGCAGTTAGTCATACACACACACACACACACTGTCAGTCATATACACTTACACACAAGTCAGCAATTTTGTTGTTGTTTACGATAAATGATATATACCCACATATACCTATTGTTCATTGGCGTCAATTATATCAATCTGTATGCCGCCTAAGCATGTGAGCTTATTTACTCCACTTCTATCAAATCTATCATGGGCTCCAGCCCCGGATCTTTTGGAGACCTAGCAACGCCCCTGATATCACGGCATATATACAGGCCCTCGGCATAACACAGTAGCGAAAAATATAAAGACAAAACATTTGGCCCCAATGGAGATAGGATAAGGTCGTTAAGCCAAAGAGGCACAAAGGCCACCAAACCTGGTGAGAAAGCGGGTCGCCATCTCATGTGTATGTCTACTAGGAAGTCCTCAAGTTATAGCGAGCCACGGGGATGACATACATCCCAGTGTTGAGAAAAAGCCAGCCCAACAGGAGATCCACCTGCAGGCTACGGGGTGTATCGGTGCAGCGGGGGGGGGGGGGGGGTGGAGGGCCCCCGCCATTGGTGCCTTCTGGCCTAATGTAGGAATCGCTAGGCCCCTTCGCCCTTTGTAGGAATCTCAAGGGTAGTAAGACTAATGAGGAAGAATGGACACCGGCGCATTCACCCTTCACACTGTAAACTATTAGGCCGGACCAAGGTCCTCAGTACAGTGATTATAGGCCGGGTCCATGTGGGGGAGCATATAACAATCTATTCAATCAACGATCAAAGTCTCCTCCGGGGGTTTAAGGGGAACAACCAAATTACTCACAGTTTGTGGACCGATTATTCCTCCCTGTGCAGCTCCGACGTTGTGCAGGTGTTCGTGCGGCGTCCGCCAGAGCGGGGGTGTGCAAAGGTCGGTGTGGGCACTGGGGTCTCGGCACTGGGCGGCGGGTACCCGCTCCTCTCCCCTGGGGCAGATCAGGCAGACTCCAGTCTTCAACAGCGACGTGTGGCAGATTGAGTTCTTCCAGAAACCTTGGGAGCTCAGAATAGTATCTGAGTGAGCAGGTGGTGTTGTCGAGCCGGACATTTAGGCTGAATGGTTGTCCCCAGCTATATCGCAGATTGCGGCGTCGGAGTTCTGCTGTCAGGGGACGAGTTTGCAGAGTCATGTCCGATACATCTTGGTAGAATGAGAGCACCGTGTTCTCGTGGGTCCACGTGCCCACCTCCCTAGCTCTGTTCATGATGTCCCCTTTGAGGTGGAAATCCACAATGTGGCAGATAATGTCCCTCGGTGGAGCTGAAGGAGGGCCTCTGGGGCGTAATGCTCTGTGTGCCTGGTCCATCTGTACCAAAGCATCTCTGGGTCTGCCAAGAAGATCATTGAATATGCCGGTAAGTATGCACGTTATGTCGTCTTCCGGAGATGTGTGCGCTTCAGGAAGGCCTCTAATTCTAATATTGTGTCTCCGGACCCTGTTCTCCAAATCTTCCAGTCTCTGACGGTAATCTATCAGATGCAGTGAGTGTTGTGTGGTGAGCTGCGATAGCTGAGATGTCTTTTTCGATTGCAAGGCCGAATCTTGCTCCTGTTTGGAGACCCTTTGCTCTAAGCCCACCAAATCTGATCTTAGAGGCGGCATTTCTTCTTTCACCGTCTGTTTTAGTTCGGTGATCAATGTGCTAAAATCAAGCCGCAATGGTGCGCACGAGAATAGTTGTTGCATCGCCTCATGGTTTGACAGTTGTGTCGAGGCTGATGTCTCGGGGTGCGGTTCTTGCCCACTGCCATCCGTGTCTCCGGAGTCGGAGGGTGAGGAGGCCTCATGTTGTGTAGCAAGATCCCGTGGCCCATGGAAGTATTCTCGTAGGGAGGCCGAGGCTTGCCTATTTTTCTCCCTGGGTGTTCCAGCTTCAGGGTCTTTCGTATTGCTTTTCCCCATGGTGAAAAGAAAGGGGCTAATTATAGCTTATTTTAGTGGGAGGCGATGGAGCTCTCTCTCTATGCGACCATTCTCCTCGACGGCTAGCCACGCCCCCCCAACCTAAATTTCTATGTTACTCTGTAAATCTTATTTATAGGGAAAGAAAAGATCTTAATGATCCCATCCCGAAGGGAATAGGCGAGAAACAGCATTGGCTTCCATTTCATATTTTGAATTAAGCTGTGAGCCAATCATTGAGCACCTTATACACAACTGCAACCTTTTCTTATAAAAAAAATACCAGCCATGCAATTACCTTCATAGGACTTAACATTGGCACCAAAAACATTTTTCCCAGCTGCAGATGGTCTATATCTCCCATAATGCTTTGTTACATGAGAGGCTGGCAGGGATTTATGGGAGATGTAGTCCTCAAAACAGCAGGAGGACCATAATAGGAAGTGCCTGCTCTAACAAGATTCCTAATTATTGGCAGCTATTCCCTATTAATACTGTTAACTGTGGTGAACTGACAAGGAAAAAGTAAAAATCAGGCATTAATAGCCAAGTTGGAAAGATTGGAGAATTTTACGAACTCATCTATTCATGCCATGCTTTACTTTCTAGAGGACAGACCCCAAAAGTGTTTAGTCTGTGTCCACCCCATAATTAGTTTCAACCAGCCACTATGTGACTTCACAACATCCCAGTGGCGTAGCGTGGGTTGTCAGCACCCGGGGCAAGGCAAGTAATTTGCGCCCCCTAACCCGTGGATTTTAGCACTCGAGTCTCTTCTACTAGATTAGTTAAAGAAACCCTTACCCCCCAAGCACATGTATTGTTTGTTATGAAAATACTTATGTAATTAAAGTAAAATGCATCTAAATACAAGTTTATTTTCCAACACTTTATTGAGTGCGAACATGCATTACACACATTCTCCACATTTTCAGCAGGTCTATGAATACAAATATACACATGTAGTAACCTAGCATGGGCCATGCTATTATATGTCGTCTCACAACCATCGTAAACGACAAACAATATCAAGAAACAAAACTAAACATCAAAATGGAACCATACCCTGGAGATGATCCAAGACTGGGCTAGATGGAGCCAACTTCCTCAATCCTGTACCTCTAATGTTACCCCCCCCCCCCCCCCACACACACACACATATGCCATAATTGTTGTGCCATTCAGATGCCAGTAATATTGTGCCAGTCAGAGCCCAGTAATATTGTGCCAGTCAGAGCCTAGTAATATTGTGCCAGTCAGATGCCTGCAATATTGTGCCAGTCAGATGCCTGCAATATTGTGCCTGTCAGAGCCCAGGAATATTGTGCCTGTCAGAGCCCAGGAATATGGTGCCTGTCAGAGCCCAGGAATATGGTGCCTGTCAGATGCCTGTAATATTATGCCAGTCAGATGCCTGTAATAGTGTGCAGTCAGAGGCCAGGAATATTGTGCCAGTCAGATGCCTGTAATATTGTGCCAGTCAGATGCCTGTAATATTATGCCAGTCAGATGCCTGTAATATTATGCCAGTCAGATGCCTGTAATATTATGCCAGTCAGATGCTTGTAATAGTGTGCCAGTCAGAGGCCAGGAATATTGTGCCAGTCAGAGGCCTGTAATATTGTGCCAGTCAGATGCCTGTAATATTATGCCAGTCAGATGCCTGTAATATTGTGCCAGTCAGAGCCCAGTAATATAGTGCCAGCCAGATGCCTGTAATATTATGCCAGCCAGATGTCCAGTATTATTGTGCCAGCCAGATGCCCAGTAATATAGTGCCAGTCAGATGCCCAGTATTATTGTGCCAGTCAGATGCCCAGTATTATTGTGCCAGCCAGATGCCCAGTAATATAGTGCCAGTCAGATGCCCAGTA
Source organism: Pelodytes ibericus (assembly GCA_036172795.1). NCBI lineage: Eukaryota > Metazoa > Chordata > Amphibia > Anura > Pelodytidae > Pelodytes > Pelodytes ibericus. The sequence continues at coordinate 202,088,311 of CM069858.1, read as the reverse complement.
TTATTGTGCCAGTCAGATGCCCAGTATTATTGTGCCAGCCAGATGCCCAGTAATATAGTGCCAGTCAGATGCCCAGTAATATAGTGCCAATCAGATGCCAAGTAATATAGTGCCAATCAGATGCCCAGTAATATAGTGCCAATCAGATGCCCAGTAATATAGTGCCAATCAGATGCCAAGTAATATAGTGCCAATCAGATGCCCAGTAATATTGTGCCAGATACCCAGTAATATAGTGCCATTCAGATACCCAGTAATATAGTGCCAATCAGATACCCAGTAATATTGTGCCAATCAGATACCCAGTAATATAGTGCCAATCAGATACCCAGTAATATTGTGCCAATCAGATACCCAGTAATATAGTGCCAGTCAGATACCCAGTAATATTGTGCCAATCAGATGCCCAGTAATATAGTGCCATTCAGATACCCAGTAATATTGTGCCAATCAGATCCCCAGTAATATAGTGCCAGTCAGATACCCAGTAATATTGTGCCAATCAGATGCCCAGTAATATTGTGCCAATCAGATGCCCAGTAATATTGTGCCAATCAGATACCCAGTAATATAGTGCCAGTCAGATGCCCAGTAATATTGTGCCAATCAGATGCCCAGTAATATTGTGCCAATCAGATACCCAGTAATATAGTGCCATTCAGATACCCAGTAATATAGTGCCAATCAGATACCCAGTAATATTGTGCCAATCAGATACCCAGTAATATAGTGCCAATCAGATACCCAGTAATATTGTGCCAATCAGATACCCAGTAATATAGTGCCAGTCAGATACCCAGTAATATTGTGCCAATCAGATGCCCAGTAATATTGTGCCAATCAGATACCCAGTAATATAGTGCCATTCAGATACCCAGTAATATAGTGCCAATCAGATACCCAGTAATATTGTGCCAATCAGATACCCAGTAATATAGTGCCAATCAGATACCCAGTAATATAGTGCCAATCAGATACCCAGTAATATTGTGCCAGTCAGATACCCAGTAATATAGTGCCAATCAGATTCCCAGTAATATTGTGCCAATCAGATACCCAGTAATATAGTGCCAATCAGATACCCAGTAATATTGTGCCAGTCAGATACCCAGTAATATAGTGCCAATCAGATTCCCAGTAATATTGTGCCAATCAGATACCCAGTAATATAGTGCCAATCAGATACCCAGTAATATAGTGCCAATCAGATACCCAGTAATATTGTGCCAATCAGATGCCCAGTAATATAGTGCCAATCAGATACCCAGTAATATAGTGCCAATCAGATACCCAGTAATATTGTGCCAATCAGATACCCAGTAATATTGTGCCAATCAGATGCCCAGTAATATAGTGCCAATCAGATACCCAGTAATATTGTGCCAATCAGATGCCCAGTAATATAGTGCCAATCAGATGCCCAGTAATATTGTGCCAATCAGATACCCAGTAATATTGTGCCAATCAGATGCCCAGTAATATAGTGCCAGTCAGATACCAGGAATATTGTGCCAGCCAGGCCCCCCCCCCCCCGTACTTACATGAAGCTGCTCCGTGTCCCCCGCCGGATGTCTCCTCCGTGCAGTCTTCCCTCTTGCACGGAGGAGGGAAGCAGACACCGGATGTGACGCGACGTCACATCCGGCGTCAGTTTTGTTTTTTGTTTTTTCTGGCCGTCGCATCCATCGGATGCGGCTTGCCGGAAAAAAGCGTTCACAAGCGCAATGCGCTGTGAACGCGGCAGCAAGGGCTGGGGGCCCACGGGACAGCTGCCTTGGGGCCCCCCAGGAGTAAATGGGCCCAGGGCAGCTGCCCCGTTTGCCCCGCGTTAAAGACGGCCCTGGCGGCCACGCGGCCGCATAGGGCTAGTGCGCCCCCCCAGATATTGCGCCCGGTGCGGCCGGCCCCCCCTGCACCCCCCACGCTACGCCACTGCAACATCCCACCCAATGATTTGTATTCTATGAATAAATTATCCGATTCAGTGGCAGAAAAAGACTGTGAAGTACCTGGATGCGGAAACAATTTCTGGACCGCGATGAGGCCAATATTTAAATGCTACATTAATTTAAAAAAATATTAACTTGTTGTCGGGGGAACACTTGGCAGGCTTAGTAAAAAGGGAAATTCAATTCACAATAGCTGGGTGTCAGACTCCTACCACACGGAGGCAAATCGCCTTCTCGGTGTCCTCCTGTTGGAGGGAGTCGCGGACATGTGACGACAGGTGCCCATCGTCTCTCCGGGAGAGTTGCCTGTTATTGGATTTATCCTTTGGCCTTGGATTGCTTACTGGATTTACCCTTTGCCTGCTGTTGCCCTTTGACCTTTATTCTTTACTGGACATGCCCTTTGCCTGCCACCTGCCCTTTGACCTCAGATCATTTACTGGACTAACCCTTTGCGTGTCCTATTACCACGGTTAGTCTTTTCCTGTTTTGTATGCCTGCATCTTGGGCTCCTTCCTGTACTCCGCTAATTGGATCCTTACACTGGGTTTCAGTTAATAACTGTTACTCTGATACAAACTGATGTCATAGCCCCCTTAAAGGGATAGGCATTGCGCCTGCTGCACCTCTGATCTCATTGCATATTATTAATAGCCTTGCCCCATTCTAATGGCACCCACCTTCCATACGCAAATCGTCTGTCTTTATGGTGGTCGCCGAATGTGTCCCAAAGTCGTAGCGACACACTGACATCATCGACCACATCACGGGATCTCTCCAGCACCTAGCACAGGAGAGAATTATTTGGAATGAAATGACTGCAGCAAGACAGTGCAGGCATATCTTATGATTAAATAAACAATTTCTACATTATACCCACTCCGGTGGAAATGACACCAGCCATAACCCTTTCCATATATATGGAAAACTACCGTCTGACAGAGGCTTTAGGAACTATACATTGAATACCATCATTACCCAGACCACAGTCATTTACAGACAAACAAATGATCAATATGTGTATGTAAATATATGTGCTTACCTCCTGACATACCCGGTACTGATCAATAGCCCAGACAGTTGGCACGTGGGTGGCAAGGAGTTGGTATTGGGTCAGTGTGGCATTACATGCCCGTGCACAGATCAGACGCGTTTTGCCCACTGCATTGTCACCTACTACTACGCATTTTATTGTCTCAACATTTGGACGCTCATAATCCATATCAGTGTCCAGCAGCTGGGATCTGATCAAAAAGAAAACAAACTATTAAATGGCAAAGGACAAAATTACAAATGTCAAAGAGGAAGGGATCAACAGAAAGAGAAGGGGTAAGTGGAGAGTGGGAATTTGGCAGATGTGCAATGTGAAATGATGGAGAAGAAAGGAGGGAAGAATAAGTTATAAGATGGGTAGGAGAGAGATTACAGGAACGGGTATAATACTGCATTTAATAAAACATTGCTGCTAACAGGCTCTGCCATCTCTCTCATGAAACAACAGAACATAAAGGCAACATCAATACAAACTACAAATACACTGTATACTGGTCACCAGGGGACAAAATGCACATGTACACTGAAAAGAAGTGGAAGAATGAGGGTGTGATTTGAAGGAAGTGTTACATTATAGGAAGTTGTGTTGAATGGCCTTTCAGCAGTTGTGGTAATTAACAAATCTGCATTAGATGAGTTGGAGAATCAGGGTAAATACATAATGCAGTTCTAAAATGGATTCTGAATATGATGCATTCAGTGAGATAGGACTATAACAGACGGAATCTTCCTATCTATGAGCATTTTGCAAATTCCAGATGAATAAAGTTTGTTGTTATTGAATCTTCCTGGAATATGATATATGAGTGAATATCAGTTTAAAAATGTAAGAATTACGGATGTGACAAATCTGAGTCTGATGAGCTCAGAGAAAAGGAAAAGGGTGTTGGTAGAGACAACAAATAAAATAACTCTGCAAAATCATTTGTCAACTAAATTCCATAGGTTAACTGCTCTGACATAGACTCTGCAAGACATATTTTCCTCATTTTAAATCTCCTTTCATCCAACCTTAAAATTATACCCCAATTCCAATGGCTCCATGGGATCCATTGGCACACCAGGTTATAACACATAGCATTATAATGGTGTTAACCTGTAAAATTGTCTTTTATGGGAAAAGGATGCATTCCATACAAAGCAATACTATGAATTAAGAGGCTTGTCTAGTGATGATATGAGATATATTATGTGCTATGCACAGAGTGACTGCAGTGACAGTCATGCTCATATGTTTAAAGGTAGAATAACAAAGTTCCTATAATTCTAGCAGATTTTCGAGAATCGTGAAGTTGTGACAGACAGTTAATAATTAATGGTCGGCTTTCTTTGACCATTCTCACTGCAGTACAGAGATAAAACATCAGACCAAAAGGCAAAGATCACAGTTAATGACAGACAGATAATAACAAAGACTTTACAATGAGGGAAAGAAAAATAAAAAGGATCTAAACAAAAAAAAAAAGTGGATGTTCACTGCCATTTAAAAGTTTGGGGTCAGTTAGAAATGTCCTTGTTTCTGAAAGAAAAGCTAATTTGTTCCATTAAAATAACATCAGATGGATCAGAAGTACAATGTAGATATTATTAATGTCATAAATGACTATTGTAGCTGGAAACAGCTGATTTTTAATGGAACATCTACATCCCCATTATCAGCAACCATCACACCTATGTTCCAGTGGCACATTGTGTTAGCTCAGTGATGGCAAACCTGTGGCACTGGGGAGCCTCTGAGGTGGCATTTAACACTGTCACCACCATCATGGAGGTAAGCGAAGCACAGGAGGGGACAAAAGGAAAGGGAACAAAAACAGAGAGAAGGGGAAACTAAAATGAGCAGACTCTGGAATGGTAATGAGAGCATGAAGCATAATCTCGGGGGAAATGGCACTTTGAGATGTTTGTCTTGGAATCCTGCTGGACACTGGGCACTCAAGCTTAAAAACGTTTGCAATCACTTTAAAAATGATAAACTTGTATTAGTTAACACAGTGAACGTCTTTACTAGATTTCCTATTCATTTTGCAACTCATTTGATGTAAATTTTCATAGAAAATGTTGAAATTCGTAAGTGACCCCAAACCTTTGATTGGTAGTGTGTTAATAAACAGATGTACAAATACATTATTAAATGCATGTATCTACACACACATATCTATAAATATATTGATACATGTATAAACACACACACACACACACACGTATCTAAAACATGGCAAAACTCATTTCAGTAGTGACTTTAAAATCTATCTAATCTCTTGTCACCACAGCAACAAAATTGGTTCCTAAATGGTCTCCTAGCAACCAGGAATGTTTTAGAATAAGGGCTAGACTCAACTATCCACTGCAATTTCCCACAATAACCTAGATATATATGCTGTGACTGCAAAAAAAATAAAAATTATGTGGCTGGTTTTACAAGGGGCAATTATAAGCACAAGTGAAAAATAAAGTGGAGTTGTCCTTTAATAATAAACATTTGTCATATTAAATGGTTAATCTCTTCAATACTTACCTTTTGTCCTGGTCCAATGTGATAAATCAATCAACCTATTTTACTATGTTCTATTCTGGCTCTTCTACTCCAGTGCCAACATCTTCTGTAACCTTTGCAAAACCTTTGAGGCTATAGCTTCCCCCACTGTTCTACTTGGCCACCTACACTACCCCACTTTACTGGAATAAATGGTTGGTTTAGGTTACCTTGGTTTGGGCAAGGCCCCTTATTTCCAGTGATGGGAAACTATACCACTTTGGGAGATCTTGATCAGGAATGAGTGAGGCGTGAGTCAAATGTTACATTTCCCTTGCCTTTCTCCAGTCATCCAGAAAAACACTACATCAGAGAAATATTAATTCTACTACTACCTCCAACTTTGTGGCAGCAGGTGGGGCTTTTTGCATTTTCATTATGTTTAAAAACACAGGTTACGATTATAATCACCTTCCTTTAATATAACATACATCGCCATATTTTATTTTTTTATTTAGCCTCTTATATCAGGGCTCGACATACCCCGGCCGCCTGGTCGCCATGGCGACCCTATGCCCGGGTCCTACCTCTCAGCAGTGTTTGTAGTTGTTATATGTGAGGAAGCAGGGATCTGTGTTTACACAGGTCCTTATGGAGTGCTGTGCTGAAGTCAAGTCCTCCTACTCCAGTATCCCAAGGATTCCGCGTGAAATATCATGTGATCAGATGCCCATGCACTCTTACACCGTGAGGTGTGATAGATACATGGCAATATTTGTTGCTGTGGAACCTTGAGAAAACTCTGGGTAAGAACTGTGCAGTGAGTGAGGCCTAGTCAAAGCAATATCCTCCACATGAATATCTATTCATCATCTACATGGTTTAAAGTAGTGTTTCTCAACTGGTGGGTACTGACCCAAAAGAGGGCTGCGAGCTGGTGTGGAGTGGGTAATTAACATGTTCTCTGGTGTATTCAAAAAGTCTAACTTTTCGATGGGAGGAGGAATGATGACGTAGTGGCACACATAATCGTTTAAATATTGCCACTGATATCTCTTTCAATAACCCCTCTAGGTTTAGGAAACAGCCAAGGCTTCACAGTTAACTTGAGGGATATAATTTCTAAATTTACCTCAGATGGGTCAAGTGAAGTTTGGGCTTGATACGACAGTGAGTGTTTAATGTACCTATCTTTGTGAGAGTGGCTTCTCAACTCTAGTCCAGCTAAAGACAACATCTAGAAACAGAATGGACACTGAACTGTCCTCGGAGTCCCTTTGTCTACCATCACACCAGACTTGGGTCTATTGGGTTTTTAGCTATTTAGCATTTTCATTTATGTAATTACTGCACTATTCGTTTTGAGAAGACCTGTACTTTGTTTGTTTCATGTTTTGAATAGTGAATCTATACATCGTGGAATACTGTGCAAATTGATTTGTGGAATAAATTATGTTTTGGAAATTAATATTTTTTGGTTCGTGACTTAATGACCAAGGTCAAATGTGGGTCCTGAGGTTAGACAGGTTGAGAACCACTGGTTTAAAGGACAACAAGCAAAAAATGTACTAATGTTTACTTGAAAGATTGCATCAAGTGTAGATAGTTTGCACAGAAATGCTTTAATGAAAGAATATAAGAATATATTGAGCCCTCTTTGCTCTGTTTAGGCGGCAGACATGTTGTCTAGAATCTTGGATCTACCTTCATTTGAACCAAGGTGAATGAAGAACTGCCCTAAGATTCTAAACAACATTCCCCTATTAGAGCTATACAGAGCAAAGAAGGCTTAGTAAAGTACATTATTTATTTTCTTTCATTAAAACATTTCTATTTAACATTTCTACAATTGATGCAATCTTTCAATTAAACAGTACTTATGTTTTTGCTACGGTTGTCCTTTAAGTTGTAGTTAGGAGTTAAATTGCGTTTAGATATGCATAAAGGGATAGAACAGCTTTCACTATCGGACTTTTGCTTTGTTATTTTGCATAGGGTGTTCATGCTCACATTAGAAAATATGTGTCACTGGTTACAATGATTATCTAGTCACCACATTACTGTAAATTCACTGGCATTCATCATGCAAACGGCATGCTAGTGAACATGGGGAGAGGGAGGACAGAACAAACTAAAATATAAGTGCCCCGATGCCCTTTAAACAATTCCTGTTATGCACACCCAGTCAACTGGAAGCCCAACTTTAAACAATTCCTATTATGCACATCCAGTCAACTGGTTGGGTGAGCCCTATGGGAGCTGCAGTCCACAACTGCTGGTGTGTAAAAGTTAGGCATCACTACTTTAATTATAGTACAATTTGGGCAATCCAATTGCTGTGGAATGTAGTTCCCATGATGCTCTGCCAGCCAAACAGTTTGATGGGCATCCTGGAAACTGTACTTCACAAAAGATCTCATGGGTGCTGCAGACATTTTATGGTGTGCCTGGCGGGTGTTGTAGGCATTATATTGGGAACTGGCAAAGTGTGTATGTTAGATGTGCCTTGTGGGTACTATGTATATGTTACTGGGGTGGTGACATGCTTTTTGTGCTACAGGGTTCTACACAGTATTGTTGACTGGCTTATAACTTTTTTGAGCTGGCTCCTAGATGTGAATTCAATTTGTGAAGCCCTGTCTTATATTGATTGGGTATTTAGCAGGTCGTTCTAATGCTGACATTTAGCAGGTCGTTTTCAAGCCTATCACCTTGCGGTAAACTTCTAAGGTCTGAGGCAGAAGTGGGAAAAGTCCATACAACTTATAAAGTGCACAACGTTTTCCAAATTTCCAAGACTGTTTTTAAACAAGTTGGCCCTTTAAAGCTTATAATTGCAAACTGCGCCTGAAAACAAATTATACTAGATTTTCTATATTCGGATGTTAAGAAGCTTGCTAATCCCTTTGACATTACAGTTGTAAATCCTATTTTTTTTAATAAATGGAATAAATAAGCTTATAGAGATTGTGCTTGTTTTTGTATTATTACCACTGCTCTTTAACATGTTGGTGAAACTTTCTACAATACAGCCTACATTTCTGCAGTGTTTGTGTTTAGCTGTAATTTTTCTCTCTCATGTACTGTACCCATAAAATGTTACATATATATATTTATATCTATGTATGCTAAATAGAGTCTAATAATGCATTTGGGAGACCCCCATGGTTTTAAGCTATTTTACAAGTTATTTTTGCACGTTATAAGGCAAGTGCTGCATTGCTTTTTCCTAACCATTTTTTTTGGTGGCTGTGTAGCCCTAAAACCAACTTAAAAAAACTAAAACATTTAGTTTTATTTATTTAAAAAACAACAACTTTCCTGTCCCCCAATTGGCTATTGCAGCATCAGCATGTAAAAGAGGAGGGCTCCGCAGTCATGTCACTCACATGACATGTCTGGCACGTCAGTTGTAGTGAAGCGGTTCAATATATCATTATCGCTGTAATGCCTCGATGTTGAGGCATCAAGCAACGCTGAATTCGGGGCTCTGGTGCATATATGATTGCAGATGAGCTTTTCCTCTGGCCATGGATAATACACAGTTACATCTTTAAAGGTCTCACTTTTTAGCAATGTATTGTGCAGGGCCAATTCTGTTATTCTAGCAGGAGTAGCTCACCAGGTTTGTGGACACTGCACAATGTATACGAGATTAACTGTACATCTCAACTCACCTTTCGGTGACTAGATGCCCAAATATTTGTGCCACACACTCAGGTCCAGTGCTTTTCACCACCTTTCATGCCTATTTCTGTCAAAATTCACTAACATATGCACTGTGATGAACTGCAAAAATCAGGCAATACTGGCTGAGCCGGAAAGATAGGCAAGTTGTGGAATTTTTACAATTTGGCTATCAGTGACCAGTTTATAATATCCATTTTTAATGTAAGTTCACCACTATTCAACTTTTAGGTGAGTTCATGCTTCTCGGTCTTTTGGCTAAGATCAAGTGTAGGACCTGATTCATTCAGGTCCCGGTAAGGCTCTCGTGGCAGGACAACACACTGATCTGGCCAAAAGGCCGGCGGATGTGGATTGGAGCCCTATTTTAACAATGCACCACAGGGTACACCTCCCCTGTGTGGTGCTCACATAGGAATGCACTTATTGTAGCACTAGGCACTTGTTTTAAGAGGCGTTTTTAATCCCACTTGCTTTTATTTTTCCACTCGCCCTGGCCTTTTGACTAGTGAGCTGGGCAATTTTTATCATCAGCCGAGAGGCTGTGGTCTTTATGGCATTTATTTATTTTGACAGTGCCCTTTTTTTTTATATTGTTCTATCACTGCACTGTTTGAGCACATGACTCTTTTGTTTTGCTCACGTGTGTCATTTTATGTCACTGAAAGGCCGCAGTGGAGCAACTCTTTTGCCTTTGGTGGGTCCTAAAGTGGGCCTCATTGTGGGACGTTTCTCCCCGGAGGAAGGCCAGTGTAACCCCAGGTGTCCGGATGGTGGCAGCTGAAGGCCCTGGGGTAGGTATTCGGATCTCCTGCTGGCCTTCTAGCAGGGGAGTGAAGAACAAAGGGGTCCCCTACGCCGTGAGGCAAGGGGGACCTGAAGACCCGACCCACCCTTCGGGGTGGGCAGGGAGCGAGGGGTTCCTGACCCACATGGGGAAGGACCCTAAGCACACGGCTCCATAGTGGCCCCTTACTTGCACTTTAGGTGGTTTGGCATGGGGGCACATCGAATTGACTGCACGGTTTGGGCTTCAATCCAAAAAACAAACAAACCTTTTCAGTGCGTTCAGGAGCATGGACCACCCCATAGCATGACAACTGAAATTAACCCTCAACAGTAACGCAAGAGAGCAACCGTATACAGGAGAGCCACAGGGACAAAAAGAGATGGTAAAACATATTGCAGTGATGGGCAACCTTGATACTGCAAATGGTTTGGGAACTACATCTCCCATGATGCTCAGTTACATGCCTGACTAAATATCATAGGATATGTAGTTCCCAAACATCTGCAGTGCCAAAGTTATATAGATTACAGGATTACTATACATAGTAATGGCCACAAAGAGTGTTATAGTTAGTAATAACAAAGAAAAGTACCAAATACAAAATTTGAGGGTATCTATTATCAATGGAACAGAGAACCTCAAAACAGCAGTCATGTTACTCAAATTGAGACGCACTCAGATACCATCAAATAACACCCAACACGAGACACAGCAGTCTCACATGAACAAAACAATAACTGAATCAAGTGGTACCTTCCCAGTCAAAATATACAGTATATCAAACATGAAAAGAAACAAAGAAACAAAAAAACGTATTATTGTAAAATAACTTTCAAAAGAAAAAGCACAATTCTGAAAAGCCCACCCACCGACCCATAGTCATAAAATTTGGTATTATCCCTATCTGGCCTGGCCAGAACAAACACAAAGAACAAGACATAATGATGCTACCAGATTATACAATATAAGGAAACTAAATAACACAACCCTTAAGATTCTAGTGACAGAGTAACCAGAGACCACCAAACATAAATAAATTAGTTATAAAGAAACGTGCTTTCATTTACATTTTGAAACATAAATTAGTTCACACAGGCATGGGGATGATCAGGGGTATTGCTGCCCTATAAGCAAGTAGCAGTTCAGGGTGGGGCAAATAGCTGGAACAGAGGTTCCCCACATGCTTTTCCACTTAGGCCCCCCAAAAACATAGAAGCATTCCTGGAAACAATAAAAATAGGTGTGCGGCCACACAAAAACAAAATCATATAACAAACACCAGACTAGTCTGTCCCCCTATAAATCACTTATACAATAATGATGACAAGAGAGTGAACACATATAGATCACCTAAAAGCTCCCACATAAAGAAAAATCACAAAGACACGGCACAAAAACTTCACAACCAACGCACACACAAACCACATTCACAATGCCCCCGCAGGAGACATAAAGCTGTAAGACCACCCAGTTAGGATCAAAGCAACCTCACATAAATACATGTCACTAAAACAACCTAAACACAAGAGAGAAAAGACACCCTGCAGGTACAAAACACCTGAGCCTATTATTCCGCATACAAACACCAGCCTCCCCTCCCGGGTCTTTACAACCCATCAGTCTGTCTGCATCTTTTATACAACCAGCTGACACTATACCCCAATCCCAGTAAGGCCTTGTCCCATACATGGCAGCCATGGTGACGTCACCAGCGCATCTTCTCCTCAGATGTGAAAAAGGTGACGAGGGGTCATCTGTGTGTGTGTGCCTTTATCGCTGTGTGTAGCAACTTCCAGCTATGCATGGACGTGTTCGCCTGTGTGTGTGTCTGTGCATATATTACTCTGTGTAAAAATACAGCTGCATCTGTATTAATCTACATATTGCTGCGGGGACATGTCTGCCTGTTTCTGCATGTATGAATATGTCTGTGTGTTCATTTGTATGTACGTATGTGTTTGTATATATAGATGTGTTTGCATTCAGCAATCTTCACTACCCCATATTTATAAAAAAATATCTGAATATAATATATTTCACTCTCTCTCACTCTCTCTCTCTATATATGTATATATATATATTTATATATGTGTGTGTATAATAGATATATCTTTATAAATATATACACATATACAATATAAATGTGCATCTGTGTTACATTGTGTCAGTGTGTGTTTGTATGTGTGTGTGAGTGTGTGTTCTGTATGTGACGGTGTGAGTCACATTGTACGATTGTGTATTAATGTCTGTCTGTGCCTAGATACTAACTAATAGCCTTGTACGTATCACTGTTTGTGTCGTATTCTGTGTGTCATTGTAAGTGCAGCTGTAGCTGTTTGTCATAGCGTGTATGTTCCTGTGTCATTGTGAGTGTGTGTATAGCAGTGATGGGTGCAGGTTGCGACTCCTGATTTCCAGCAAGGAGGTGTCTGTGTCTTGTGTGTGCCTGTAATGGGTGGGGGGATTTATTTGCAACTAGAAGGTAAAGGCTTGAGTGCCACCTACAGGCACCTTTAGGTGCAACACATACCTCTCCAAATACACATACAATCCATCTCTAGAACCATTTGCATTCACAGTCATATGCAAACTAAGGGATTTATTACCTAGACGGCCATTGTGCACTGTAGCAGACTGTGAGGTGGAACCACAATTTTTTGTACTAAAATGTTCCATGATTTGCAAGATTAAAAAAAAGTCAGGAAAAGCTAAACAGGCTCTTAACACTTACCGTATATCTTGGAGAATAGATTAGAGCAAATGTGGTAGCAATATTTACATACATAAAAGGATTAATCGCAATAATGGAAGACAGTATGGTTAAGAGGTGGAAAATACTAGGACATAAGGAAGTGAGGATATAGGGAATAAAATCAATGTGTCAGAGATTAATTTAAAAAAAAGGTGCAAACGCTGAGATCTAAATTCTAAGATCCAGTGCACATTTGTTTTTATAAATCCAGATACTTTGCTGAAGCTATGATAACTCCTCTATTAAAATGTATTTGTACTGTGCAAAAGTTTTATGCATGTGTGAAGAAAAGCTGTCAAATATGAATGCTTTCTAAAATAGACATGTTAAGGTTTTAGTTTTATCAATTAACAAACTACAAAGTGAGTGAACTGAAGAAAAATCTAAATCAAATCAATATTTGGTACTTGATATGAAAAAGTCGTATGACCAAGATCTCTTTGAGTATACTGTGTTGGCCACCTGACTTCTCAGACTCAGACCAGATTGATAGCTGTGTGTCACCGTATCCATGTGACCAGTTGCTAACCCCGAGGAGATACTTATGTTCAGTGTGAAATGTTATGTTTTCCCATGTATATGTTCATGAAAGGGCTGTAATCACTCACACACAACCAGAACTGCTTGAACTGAAATTAACTTATTCCCTGGTTGGCTGGGGAGTTAAAGGGCCATTCACCCTCCGTACTAAATGGGAAAAGTAGGCGCTGCCCTGATTGGCTGTAGGTTTAAAGGTCCAGCACAGTGCTGATTGGGCGCTCGTTTAAAGAACTATGCGCTGTACTGATTGGCTCCACAATTAAAGCCTGAGTGCCGCCAAGTCTGGCTCTTGACCACACAGCCACCATTGGTGATTGGTCACTCTCCCTTTCTTCTATTTTGATTGGTCGCCAACTAGTTTCGCACCAAATTCAAATATCTTATTGTATGTTAAAGTAATTCTGTTAAGTTCCTTATCGTCGTTCTGTTTTGTATGTTAAAGTAATCCTCTTCTATTGTTCCATCCCTGTGATCAAGATGTTGGTCTGTATATCTTCTATGTTGGGGAATTAATAAATGTTATTCTGTTTTACCTAACACGACCGGTCTAGTCCGCTATGTTGGGGGTTTGACAAGCAGGATTAGAAGTGATTATCGCCCGTTTGGGAATTGGTGTATTCATCGGACCTGAGAAGCATTTTCGTGGAACTGATTCTGAGCAGGAGCTATCCACCTCAGTAGCCCTCCCGTGACACTTTGTGACACCGATGTGGGATGAAAGCCTTTAATTAACAGCTTGCACTGTTTATAGCAAGAGTGAAAGAGATGAAGAGATCTAGACATCATTTTTTTTAGACTTTGAGTGATGGTTATGCTTTTGGAGTAATAAAGTGGGTGCTGTAATGTGGTGGGGGGATTGTCCAGTGGGTGCTGTAATGCAGTAATGTGGTGGTGGGGGGGGGGGGGGGGGGGGCAAGTCCAGTGGGTGCTGTAATGCTGTAATGTGGTGGGGGGGGGGGGGGGGCAGCAAGTCCAGTGGGTTCTGTAATGTTGTGGGGGGGGGGGGGGGGGAGTCCAGTGGGTGCTGTAATGTGGTGTGGGGGCAATTCCAGTGTGTGCTGTAATGTGGTGTGGGGGCAAGTCCAGTGGGTTCTGTAATGTTGGGTGGGGTGGGGGGGGGGGCTAATCCAGTGGGTGCTGTAATGTGGTGTGGGGGCATGTCCAGTGGGTGCTGTAATGTGGTGTAGGGGCAAGTCCAGTGGGTGCTGTAATGTGGTGTAGGGGCAAGTCCAGTGGGTGCTGTAATGTGGTGTAGGGGCAAGTCCAGTGGGTGCTATAATGTGGTGTAGGGGCAAGTCCAGTGGGTGCTGTAATGTGGTGAAGGGGCAAGTCCAGTGGGTGCTGTAATGTTGTGGGGGGGGGGGGGGGCAAGTCCAGTGGGTGCTGTAATGGGGGGGCTAATCCAGTGGGTGCAGTAATGTGGTGTGCGGGCATGTCCAGTGGGTGCTGTAATGTGGTGTAGGGGCAAGTCCAGTGGGTGCTGTAATGTTGTGTAGGGGCAAGTCCAGTCGGTGCTGTAATGTGGTGTAGGGGCAAGTCCAGTGGGTGCTGTAATGTGGTGTGGGGGCAAGTCCAGTGGATGCAATATTGTGCTATTGTTGCAATAATGAAAAGTGGGCAGAAGAAATTGAATGAACCGGGATAGAAAAAGTAAACAAGTAGTATGGTAATTTTTTCTATAACATTTGTATTAAATAGGAAAAAAGTTGACATGTAAACGAATCTTTACTAGCAAAACTTTTTTTTACTATATGGTCGTCTGATATTTAGATCTTTTTTTCATGAATTCAGATCCAACGTTTGGTTGCGTTGTTTCTGAGCAAATGCAGTAGTTTCCTATTTTTAGTGGTAATTTGCAAATCAAGCCACAAAGTGATGTCATAAACAGGAGACACCACAGGCACATCTACATGACACAACATATCCTAGTCATTTATATTTGCATGAACTCTGCTTAAACAATGTATGTAATGTTTATGACCATTTTTTTCTCTCTTTATTTAAAGCATATTTTATCTTAATTTATGCATACAACGTATAGATCATTTTGTATCTTTGTTCTTCATTTACTCCATGAGCTATACATTCCATTTGCAAAAATGCAAGCACATGCATACATTAAGAGAAACTCCTGTTTATGACATTACATGTGGCATCATTTGCAAATTACTTGTTTTCAATGGTAAATGTGTACTTTTCTGCTAATACACTACATTCAGTGTGTCCGACCAATTACACTTTTGCTGGAGAAATACTGGCTTTTCTCTGCACAGAAGAAGTTTCAATGAAATGATATCCCTTGGCTGGCTGTGTATGTCCATTCCCTACAATGCACCTTGAAGAGACTACACAAAACATTAAATGTGTAAAAAGATTGCAGTTGAAAGTGTGCTAAACACACCCTGATGCAGCCAGTCCTAGCCTGAGTTGGTGTGTATGTCAGAGGTCAAGAAGAAAGTACAGCGCTGGATTTAAGAATTAACAGGAAGGAAGGGCTTCATACCCCAGAGCAAGGTGTATATCGATTATGTAATTAGAGTAGGTTTTTTTTGTTTTTAGTTATTATTAGCAACATTTAACGGTTCCTTCCTGAGTGTTGGTTTTGGAACCAATTACCAATCTTGTGAGGGATGGGGGCTAAATAGTTACTTAGGCAGGGTCACCTCATGGTCACGACTTATTCCAACATTTTACCTCCCCTCTCCAATTATTCATTAACTGTATGTCCTTGGTGCATGGCATGGGGTCCCAAGAGAATTAGCCCATGAGTAGGAGATAGACCTCAGTGAGCCTAAGCCAGGTTCATTATCCAACATGAATTAGTGCACGGTCTCCTTTTGTGATGGACCCTGAGGCGTAATATGTTCAGTTGCAGCACCGTGCTAAGATGATGCGACCAGTTTGGTTTCTCCCTCTTATCGGTATACGCTGTTACTGTTGGTTTTAAATTATGTAACAAATGTTATTACGGGTATCATGTTAATGTTTTCCATACAAATGAAAGGAATGGATGCTCGCCAACGTTTGTGTTGAATCTTTATTCCCCTAGGTCAGTGATGACGAACGTTTTTGGGAACCGATTTGCAGACCTCAAAGTGCCAACACCGTATATACACACACACTTATACTCATCCTCTCACACACACATACTTATACTCACACACACACTTATACTCACACACATACTCTCACAAACTCACTCATACTCGCATACACTTATACTCACTCAAACACCTGCACACACTTATACTCACACACACTTATACTCATTCTCACACATATACTGACACGCTCATTAATCATACTCACACACACTCATTACTCATACTCACACACTGACACACACTTATACTCATACTGACACACACAGCCAAGTTCACCTCTCACCGCTTGTCTACTCTGTCGGAGAGGAGCAGGCATCAGCGGTTTAAAGACGGGCACCTTTGGTCATTTGTTGCTTCTCCAGATAATCTGGTGCACCATTTCATCTTTTTTTTGTTAAAATAGGTTATTGTGTAACAGGGTAAAGATCAGGGTGGGGGGAGAAAGAGGCAAAGTTTGAGGCTGACTAATTAAACTACAAAATAAAAAATGAATAACACAGTAGTAAATCAAGATTAAGTACATAAGTAGAACATAAATGACATCGCCTTTTCGTAATATGCAAATTAACTAATGTTAATGGGACATTTGCATCACAAGGATTTAAAAAATATTTTTTTTTATGTCTGTTCATATATTTGTAAAGTGCTTTGAGTCTCACAGGGAGAAGAGCACTATAATAAATTGCAAATTATTCTTATAATAATTTTCTTTCTGTGCATTTTTGCGAGGCTGACACAAAATAGAAGAATTCTTCCCAACTTCGCTCTAAATGCCTAATTTGTTTAAGCTCACATCTCAGTAAATAGAGCCCTATGTTATAGCTGTAATCCCTGCTTAAATACTGGTGCTCAATAAAGTTTGTGTTTAAATTGATTGTGACTTGTAAGGGTTTCCAATAGGAGCCGTTTGGCTGTCAAGAGTAGTTGTTGCATTCACTCATTGTGGAAGGCCATTAAAGGGTTAATATTTGCAGGCATCTCAGGGTCAGCTCATTTCAAGTCCCCAGTTATAATGATGACAGATGTTGGATTTATAAGTGTGCACTCGGGGCACGGCCACAGGCTCTCTGAACAAAATCATATTGTGCTTTAGGACCGTCTGTCTCCATGTTCCGATCATATCAGTGCAACAGGGTGACATTCTGCAGCAAGCCATACATAACCTGTTCTGACTGCCTGTTACCAGCACTTAATCCTCGCCTTCTAGGAGAGGCAGCCATTGGCCACCAGGGGGCATGTGACAACTATTTACTGTGCTTGATACATCTATAAACAGTACTTTATCGTTTTCAGGACTTCAAGACACAAATAAACACTGCACACCGTCTACACTTCACGGATTACAGCCATGTGGTCACTACAAGTTACACAAAGGCAAAAGAGTTTGCAATCTAATTACACATTTTATTCCATGCATTCATACGTATGGGCAGCCACTTGTTAGAGTGAGACATAACTTCTACATGCTGCCTCTGAATGTATAGTTCATATATGTTCAGACAATCCAGTAATCAAGGTGTTTTGTACAGGATCAGCTCTTTGATTAACCCCTTTATGACCCTGGGTGTTTTTACGTTTCATCTAATTTTGTTTCTAATTTAATGCTGTGGTCCCCACACATATTATATACTCTTAATCGCTATAAGAAGGGCTTTCTTAAAATATCATTATTTTCATCATATCTTAGATTTACTAAAAAGAAATCATAAAATATGATGAAAAATGAAAAGCACTTTTTTAACGTTGACCTGAAAAATCTTTCACACAATTCTAAACGATAAAAAAGAGTTTATTTTTTTGTAAGTTATAGGGCAATACCCTAAGGTAGCGTTCCCCCCTAACAATTTTCCCCTACAATGTGACCCTGACACTAAGACCAACTCAACCCTAAACCTAGCCCTAACTCTAACCCTAGATTAAGTTTTAATAATGCAGACATCCGCTCGGGGCAGTCTAGCAACTACAACAGATCAATGGAAGCAGTGATTTACAGCTTCTGAAGCGCTTGCCCACAACAGGGCAGCGCCATTTCCAGTAAAGCACTGCTCATTTGAGTGATTATATGTGTTCTGGAGGGGGGGTTTCAGTGTTGCCTTTGACGATCTTAAAGATGCAGGACATACATGTATGTCCTAGTGTCATGCAGGGGTTAATGAAATGGTTTTCTCCTGGAGACGCTTTCTTGCACACTGCAGGGGAGCAGTGACCTGGCAATCCTAGCTGCACTAAAGAGTTGGAGAGAAAAACAGGTAAACGATCGCCTTCTTGCAAATAAATAACGGACAAGGCTTCAGGAAATCGCTGGGCATAAACGTTTATTGGATATCAAACACCACAGCTAAAGCATAAACAAGTGAGAGTCACCCGGTGGGTCAGTGAAGTCTACGCGTTTTGTGCCAATAAACTGGCGCACAAATCGCAATTCTAGTTACCATTTGGAAGTCTTTTTTTACCCTCCCTGACTACAGCCAAATGCTGAGAGGCGAGCGGGAGGGTCAGTAGAAGGGGCAAACCTGATATTTGGGAGAACATTTTACATATTTAGAATACAGATATTCAAATTTAAATACACACATTTGTAGAATTATTTAATGTTAATATATATATAAAAGAAAAGGGCAGGCTATTTTCAAGCCAGAGTGCTCCTTTATTGCCTTGTAAAATATTCTTAGAGATGCAGGGCATGTTGTGCTCCCGATCACATTTGTTAATCCACAATAAAGATTAATTTATAGCAAAATGAAGGTAACAATAAACCTTTTCCATAAATATTAATAGCACGCCTTGTGCAAACTAATGTCATACATGTAACCATAAAAGCATATATGGTACATGTAACCAATTAAACACACACATGCAGAATTACCAGTCTAAGTCAAGCACATGGGCCCCAGTTAACATTGACTTTTTAAATCAGCAATAGGTTAGTGGGCAGAGGAGTATGGCCTACATGGACTGAAGGCCAACTCCAGTCATATGAGGTTAGCTGTTTGAGTAAAAGTGTTTTTGCTTTCAAATTAACTATTCATAACATGTTTTATTCAAGGAGGCTTATGATCATGTATACTCCAGGGTTGTGATCAGTCTGCAGTCTCTGCAGCCCTGAACCGTGCATTTGTTATTCAGGGACACACTTAAAATGATCTACATTTCATAGTTGCCAACATCGGCCATGTTTCCAGGGACACATATGTTCCACATGCTGCAGAAAGAGCATGCAAAGTGCAGCCCGGTAGTATGTAGGGTGCATATATGCACAGACACAATCCAATTAATTAATCATGGTAGGTCCTATGAGATCTCCACCCTGATTAATTAATTGGATTGCGTCTGTGCGTATATCCATCCTACATACTGCCGGGCTGCACTTTGCATGGTCTTTCTGCAGCATGTGGAACAAATATGTGCCCCAGGAAACCTGGCCGATGTTGGTATCTATGACATTTTTTTAGTTATAACCCTGGAGTATATATTTAGCACAATCCTCCCTGAATAAAACAGCAATGTGATCACTTTATTGTCTTGCTCCCTTCTCACCTGTCTTTTTGCTTGATACTTACCCCTCACTGTAACCAAGAAATTTCCACAAAGGAAGGAACAGACACTACAACCATTGCTGGATGAAATGGCGAAGTGAAACTGTAACTTAGCGATTTTTTTGTGACTTTTAGTGTTTGATGAGGAAAAAGAAAGTGTCAGCGAAGGAGTGAATTAAAACTCCAGTCAGGAAATAACATTTTAGATGCTAGAAATGCACACGAACATGTCCTATTCCAGAAGCAGCCAGTATATAGCCCATGCCATTGTCATTTTACACATTGTTATTGAACTAAAACACTCTCACCAATCTGCAAGGCCACCATCAGGGGGGAACAGGCAATACACCTGTTATGGGCCTAGGGTTGCCACCTGGCTGGTAAAAAAAAATTGGCATCAGGCCAATGTTAAGTCTATGGAGACAGTACCAAGGCCGTAATTTTTTGAAGAAAAGGTGGCAATCCTACACGGGCCTGGCGGTTCTGTAGGTAAAACAAAAAAGATCGCAGGCAGCTGGATGTCTGTGCGCTGCCCAAGAGCCTCTTGCACTCCCCAATGCATGTTCTAAGGTCAGAGCACTCAGACTTAAGACCATGAGGGGAGCATGAGAGGCAGCATCGTGGGATATCTGTGTGCTGCTCAGGCACACAGACATCCAGCTGGTGACACCAGGTCACCTATCACTACTAGACACCAGGGAACTGTAGGTGCTGACTGGGTAAAGTCCTTGGTGTGCAATGTGGGTCCTGGGTGTGCAACTATGGCAAGGTACGTGGGTGCAATAACAAAAGGAGAAATGGAGTGGGTGCAGACCATTTGGTCTGTAAGGTGCCCCATCATTTCTGATGGAAGCCCTGCCATTCTGGGCCACCAGCTTGCTGAATTAATCATTAAGATCAGAAATACAAGGACAGAGTCCCAAAACCAGGACCGTTCACTTGCAAACCGGTAAAGGCTGGGAGGCATGCATATCTGTTTACAGGTGCTAGTGTTTACATTTCTGGTGTGCCAGCATGTCTCAAAACACACCACAGAGGTCACCAAAGCAATTTGTGTTGTCTAGTGGTCATGTGAAAACCACAAAGACTACACAATCCAAAAACAAACAAGTCCCTCCATGATTCAAATGACACCTGTACATTGCTGCCCTCAATAAATACTCCCGTGAGGCCTCTACATTCCACGGGTGGCCATAGGCTCTACTCCTCCCCTTCTAACAACCAACCAAACTACTCTATGTACACCTTTTCCATGCAGGTTGCAGCTACTTGGAATCTAGCCTGCTTAGCTGAGACTGTACCAGCAATAACAGAGGCGGAGTCTAAAGACAGAAAAAAAGGCTGGTGGAGCAAACAAGTAGCTCTTCTCAGGAGGTGAAGAATAAACCAGCCCTGAAAATCCTGAAGGGACTACAGGCATAAAACTATTTTTCTCTCTCAGTCTGGAACTCACAGTCATAGGATCAACAAACTCTCTACTTCCATCTCAATCTTTAAAAAGTCCACAAAATAGAAATCTTCAAAGAGGCCTCCAATACCCTATAAGTTGATCTGTTTAGTTGACACAGTACCCCACATGCACCTTCTGGTGCCTTTCCCCCCGTCTTTTGTAGCTTGCAGGATACGGTGACCACAGTGCCGTTTTAATCAAAGACACTTATGAAAAATGTATACTCCAGGGCTGTAACCAGATGGATTCTACCTAGTGCTTGCCAGCAGACATCAAAAGATCTCCCCTCACCAGCATCTCCACGCGAGAAGGCTGCATGGTATCTGTGCAATGCACAGACCTGAGGTTGAGTAAGGCCACCCAAAGAAGGGGTGATACCGTAATTTTTTTTTTAATGTTTTGGGCAACATATATTATATAACACCAAGTAGCTTCAGCCATGTTCTGCTGTTCCACAGATATCTAGACATATAAGTTGTATAGAGATTGATAGAAACACAAGACAATTGTATACAAATGTAGAAATTGTTTTGTAGGGCATCTAGAAATGAAAACTGGTCAAGCCATGGTAATTTAGCCATGTTAGAAGACAGCCCATGGGGCAATTGCCCTTCTGTCCCCTTGCAAGCCCTCTCCTGGGCAGGGGGACAGGCAGAGGGGGAATAGAGGAACAAAGAGTGGCTAAAAGTGGGACAGAGGGGGATGAAAAGACAAAGAGGGGACACAAACACAAACCAGAGCGTCGGAGATGGGTAATAGGTAGAGAGCACATAGATAACAAGTGGAATGGAGGTGGATTAAAAAGGGTGCCAGAGGAAGGACAGAATTGAAGAAATTGGCACAAGATGGGGGACCACAAGAGGACAAGGAGGAAAAAAACTGACAGGAGAACCTCAAAAATGGCAATAGGGAAACATTGTGTAGAAGATCCTGCTGGTGGTGCCTATTGTGGATCCACCAAATTGATTTACCACAAAAATATAATTCTACACCCCTCTGACGTTGACTGACCTCTGTGGATTACAAGGGTATAGCCTCCAACAAACACTTTGTAGGTATAGTTACATCTGTCATAGTGAAGCCATGTCTTTGGGCATCATTTTTGGAGACATGCTATACTGTGTTGATCACCCTCACTGGCTTAAAACCCTGCACTGTAGTCTGTTGTGAACATACCATCCATGCAGCTAGGCTGAGATGTCAGTGAACTGAACATGTACACAGTACTCTAGTATTCTAGTTTACCCTTAGAACTGGTTAGTCATCATATTTACTTGTTTCATGTATTTACACAACTAACAAATTACTATACCATTACCTGTGTCACAAAATAGCATTCACATGTCTTATTATTACATGTACAAGTTCTGTTTTTTTGTGTGATAAGATTTCCAAACCAAATGTAAATTACAGCAATAGGTGTCAGTGTTGTTAACCTGTGTAACTCCATCTGTTATTGAACTCCATCCCCGGCTGGCTTTATGGCTGTCCATCCCTCGTGTGTGCTATCAATGGGAGTAAACAGTCTCCCAGTGTATAGACGTGTCATGGTGTGTGTTATTGAGTAGCATTGCGTGAATGTATAGTGTACCATAACATTCTATTATTGGAGAAGTTTGAATTGTTTAGGCATGGTGGGTTACTCACTCATCATAGTGGAAGTCCGTTAACTCCATGAGATCGGTCACCCCCTCCTCCATCTTTTAGGCGTCTATAAAAAGAAATGAGTCTGTGTGTGAAAATTTGTAGCACACTCACAGCCAGCACTGCATACACGCACCAATGTGTCAGGACGGGATCACTGTAAGGGAACAATCAGTCAACTATTCGCAAGACTGGCCAAGAAACGTTAGAAACAAGCAGATCTGTGTTTAGTTTTGGAATTTGTTGTTTTCAAGAGTGTGTGGGGGGGGGGGGGGGACGGACCTGTACTTGTATGAAACATGATCTTTATCTGTTCCTAACTAGCATGGTCAGTGACAACTGACAGAGTCAGCAAATGTCCGTCACCAATGATGCTGTGAGAGCAGTAGAAAAAAACCTTTAAAAATATACCTTAACGTAAAGAGACTTTGTTACATTGACACGGGTTGTTATCCCTTTAAGTAAAGAATAAAAATTAATATACAGTGTTTTCAAATTTTCATACAAATCTCTCGATTAAAATATAAAATTAGCCTGGGCCCTCTTCTGCAAATTGTGAGTAAAAAGACAGCAGCACCAATAGATAGGACTCCCCCAAATATCTATTTTTTAAAAAATACAGAAGGAGAAGAAGGATAACAGGTACGCTGTGATCACAACTCAAAAATACACTCATTGGATGGGATATCCACGTGATACATGGTATATAAATACTTAGCGCAGTCTACAAAATTCATGTATCCAAATTATTAACATGGAAGGGAAACCCAAAAACAATGGTGTAGGTGTAGTAGTTAAGTGATAATGGAATTTATTAAAACATCCCACTCACTTTATAAAGACTCCCTCCTTGTAAATGTATAGCCTTAAAGGAGTAAAACAGGCCCCGCTAGATAGAAACCAGGACACAGAGAGACCATAAAGAGGAACACACTTAAACAACGGCTCTCCGCCTTCCCTATGTTTCTATCTCAGCTAGTAATGCCTGATTTTTTTTAGATTTCCTTGTCAATTCACCTCAGCTTATTATTTAGTCACTAGACAGTAAGGAGTTAATTTAATATGAAACAGGATTGCGACAGCGAATTAGAACGGGTGATTTAAATTTCAAAGCCTGGGGATGTAGTTAGGCGTCATGTGACCGTGTATGAAACAGGATCTTAATCTTGACTGTCACAGGTGTCAGAGTATTTATGACCAGTTTTATTGTTTCTCTTAATGCACAGTATATGAGTTTAACCAAGTCTTAACACCAAAAAATTGTTATGTTTATTTGAAAGACTGCTTAAAGTGTAGGCATTTTAAATAAAAACACTTTAATGAAATCATATAAATAAAAGGACCTTATTGACCTCTTTCTGTATAGCATTGTCAGGGGGGCAGACATCTTGGGCCAGAGGAGTCAGATTTTTCTGATGAATGCTGCATCTGATCCATCTGTCCAAGATTCTAAACAACATGTCTGCCTCCTTCTAGTGCTATACAAGCAAAGAAAGTTCAGTAAATGTACTTTTCGAGTACTGTTTCATTAAAGAATTTAAATTTAAAATGTCTTCACTTCATGAAACCTTTCAATTAAACGGAACGTATTTTTTGCAGACAGTTGTCCTTTAAGAAGTTGAGCTACATCACATACAGCCGGGGGGTTACATAAACCAATACTGCCTTTAACATTGAGTTTTTATATAAAGTAACATGGTGAATTAATCTTAACTTTGAGACACAGCAAAAAAATCAATGCTATATATAAATGTTATACCAAATGTGTTGATGACAAGGTATAGGGGCTAAGTACATATGGAGGAAAAGTTCTAAAAGTGAAGCAATCAGCAGTAACATTTCAATGTTTGTCCCAGAATTACTGCTTAATATATAATCTGGATTGTGTCTCAAAGCTTTTGCAATGTATTAATTCATCAGATCTAGCTTCTCATGTGCGATGTGTATACACAGAACACAATAACTTACTCACTTGGGATAGTAGAAGAAATTAAAATAGGAGCAGAATACTTTAAAAACACAATTAAAAGAGCAATTCTGGGGCAAAGTTCTAAATGTGGAGCAATAGAAACATAGAATGTGTCGGCAGATAAGAACCATTCGGTCCATCTAGTCTGCCCAATTTTTTTGAGTACTTTTATTAGTCCCCCGTTCCCGGTCTTATAGCTAGGATAGCCTTGTGTCTATCCCACGCATGCTTAAAATCCTTCACTGTGTTTACCTCTACCACTTCTGCTGGAAGGCTATTCCATACATCCACTACCCTCTCAGTAAAGTAATACTTCCTGATATTACTTTTAAATCGTTGCCCCTCTAATTTAAGACTATGTCCTCTAGTTGTGGTAGTTATTCTTCTTTTAAATATACTCTGCTCCTTTACTGTGTTGATTCCCTTTATGAAACCAAAGGATCGTTTCCAAATGATTGTTCTATTTTCAAATTTTTAGCCAAATTGTTATAGTGGGAAGAATCTGTTGTAAACATTTAGCTTTGTCAGATATGACTATTTGGTTTTTAAAGCCAGGTTCACTTTAGGACGTTGGGAAAGCCACCAAGCGGTCATCAAGCACTGGAATCTCATTAACACGTACAGATTGATGCCAAGGGGTAATTTACTATTGGGAGGGGATCTGTAAATAGATCTCAAAGTGTTCACGAAAATGGCGTCATTGTGTGGGTTATTTGCATACAGTTCTGCACTATACATTGTGACATTTGCCCCAGTGCTTTGTGTTACTGCTTTTAGAAGTTTTTTTAAAAGTACAGAAGGTGGGAGGTCAAAATGTTCCTGTCTTTAGGGGGTAAAATATGTAAATACAGTCCAGAGAAAACCAGTCACACTGAAACCTGCATCTTAACAATTTTTTGAAGAAAAACAAACCAATCTGTGAAACAATTATAAATGGCTTTTAGTAAATTCATGTGGATAGTCATAACATAACCAAAAGGTACACACTACATTCAAACAAACACATTATACAGGGAGAATTCAGAAGCACTCAAGTCAACTCTGCATAAAAGATGTAGCCTTGACTGGCATAAAAAAATAATTATAGCCCTATTTAATTAATGGCATTTGTGAAAGGAGAGCCCCCACCTCCCGGCTCCCAGATCTCATTCTCTGGCACCAATACCGGGGTCTATTCACTAAAACAGGAGTTGTAGTGAGATTAACTTTATGGAGTTTATTCAATAAAAGTACAAAATGCTCCAACTTGTCCACCTTTCGGACTCCGCTACTAATGCATTATTTTTGCAGTTCGCTTGGCATTGAACAGCCCCCATCATCTCATCAACCTAATACATTGTGTAAGGCCAGACTTGGTGAGCTTCTTCTTCTAGCAGAGATCAGAAGGCCATTCATAAAGGAGAGTTAATATTTTAAAATGCACTTTTTAAGCAATGCACTGTGCAGGGCCAGCAGGAAGAACTGCACTATGCATAGTCCACCTTCTACTGAATAGACCCTTAACTCTGAAATGTCTCTTTGGGGAGGAAGGGAAGGTTTGGTAAATCACAGTAAGTTTGGGTGATGGTCTTTGCTAACTGTACCTGTAGGTGCCCAGGAGATGTTCTGCAGGCTGCTGTGCAGGGAGAGATGGGCAGGGTTCGGATACCATTAGCAGGGATTAGTGTTCTGGATAGAAGTCCCTGTACTCCGGGAGATTCTAGGCTGGTGTATACAGGTATGATCTGCCGGTCAGCACAGTGCAGCAGGTGTCCAGAGTCAGATTGTGTGTACACCTTCCTTACATCACAGAGGTTGACCAATCCAAGCCTGGGGGTGTGCAGAGCCATCATACCCAACCTGCTCGGCTACAATCCTCTTCCCTACAGACCGTAAATAAGAGGGCTGATGCCCTCACATAGACTGTGCAAGCTAAAGCAGACAAACATCTCAAACATTTGCAATGCAGTAGGCAGAGAGCACATGGCACCTGCATAGGATGATGCACATTGTGTACTGTATGTGCGGGACTGTACTCTGCTGCAAGAAATACAGCATAAATAGAGGAGTTCTCCAACCAGCTCTGTTTTTAATGCCTGGTTTCTGCTGTTCCCTTGTTTTCACCACACTTCACTGTTTAGTGAATAGACCTCACCGTTTACTCCTGCATGTTGTTCTCCATATTGGGCAATGCTGCTGTACATGTCGTCTCTCTGAGGCTACAGAAGTCATTAGTATAATGAGGGGGAAGTTAAGAAGTGGCGGACATAGAAATGGAGCCTAATGGTGGAATCACTGCCTGCGCTTATATACTACAATCACTCCTGACAAGAAGAAGTTTGATGTGGCGGCCCCAGTACCGATCTTGTGGGTTGTTCCGGCGCAGGATCTAGGACACTTGTTCGCCGCATCTTCATCGCTGACAGTTCATCGCGGCAATTAGAACGCTGAACTGTCAGCAATGAAGAATAACAGCCGCGGCTATGTAAGAGCTGACAGTTCAGCGCTGAACTGTCAGCTCTTACAAATGTAAAAGTAAAAAGAAAATAACCCCCCCCTAATAAATTATTCCCCAAAACTAAAAATAACCCCATTACTAAAAATAACCCCAAAACTAAAAATAACCTCAATACTAAAATGAACCCCCGAACCCTAATACTAACCCCCTAAACCCTAATACTAACCCCCGACCCCAATACTAAAATTACCCCCCCTGAACCCTAATACTAACCCCCGACCCCTAATACTAACCCCCGAACCCTAATACTAACCCCCTAAACCCTAATACTAACCCCCGACCCCAATACTAAAATTACCCCCCCTGAACCCTAATACTAATCCCCGACCCCTAATACTAACCCCCGACCCTAATACTAAAATGAACCCACTAAACCGTAATACTAACCCCGACACCTAATACTAACTCCCTAAACCCTAATACTAACCCTCGACCCCAATACTAAAATTAACCTCCGAACCCTAATACTAACCCCCTAAACCCTAATAATAACCCTCCACCCCAATACTAAAATGACCCCCCTAAACCCTAATACTAACCCCCGACCCCTAATACTAACCCCCTAAACCCTAATACTTACCCCTGAGCCCTAATACTAACCCCCTAAACCCTAATACTAACCCCCGAACCCTAATACTAACCCCCTAAAACCTAATACTAAAATTAACCCCTTAAACCCTAATACTAAAATTAACCCCCTAAACCCTAATTCTAAACTCTAATTCTAACCACCCTTACTAAAATAAACTAAAATAGGTAAAATACTTACCTTTAGCGAAGAAATGTCCCGCGATGAAATCTCCAGCGACGATCTGTCTTGTGCTGCAGAGTCGGCGGTGAAGCGGCTGTGCGGAAGCAGCCACGATGAAGTGTCCCATCCCCTCCGGCGCATTCCTATTTACTATTAAGAAAAATGTATAGAACTGCCCCTAAAACAGTGCTCAGAAGTCACAAGCATTTGCAGCTTTACATTCCTAAAACTGTTATAAATCCCCTCACTCATTGTATTAACGATCAATTAATCCAGTTCTACTATTCTTGTGAATATCTCTACCAGAGGCAAATGTATTTTTGGTGGAGACCTGCATGTTTAAACATTGCTGTATCTTTAAATTATATTTTATTATCTTTAGTACCTGTAATTTCATTTTTGTTTTTTAACCCCAATTTTGGGTCTGTAAGTATGGCCACTGTAGTTTTAAAATGCTTGTTTTATGTTGACTATATTCAAAACATGGTTTTATTCCAACAAATGTCAATGTTTGACAACAAATGTTCTTTTTGGTGACAGAGGCTTCTTTCAATGTAATCCGTCAGCCCTATATAGGTGAAGCTTCATTCTTAGGGAAGGAAGCAATGTCCACTAGGTGGCATCTTTCCATCGTAGCAATCAGACTCTATTCTGACTTGAAGTAGAAGTTTTGGGTGCAGGACAATTGTGCTGGGAAGGCAAGTTGCTTTAAAGGGACATTCCCGGGACTTGTAAGTAAACCCGCCGTGTATTATAATAGATACACACAGATTTACTAACTGCTGTGTCTAACATGTGAGACACAGCAGGTCCTGGTTGTCGCATGCTCTGACAGCCGAAAAGGTCTCCCTTGCTGATACCATGCAAAAAGGAGGCGCTCTCTCTGCACTAGCAGAGAGAGACAGTCACCGACCAGACGGCTGCCTGCTAGCTGCCAGTCAGAGGACAAGCTTAGAACTACATAGACCAACAGAGACAGATTGATGTGCTGTAAAGAGCTCTGCTTGCAAGCTTACAATCTAGTGGGGGGGGGGGGGGGGGGGGGACAGTAAGAAAACCTATAAGGTGAGTGAAGAGGTCACAGAGGAAGGTGGTGGCAGTATTGGGGGACAGTTGAGCTTGGTGGGTTTGGTTACAGGTTAATTAATGGGAGTTCTAGTTGAATGAATAGCATGTTTCCTTATACATAACTATATTTGGGGACAGTGAGCGCTAGGTGGGTTTGGCTAGAGGAGGAAGTGAGGCGGCTCGGGGGAAGGTTTCGCAGGCGCGAATAGAAAGAGGTGACAAAGTTGGAGGAGTTTTGAGGAATGGAGAGATCAGCCAGGGAAGTATCAGTTAGTGAGCGATGCAAAGCAGGGAAGGGCCGAGGAGTGGACAACTTTGTGGGTTAAAAGCAGAGCAGACGGGAAGCCAGTAGGGGGCATTGCAGAGCGGAACAGACTACGTGGAGCGACGAATGAGAAAGCGGAGCAGACTACGTGGAGCGACGAATGAGAAAGCGGAGCAGACTACGTGGAGCGACGAATGAGAAAGCGGAACAGACTACGTGGAGCGACGAATGAGAAAGCGGAGCAGACTACGTGGAGCGACGAATGAGAAAGCGGAGCAGACTACGTGGAGCGACGAATGAGAAAGCGGAGCAGACTACGTGGAGCGACGAATGAGAAAGCGGAGCAGACTACGTGGAGCGACGAATGAGAAAGCGGAGCCTGGGAGCCGTATTTTTTGAATAGATTACAGGGGAGAGCGATGAGCCAGAGGTAGGCCAGTCAGGCGAGTATTACAGCAGTCCAGACAAGAGATCACAAGTGCGCGCACCAGGATTTTGACAGCCTTTTTCACTAAGGAACGAGAAGACAATGTACATTAGATGCATTGTGAGGTCTCATCCCGCACAGTCATAGCTGTCTGATCAGGATTTATTTTTTTTCGCCCTCAAGGCATATATTTTCCTAAAAAAAAAAAAACCCAAAACAAATTTAGAAGCCGAGCTGAAATCATTTTAAAATGTAAATCTACAAGAGTTGTGACTTGTTCAAAGTGAAAATAAGTGTATTTTAACATTGGAACAATGTATAACAGACAGAAAATAAGCTCCTTGGGACTGCCCATTTCGATACTGCGATATAAAGACGGTGACAGTCAGATCATGCCAGTGGCGTAGCGTGGGGGGTGCAGGGGGGGCCGGCCGCACCGGGCGCAATATCTGGGGGGGCGCACTAGCCCTATGCGGCCGCGTGGCCGCCAGGGCCGTCTTTAACGCGGGGCAAACGGGGCAGCTGCCCTGGGCCCATTTACTCCTGGGGGGCCCCAAGGCAGCTGTCCCGTGGGCCCCCAGCCCCTGCTGCCGCGTTCACAGCGCATTGCGCTTGTGAACGCTTTTTTCCGGCAAGCCGCATCCGATGGATGCGACGGCCGGAAAAAAAAAAAACTGACGCCGGATGTGACGTCGCGTCACATCCGGTGTCTGCTTCCCTCCTCCGTGCAAGAGGGAAGACTGCACGGAGGAGACATCCGGCGGGGGACACGGAGCCGCTTCATGTAAGTACGGGGGGGGGGGGGGGGCTGGCTGGCACAATATTCCTGGTATCTGACTGGCACTATATTACTGGGCATCTGATTGGCACAATATTACTGGGTATCTGATTGGCACAATATTACTGGGTATCTGATTGGCACAATATTACTGGGTATCTGATTGGCACTATATTACTGGGTATCTGATTGGCACAATATTACTGGGTATCTGATTGGCACTATATTACTGGGTATCTGAATGGCACTATATTACTGGGTATCTGATTGGCACAATATTACTGGGCATCTGATTGGCACAATATTACTGGGTATCTGACTGGCACTATATTACTGGGCATCTGATTGGCACAATATTACTGGGTATCTGATTGGCACAATATTACTGGGTATCTGACTGGCACTATATTACTGGGTATCTGATTGGCACAATATTACTGGGTATCTGACTGGCACTATATTACTGGGTATCTGATTGGCACAATATTACTAGGTATCTGATTGTCACTATATTACTGGGTATCTGATTGGCACAATATTACTTGGTATCTGATTGGCACTATATTACTGGGTATCTGAATGGCACTATATTACTGGGTATCTGATTGGCACAATATTACTGGGCATCTGATTGGCACAATATTACTGGGTATCTGACTGGCACTATATTACTGGGTATCTGATTGGCACAATATTACTGGGTATCTGAATGGCACTATATTACTGGGTATCTGATTGGCACAATATTACTGGGCATCTGATTGGCACAATATTACTGGGTATCTGACTGGCACTATATTACTGGGTATCTGATTGGCACAATATTACTGGGCATCTGATTGGCACAATAATACTGGGTATCTGACTGGCACTATATTACTGGGTATCTGATTGGCACAATATTACTGGGTATCTGAATGGCACTATATTACTGGGCATCTGATTGGCACAATATTACTGGGCATCTGATTGGCACAATATTACTGGGTATCTGACTGGCACTATATTACTGGGCATCTGATTGGCACAATATTACTGGGTATCTGATTGGCACAATATTACTGGGTATCTGACTGGCACTATATTACTGGGTATCTGACTGGCACTATATTACTGGGTATCTGATTGGCACAATATTACTGGGTATCTGACTGGCACTATATTACTGGGTATCTGAATGGCACTATATTACTGGGTATCTGATTGGCACTATATTACTGGGTATCTGATTGGCACAATATTACTGGGTATCTGATTGGCACTATATTACTGGGTATCTGAATGGCACTATATTACTGGGTATCTGATTGGCACAATATTACTGGGCATCTGATTGGCACTATATTACTGGGCATCTGATTGGCACTATATTACTGGGTATCTGATTGGCACTATATTACTTGGCATCTGATTGGCACTATATTACTGGGCATCTGATTGGCACTATATTACTGGGTATCTGATTGGCACTATATTACTTGGCATCTGATTGGCACTATATTACTGGGCATCTGACTGGCACTATATTACTGGGCATCTGGCTGGCACAATAATACTGGGCATCTGACTGGCACAATAATACTGGGCATCTGACTGGCACTATATTACTGGGCATCTGGCTGGCACAATAATACTGGGCATCTGACTGGCACAATAATACTGGGCATCTGACTGGCACTATATTACTGGGCATCTGGCTGGCACAATAATACTGGGCATCTGGCTGGCATAATATTACAGGCATCTGGCTGGCACTATATTACTGGGCTCTGACTGGCACAATATTACTGGGCTCTGGCTGGCACTATATTACTGGGCTCTGACTGGCACAATATTACTGGGCTCTGACTGGCACAATATTACTGGCATCCGAAAGTTACAATATTACTGGCATCTGAATGGCACAACAATTATGGCAAATGTGTGTGTGTGTGGGGGGGGGGTAACATTAGAGGTACAGGATTGAGGAAGTTGGCTCCATCTAGCCCAGTCTTGGATCATCTCCAGGGTATGGTTCCATTTTGATGTTTAGTTTTTGTTCTTGATATTGTTTGTCGTTTACGATGGTTGTGAGACGACATATAATAGCATGGCCCATGCTAGGTTACTACATGTGTATATTTGTATTCATAGACCTGCTGAAAATGTGGAGAATGTGTGTAATGCATGTTCGCACTCAATAAAGTGTTGGAAAATAAACTTGTATTTAGATGCATTTTACTTTAATTACATAAGTATTTTCATAACAAACAATACATGTGCTTGGGGGGTAAGGGTTTCTTTAACTAATCTAGTAGAAGAGACTCGAGTGCTAAAATCCACGGGTTAGGGGGCGCAAATTACTTGCCTTGCCCCGGGTGCTGACAACCCACGCTACGCCACTGCATATTGGTTACAAGTACTTTAATTAAAAGGGCAGTTTCACCCAGCTTATATTCTGTATGTTATACATGTTTTTAACATATTTAAAAATAATTTCTCCAGGGCATCTAAATTCACAGTCATCTAATAGCCCCGGGTGCTGACAACCCACGCTACGCCACTGGATCATGCTGACTATTATGGAGGTAAATCCTGTAATACAGAGACGAATGACAGGTGCAGTACCTGGAATGGGCGGCAATCCCGCGCAAGCCACGTGTCCCTTCCTGACTGACAGCTGCGCGAGCCTTGACGGTTGCTTTCACGAGTCAGGCATTCACGCCCCGGCCACGTGGTCAGTGTGAAAATAACGGCGTCTGTTGACATCGCCGCTCTAACGAGAGACACGGCCGGTGACTAGACGGCATGGCAAGGTAACGGGAGATAACACGGGACAGGCGGGACCCGAGGATCATGGGTATTATGTCGTTTTGTCATTTGGGAGAGCGACAGCCGACAGGTGTTATTATACCGCTTGTAAATAAGGAGACACAACGGCGCTTAACATTAACCCTCAGGTGGCAGATGGGGCAGATTAGATACGAGTTAAGTTACTCTACAGATATTTACAATGATTTAAAAAAAAGTATTATCATATGGCAAATTAAAGCTGCAAAACAAATGTACACATAGGATATGTTAATAACAAGGAACTAATATCATGGTGTTCAGCTATACACAATGCATAGCAAATATCACCTATACATATACCGGTATATAATATAAAAACATTTGTAACATGCATTGAGAAGTTTTCTCCTGGCACAGTGGTAATGAGGATGTATTCCTCTCCTTTCTTGTCTGTATTTCTGCTAAATTCATAAAACAAATGTTTGTATAATAGATATATATGCATAGGTGATATTTGCAATGCATTTTTTCTTTTTTATATTTGATCATTATCTGTATTATTTCCTTGTTATTAACATGTTAAGTTATGTGCACATGGTTTTGCAGCTTTAATTTGCTAAATGATTCTTTCAGCTGTTAGTATCCCACATTTACAAATATCTGTAGAGTAAGTTAACTTTTATCTTCCCCATATATTTGAAATATTTATATTTTCATGCCACATGAGGGTTGATGTTAAGCTCTGTCTCTGTGTAATAAGTATAGGTAACGCCACTAATCGATTGTGGGAGGTTCCAAACGCTCTTCTTTTTAAGCATGCACCCTATTTTGGGAAGTGTCTATAATTAAGCATCGCGGTGAAACGCGTGAGTTTTTTAATCTACTACTAGTGTTGAGTGAACCCGAACCGCACTGTTCGGGTTCGTACCGGACATTACGGTGTCCGTGCCCCGAACCCGGACATTTCACTGTATGTCCTTGTTTGAGTTCGAGGTTCGGCTATAAACCGAAAGTCATTTGGTTTATAGACTTTCGGTTTATAGAATAGCAATAGCATTACATGTATTCTATAAGCCGAAAGTCTATAAACCGAATGTTGAATTCTGTGCTATAAACCGAACTAGAGTCCCCATTCATAAGAAATTCTTATGAATGGGGACTCTATTTCGGTTTATAGAAAGCCAATAGTATTACATGTATTCCATAAGCCGAAAGTCTTTAAACCGAAAGACATTCTGTTTATAGACTTTCTTTTTATAGAATAGCAATAGCATTAAATGTATTCTATAAACCGAATGTCTTTCGGTTTATAGACTTTCGGTTTATGGAATACATGTAATGCTATTGGCTTTCTATAAACCGAAATAGAGTCCCCATTCATAAGAATAGGTCAATTGACCTATTCTTATGAATGGGGACTCTATTTCGGTTTATAGAATAGCAATAGCATTACATATATTACATCTGAGAGTCAAACAGAATCGTCAAATACTGTGCTTACAGTGCACTTTGAAAAATTCTAATAGTTTTGGGTGGTAAATAGTACATTTGCGTCTTGCGTTGCACTTCATATCTGAGAGTCAAATAGAACAGTCCAATACTGTGCTTACAGCGCACTTTGCAAAATTCTAATAGTTTTGGGTGCTAAATAGTACAGTATTTTTAATTTGTATGTATTTTATGTTTTTTGAAGTTATTTCCCTATCCATATTTGTTTGCAGGGCACTTGTCCTACTCTTACCCACATTTTAATTCCTTTTGCAGCCCTCTAGCCATTTCCATGACTATTTTAGAGGCATTTTAGTGGCCAAAAGTCCGTGTCCCCATTGACTTCAATAGGGTTCGGGGTCAAGTTCGACTTTTTTCCGAAGTTCGGTTGAACCTCTCAGACCCGAACATCCAGGTGTCCGCTTTACTCTATCTACTACATCACCGTGGCTTACTTTGATACCTGGGAATTACTTTATTTGCTTTAATTGCTGAGGAGTCTGATACATTCACACATGGTACATTCCTGTGCGTTGTATTGCTGAGGTGATCTGGGATACATTCACCCATGGTACATTCCTGTGCGTTGTATTGCTGAGGTGATCTGGGATACATTCACGCATGGTACATTCCTGTGCGTTGTATTGCTGAGGTGATCTGGGAAACATTCACACATGGTACATTCCTGTGCGTTGTATTGCTGAGGTGATCTGGGATACATTCACGCATGGTACATTCCTGTGCATTGTATTGCTGAGGTGACCTGGGATAAATTCACACAGTACATTATTGTGCGTTGTGTTGCTGAGGTGATCTGTGATGCATTCATGCATGGTACGTTCCTGTGCGTTGTTTTGCTGTAGAGCTCTGTGATACAGTGATATCACATTATTACAGGTGTTTGAGGCAAGTGTATGATCTATGTGTGTGGGTATTTTTTGGTGTTGGGGAGGAGTGCGTGATTGCATACTAGGGAGAACTGGTTTGCGGGCCACAATCAAATGCTTGCCCATAGTCCAATCAATTTTTAAAGATGGCTCTGTAAATAAAAAAGGTGGTGGGATCACAGACTCACCGAGAATGGACAGCACAACAATAGCCTGTCCTATAGGATGGTACCTACTCAGGTGGGTATCACCATTTTTTGCATGCTTACACTATTACAAAAGAAACCACTCCATTATATCATTATTATTATATCAAACTAATTCCACCCATAAGGGCAGTCCAGATCCGAAATGCATGGCTGGTCTCTTCTACAGAGGGAGGGTGGTGAGAGGCCTGCAAGACAGCCATCTACTCCCTAATTTGTAAACATTTGTATGCTCAGTCATGGTAGGCAGGGCAATGCTATCTGCACTTATTGGCTTGTTACAAGTCTAGTCAACCTGAGTGCATCTTAAAACAGGATTTCTCACTTAGGGCTGGGCTTGACAAATTTAATTTAGCTTTAGGAGCCAGCAACAAATTTAGGAGCCAGACAATGGCATCACGAAAGCATACATACACATGCACACACCTCACATAGTCACATACTTACACAGAAAGTCACATACCCACCACCAGACATCCAGTCACATACACAGCCAGTTACATACACACACACAACAGACAGCAAGAAAAAATGAATTCCTTAATAGAAACATAGAATGTGTCGGCAGATAAGAACCATTCGGTCCATCTAGTCTGCCCAATTTTTTTTGAGTACTTTTATTAGTCCCCCGTTCCCGGTCTTATAGCTAGGATAGCCTTGTGTCTATCCCACGCATGCTTAAAATCCTTGACTGTGTTTACCTCTACCACTTCTGCTGGAAGGCTATTCCATACATCCACTACCCTCTCAGTAAAGTAATACTTCCTGATATTACTTTTAAATCGTTGCCCCTCTAATTTAAGACTATGTCCTCTAGTTGTGGTAGTTTTTCTTCTTTTAAATATACTCTCTTCCTTTACTGTGTTGATTCCCTTTATGTATTTAAATGTTTCTATCATATCCCCCCTAAGCTACGCTAATCTTTTTATGTCCCAATGGGAAAATACTTACATTTGGGGAAAACATAACTGGGAAAATAACTTAGTCCTCTACTATAGATATATTGACGATCTAATCTTTGTATGGAAAGGCGATGAAATTGAATTACACTCATTTCTGGAATATATAAATAAAAACAACAACAATGTTATTCTCAATACAACCTATAGCAGAGAACGCATACAATTTTTGGATTTAGAAATCTATATAGAAAACAATCAAATCAAAACAAAGAATTTCTTCAAAAAAGTAGATGCCAACAATTTTATAGACACATCCAGCTGCCATTATCCCCCCTGGTTAAAGGGAATACCAAAAAGCCAGTGCACTCGAATAAGGAGGAATTGCACAGATATAACCGACTATAATGAACAAACAGAGATTTTACGACAAAAATTCAAAGAAAGAGGTTATGATGATAATATTGTAAACAAAGCAATCTCAGATATTGCAAAAACAGATAGAAGTCAATTACTAGCTTATAAAGAAAAAAAGACTGATAATACATTTCAAAATAAGATGCCTCTCATCTTCCATTATAATAATAAATCAAAACGTGTTAAAAAGATAATTAAAAAACACTGGACAATACTACAAAAAGACGAAATCCTGAAAGATCTCCTACCTATTCAACCTATGATAGTCTTTAGAGGCGCCCCAAATTTGACACAAAAACTTACTACGAATTACACTAGGGCAATAAAGACTAAAAATAACGCACCTAACCATTTTCTGACAAGAAAATCTGGTTTTTATGGGTGCCTAAACTGCATAGGCTGCAAATCCACCAGACATCAAAAATATCCAATTACAAAATTTAATTCAACAAAAAATGGCCAAGAGTACAATATAAAAACCTTTATGACGTGTTCTACATCCAATGTAATATATCTAGCAGAATGTTCTTGCGGTCTACAGTATGTTGGTAGAACTACGAGACAATTTAAAAAAAGAATGGAAGAACATGTCAGGAATATAAAAAATGGTCTAACAACACACAGTTTGTCCAAACACTTTCTAGAACACCATCAAAAAAACCCCAAAGAATTAAAATTTTGTGCCATTGAGAAAGTCGAGAAAGATTGGCGGGGAGGTGATAATATAAAAAATATAGGGAAAAGGGAAATGCGATGGGTTTTTGATCTTGCCACTTTAAGACCACAAGGTTTAAATGCAGACTTCGATCTGTATAATTTTATGTGATGACATTCTGTAAAGAGAACTTGGCATATAAAATATCCTCCTTTTTACTAAGATCCTTTTTTTTACAAACATTTGTATTTTTTTACAAACATTTGTATTTTTTCTATTTCTATTTTTAATATCTTTTAATATTTTTTAATGTATTTTAACCTATTGGTGTATTTTCCCCGTTTGGGATTTATACATCCCAATAGCCTTTTTTTATTGGACCACATATTTTATTAACCCAAGTTTTCTGATCCTTTTATCTCGTTTGGGATAAAACACTTGTTTCTCTTTCCCCCTCTTTTTTAAATGTCTATAAACCGAACAATTCAAATGGAACCTAATACCGATGAAACCGAGAACCTGTCTGCAAAATAAGAAATGTTAATACGAACATATATACAGTAAACCGAAGACTTCCCCGAGAATCGACATTGAAAACGGACTAATAATATGAGAGCCGAACAACCATCGACGTGTCTACAAATACGAACTGTAATACGAATAGATTACAGTAAACCGAAGACATCTTTATAGACCGACATTAAAAACGAAACTCCGAGAGCCGAGTAACCTCCCATAAACCGACACCACCAAAGAAGATTTTGACTAAGTCAAAATCTCGCGATGTAATGACGAATGCGGAAGAATACGACGAGGATTATGTTTATCAGCTATATAAGGGTGATTCAATGCAGGGAGTCCAGACGCCAAGTTGAAGCCCACAGGCGAAACGCGTAGCGGACTGGACTCACCTGCCTCATTTGTACCCTTTTATCTATTGGACCCATTTTATTATTTTTTTTAAAAAGCTCTTTGTACACCTTGTGTACACTGTCTATGTATATCTTGTATCCAACTACACTTTCAGAGGACATCATATCCAATTTTGTTTGAGGCGCCCATCATACAGGATAAAGATAACTCCAAGTGTAAGCTACTATTTATCTCTTTATTAAATATTTGTACAATCACATACTGATCCACTGCCTTTTCGTTGTACTTTTCCTGAGCTGCACCCTGCAGAGGAGGTCGATACCACGCCCCCTACTGATGAATACAGGCTTTCAAAGTGCAACATATTTTCTGGAAGTCTGTGAGTGAGATAAAAGAGGGGAGATAAAAATCCCCCTCGATCACACAATATATTATTCCACTGCATCTCCTTTTGCACAGGATTTTTCACTGCAATCATCTTTTCTTCACCTAATAAGGTGTATATATATATATTCACATTGTTTTTTCACCTTGCTAATTTTTTCACCTTACAGTTTGTTTAAGCGCACTTTAGCAAATTTTG
Organism: Pelodytes ibericus; assembly: GCA_036172795.1. Taxonomy (NCBI): domain Eukaryota; kingdom Metazoa; phylum Chordata; class Amphibia; order Anura; family Pelodytidae; genus Pelodytes; species Pelodytes ibericus. Next base: position 202,048,795 of record CM069858.1, on the reverse strand, counting down.
TCACTTTATACATGTTACGTTGCTTTAACCTTTCCTGGTAAGTTTTATCCTTCAACCCATGAACCAGTTTAGTAGCCCTTCTCTGAACTCTCTCCAAAGTATCACTATCCTTGTGAAGATACGGTCTCCAGTACTGCGTACAATACTCCAAGTGAGGTCTCACCAGTGCTCTGTACAATGGCATGAGCACTTCCCTCTTCCTACTGCTAATACCTCTTCCTATGCAACCAAGCATTTCCTGCTGCTCTATTGCATTGCCTACCTACCTTAAAGTCCTCTGAAATTATTACTCCTAAATCCCTTTCCTCAGATGTTGAGGTTAGGACTGTACCAAATAGTCTATATTCTGCTTTTGGGTTTTTACGCCCAAGGTGCATAATCTTGCACTTGTCCACATTAAATGTCAGTTGCCAGTACTCTGACCATTTTTCTAGTTTAGCGTTTAGCTAAATCATTTGCCATTTGGCTTATCCCTCCATGAATATCAACCCTGCTGCAAATCTTTGTATCATCAGCAAAAAGACATACTTTGCCAACAAGACCTTCTGCAATATCGCTAATAAAAATATTAAAGAGAATGGGTCCAAGTACAGATCCCTGAGGTACCCCACTAGTAACAAGACCTTGCATCGAATATACCTCATTGACTACAACCCTCTGTTGCCTGTCACTCAGCCATTGTCTAATCCATTCAACAATATTGAAATCCAAACTCAAAGATTTCAGTTTATTGATAAGCCTTCTATGTGCGACAGTGTCAAAAGCCTTACTGAAATCTAGGTAAGCAATGTCTACTGCACCACCCTGATCTATTATTTTAGTCACCCAATCAAAAAAATCAATAAGATTAGTTTGGCATGCTCTCCCTGAAGTAAACCCATGCTGTCTCTGATCTTAAAATCCAAGCGACTTTAGATGTTCAACAATCCTATTCTTTAACAAGGTTTCCATTATTTTCCCCACTACTGAAGTAAGACTTACTGGTCTATAGTTGCCTGCCTCCTCCCTACTACCTTTCTTGTGAATGGGCACAACATTAGCTAATTTCCAATCTTCTGGAACTACTCCCGTTAACAATGATTGGTTAAATAAATCTGTTAACGGTTTTGCTAGTACACCACTAAGTTCTTTTAATAACTTTGGATGTATCCCATCAGGTCCCATCGACTTATTTGTCTTTACTTTAGACAGCTGAAGTAAAACCTCTTCCTCTGTAAACTTACATGCATCAAAAGACTCATTAGTCTTTTTCCCTAAATGAGGTCCCTTACCCTCATTTTCATTTGTAAAAACTGAACAAAAATATTCATTACGGCAGTCTGCTAAGCCTTTATACTCTATGTTCGCCTCACTAACTTGTATTACGTTACATTTTAAGCTATCCCTCACATGTGCCCCACACATCACATGCACAGCCAGTTACATACATTCATACATACTCACACAAACGCACGCACGCGCACACACACACACACCCATCACATACATAGCCAGTTACATATACACATACACAGTCAGTTACATACATATACACACAACACATATACAGCCAGTTACATGCCAGTCAGCAGTTTTTTGAGACAATAAATATCTTAGTGTGTCCCTCCTCGCTTCTGCTTTACCTCATTAGGGGAGGGCATTTCTGATGCAGCCGGATCCTTATTCATCTTCCATCTGAGTGCCGGGTGTCCCGTGATATCTTGGGCACTCAGACACTAGAGCAATTTGCGCAAGGGGGGAAGTCTGTGCGGATTGCACAGACTGAAAGCTCCGCCCCCTCGCGCAACCTCTAGTGTCTGAGTGCCGAGATATCACTTGACACCCGGCACTCCGGCGGAAGATGAGCTACAAGAAAACGGATTGCACCAGCAAGAGGGCATGAGGCTGACACCACCCGGCGACCAGGAAATTAGATCTGGCGCCCGAGGTTTGTCGAGCCCTGACTTAGGGGTCTATTCACTTAGAGGTGAGATACTCTGTGCAGGGACAAACCTGGTGAGCTTCCCCCAATAAGCAACCTCACTAGAATTGTCCCTCTACAAAGTATAGCTAAATTGGTGAGGTTAAATATTCATCTCACCTGCAACTCATCTTTTAGCGAATAGACCCCTAAGTGAGAAATCCTTGTTCATGTGTGTCTATACTTGTTTTGAAATGTCCTTGACCACAGGGATTTTCCTGGGCTAATGAGCAGAGCCAATTGTTTTTTTCCATTTTGATATGTGGTTGTTTAAATGTAGTTTTTCTCTCTGTCATTTAATGTACCCATACAAGTTTTATATGTTGTTTTTTTAAAGAACAGTTAGAGCTTTCTTATAAACAATCTACATTTTACATATACATATAAAAGGGTGGAAATTTTGAAAAAGCAAACAACCATTTTCCCAGTAATAGTGTACACAACACTAACGCTGACCCACTTATCCCAACTAACTAGCTAATAAATAGAAGAATATAGGTTCCCAGACCCCATAAGAAACAAACAGAAAACACCTATGACCAGTACAATGACCAGGAAACCACCGATTCCGGAACACTGCCTCTGTTGCGAGACAGTGTCCTAGACCCATTACACACCAGATGGCGTATTTGCACCATGGTTTTACATTGCATGATGCTGCCGCACCTGCAGTAAACATGAAGAGTAATCACTGGGGAGGGCTTGAGTCAAATAGTAAAAATGTGAATTATGCAGAATGCCTGCATCGAACTACACTGGAAAATAATACACTATACAAGCAGTAATCTTGCACCAAAGTGAATTTGGGGACTAGACTGTCCCTTTAAGGATACAGGGTATTTTAAGGCCTTGTTTTTACAAAGTGTAATCAAGTGTTCTGTAGATAGAGGTACAGACTCAAAATTAACTTTTACATTTTGGTTTCTGTATCATTTATTTGGGAAACATGACAAAGAGAAAATGCTAACATCTGTTAAGTGACATTGTGTCATTTTGCATGATAGGTACATTTTAAGATGCTTCCAAAGGCATATGTAATGTCTCTTTAATTTTTGCATAATGGAATTTATTATATGTGTTTATTTTGCTTTAACGGCTCAGGTTGCAATTTCAAGGCATGAAACATGTTGATTTAGAGGGTGATCCTCTTGTACACACCTTTTGTACAAGTGTGAACTGGTAACTGGACAAAATTATTGTATGCTTGACAACTGATAAATCCATAATTCTGAAGCTAAGACAAAACCTGATACACGTGTGCAATCAACACAAAACAAACGCCAAATGTAATCATTTGAGATCAAACTTTTCTTCTGAATAAAATGGTCTCTGTCAGCTAAACATTTTTTTTGAAAACCAGCCAATTGTGAAGCTGAGATTGAAGGCATCTGATTGGCTGACATAGTCACCCCCCCCCCACTGGCGTTCATTTTTATTGGGAGATTTGGGTGCCTATGGCCTGTTCCCAAAACCCCGGGGGGGGGGGGGGGGGGGGGTGGTTGGTCATTTATTTTTAAAATGGCCCAGGGGCCTATTGGCAGACCCAAAGGAAGTTTTATTTATTTTGGTCCCAATCTAATTTATGGGGGCAGTTTTTTTTTATACATATTTTTCCGTTTGAGAAGGAATTCCTGTTTTCATATTTGCTGAATGAATCTCTATGAATCTCTATCATCCCCTAGAAGTCTGTTGGGATGATCGAGGTACTTTACGGTTTCAGGGGCACCATTTGAAAATGATCTATATTGAGTAGACCCTTACATGCATGTATCAGTCCTGATTGTTCAGATTTTTAAGATAGTTTTTTATAATTACTCTCACGAGACGAATTTGGAGATCCACTGTGGCGGTGGTTCTATGAGGGCCCTGGGGGCCAGAAGACTCCCTGTGGACTATGGACCCTGTCTGTTAATATATTAGTTTGGGGGTACACACTTTGAGGGCACCAGTGGAACCCTGTTTTCAACTGGACTTCAAACACAGGCACTCAGGATGTCAGCCAAGACGTGTACCCTTGGGTCCAAAACCTTTGTCCCATTCACTGTGTTTCCCCCAGGATACGATTGTATCCTATCCTGTAAATCCCTGTAATTATGTCACCTTACCCATTGTCTTCATGTAAGTAATTTAGTTTCCTGTTGTACAGTGATGTCCCTCAATTAACAAGTTACTTTAATTGAGTGTACTCTGTATGTATCTGAACTTGACACCTTTGTATCCTGAAAGGTGTGAGGCAGGATTTCATCTTTGTCTGTCCTTATGTTAAACTTTAATCCTGTTATAGTTCCTTTGTCTAATATGTTTTGTCAAGATGTTCAACTGTATATATTCTCTGTATCTGCATCAATAAACAGTTCTTCTTGTTTTACCCAACACGACCAGTCTCGTCTGCTATGTTGGGGAAATTGCTTGCAGGGAAGCAGTGACCACAGCCCCATTTGGCTATTGGATATTTACCGGACCTGAGGAGTGATTTTGTGGAACTGGTTCCGGTAGGAGCTACCCATCTAGTAGCCCTCCCGTGACAATTACTATACATTCTCTTTAGTTTTCCTCCATCACCCTCCCGTGACAATTACTATACATTCTCTTTAGTTTTCCTCCATCACTTTCCTTTATCACAGGACACTAGTAATTCTTACTGGCATCTCCCTCAGATTCTTCGAGGACATAGCGACCAGCAGTTATCTATGTCTGAGATATTCCTATTATCTATGTCTATTGTTCCTTACTGATATTGGAACATCTTTAACAGTTAAGGCAGGAGTCGGTAACCTTTTCTGCCTTAGGGCCAGAAGTCGGGCATGTGAAGGCGGGCCACGGTACATCATGCCCACAGGGGCGGAGCTTTGGCTGTTGAGTGCCTGCACTACCGGGCATGCATGTTAGCACTTAAATGATGAGTAGCAGATTGCGGTGCCGAATCCTGCTATCCTACCAAGATCTGTTCCAAAAAACAGTACAAAAGTAGAGCATTGCAGCGGGATCTACACCGCAGGCCGAGATGGATGATTATTGGGGGGGGGGGGGGGGGGGGGGGTTCACTGTGGGCTGTAGATTGCCGACTCCTGTTTTAAAGAATATTGAATTTCCTCAGTGGTGTTTTTCCTGTTGCTCAGTTGTTGTTTTTTTGTCCATGGCAGTAGTTGGCTTTTTCATATGCTTTCTAGGTCTAGCTTGCAGTCATCCATCGTGTTGTAGTGGGCAATCTCTAAAGGTGCAGCCTTGAGCAGAACACAGATTGCATATAACATACTGTTTGCATGTAAAGGTATGTATGGCCCAGTCTGTTACATTGTGAGCATTTGGTTTTAACACAGCTGTAGGCCAAGTGTCTTATTGACCCACATTTATAACTGTATCTAGGCTGCCCTGGATAATAGCAGATAAAAAAACTGACTGCCATAGTTTGACTTGCAGCTTCCATCCACCATTCCATAACCCAATTTAATCATGGACTTTATTTTTGTGGGTCAGTCACAACAGTAAGTCTCTATATCCAGTATGTGATGTCATCTAATACCACTACTGTATGAAACTGGAGACAGTGCTGTATTTACCGCGAGGCATCCTAGGCGGATGCCTATGGCGGCAAATTTTGGGGGGCGGCAGCGCCCCCCAGCACTGGAAAAAAAAAAAATAAAAAAAAAAAATCTGGCCCTTTAAAAAAAAATTAAAAAAAAAAACCCCACCGCGCTTGCAGGCAGAGACGGAGGTGAGAGGGGATCGCAAGATCCCCCCTCACCAACGCTCTGCCTGCCAGGCTGCACGGGGAGCCGAACAGGCAGCACAGAGAAACCTCCGTGCAGTGTGACAGAGAAACCTCCGTGCTGCCTGTTCGGCTCCCCGTGCAGTGTGCCGACACGGAAGTGCCGACAGGTCACGTGACGGGCGCGCTGACGTCATACGCGCGCCTGGTCACGTAACCTGTCGGCACAATCACCGGGAAGCCGAACAGGCAGCATGGAGGGACCATGCTGCCTGCCTGCCAGGGAAAGGTAAGTGCTGATGGGAGACTGTGTGTGTGTGTGTGTGTGTGTGTGTGACTGAGTGTGATGGGAGTCAGAGTGTGTGTGATGGGAGACAGTGTGTGTGACTGAGTGTGATGGGAGTCAGAGTGTGTGTGATTGGAGACAGTGTGTGTGAATGAGTGTGATGGGAGTCAGAGTGTGTGTGATGGGAGACTGTGTGTGTGTGTGTGTGACTGAGTGTGATGGGAATCAGAGTGTGTGTGATTGGAGACAGTGTGTGTGACTGAGTGTGATGGGAGTCAGAGTGTGTGTGATTGGAGACAGTGTGTGTGACTGAGTGTGATGGGAGACAGTGTGTGTGACTGAGTGTGATGGGAGTCAGAGTGTGTGTGATTGGAGACAGTGTGTGTGACTGAGCGTGATGGGAGACTGTGTGTGACTGAGTGTGATGGGAGTCAGAGTGTGTGTGATGGGAGACAGTGTGTGTGACCTGTGTGTGATGGGAGTCAGAGTGTGTGTGATGGGAGACAGTGTGTGTGACTGAGTGTGATGGAAGTCAGAGTGTGCGTGATGGGAGTAGGAGTGTGTGACTGAGTGTGATGGGAGTAGGAGTGTGTGACTGAGTGTGATGGGAGTGTAAGCTTGATGTGAGTCTGAATGATGGGGCATGTCTTAGGTGTGTAACGTGGGTGTGCAGCTTGGGTAGGGGGGTGCCCGGATTTTGTCTGCCTAGGGCAGCACAAAATCAAGATACACCACTGACTGGAGAGTGATGGATACTGTAGCCTGTCTTGTGAATGGGACAGCTTTTATGTTCTTTCAGATACCATCTGATTTATGTCTCATGGAAAATCTCATAGAACATATTCAGGTTAAAACAGGGCTCGACAAACCCCGGGCGCCAGGTCGCCATGGCGACCTGGAAATGGAGCCTGGCGCCCGGGTGCCGTTGCCCTAATGTTCCCCTTGCCGCTGCCATCCGTCTTTTGCAGCGCGAGGGGACAGACAGCAAGCTCCGCCCCCTCGCGCAACACGTGTGTGAGTGTTCAGCCGAAAGAGCCATGAGGATCGGCTGCGGCATGAATGTTCCCCCTCCCCAGCAATGAGGTAAGGCAGCAGGGAGGGGGAACATTCGTGCCGCAGCCGATCTTCATGGCTCTTTCGGCTAAGTGCTGTGTTGTCAAGAGACGACACCCAGCACTCAGAAGTTATGAAGAGAAAAAAAAACTTATATGTTTGAGTTGTATATGTGAAGTGGGGGGGAGGGATGTATATGTGAAGTGTGGGGGAGATGTATATGTGAAGTGTGGGGGGGAGGTGTATATGTGAAGGGGGGTATATATGTGAAGTGTGGGGGGGCTGTATATGTGAAGGGGGGTATATATGTGTGAAGTGTGGGGGGGCTGTATATGTGAAGGGGGGGTATATATGTGTGAAGTGTGGGGGGGCTGTATATGTGAAGGGGGGGTATATATGTGTGAAGTGTGGGGGGAGGTGTATATGTGAAGGGGGGGTATATATGTGTGAAGTGTGGGGGGAGGTGTATATGTGAAGGGGGGGTATATATGTGTGAAGTGTGGGGGGAGGTGTATATGTGAAGGGGGGAGGGATGTATATGTGAAGGGGGGGTATATATGTGTGGGGGGAGGTGTATATGTGAAGGGGGGTATATATGTGAGGTGTGGGGGGGAGGTGTATATGTGAAGGGAGGTATATATGTGTATATGTGAAGTGGGTTGGTGTGTGGGGTGTATATGTGACGTGGGTTGGTGTATGGGGTGTATATGTGACGTGGGTTGGTGTGTGTGGGGTGTATATGTGACGTGGGTTGGTGTGTGTGGGGTGTATATGTGACGTAGGTTGGTGTGTGTGTGTTTATAAATTGCGTGTATGTTTGCGTGATTGTCTGGCTCCTAAAAAATTTTGCTGGCTCCTAGAATAAAATTAAATTTGTCAAGCCCTGGGTTAAAACCAATGTTGAATTGTCTTGGTCCAAGAAAGTGAATATGTGCAAATATTTCACTTGCATTAAGAGTTTGCGTCCAATCAGTATTGTGTCTGGAATATCAGATTGTGGTCCTGTAACAAGGCATTTTTTCTTTTTGGTGCATCTCCCCTTGGCCTTGTCACATTTGAAAAAAGTTAGCCACTTACTACAGGTGAATGTGCATTTACCTGTGATCTGCAGATTTAATGTACCCAACTATAAGGACTGCACTCCTAATAACACAAGGTCTCTCTGGGTCATAGGCCATCCACAGTAAAACTAAAGGAGCTCCCACACATAGGAGTTATAGGGAGAGGTTCTATGGCAAAACGGAAGGTGTTCTATGGAGACTTATATGCGCTGATGGAAGAAGTTATATGGAGAGCTATCAGCGCATAGAACGTATAGGGAAGAGGTTATCAGAACTAGTCATATAGGTAGTGGGAGTGGTTATATGGAACATTTATATAGCTAATGGGAGGAGTTATAGGCACATGTGTCATGATGTAATTTGAGTGATTATAGAGAAAGTTATAGGGAAAGGCTTTGTCATGTAATGGGAGTGGTTATAAGGAGAGGCCATTACTTTTAAGCTGTAAATGTTTAAACCATCCAATTTCTCTTTTCAGGTCAAGATGTGGGCTTTGTTCTTGATTGTTGCTGGTCTACTGCCTCTTCAGACCCAATCCACCAAACACAGCACTGTGTGTGAATATCAATCTCTCATCGGCGATGATGCAAATTTCTGTAGGTAAGTGTAGAAAGAAATGTTCTTAAGGTGTACGGGGTGGATATAACAGGTGTTGATTTGTCGTTTTCTGTCCTACTCTTCTGTTTCCTGCATGATTTCATAACATTTGTCGCTTAGTCAGTAATGTTATGTTGATCCCTCTCATTTTTTTTTTTTGCAGTGGGGACCTTCATGTAATCTATCCAGATATTGGTGATGTTTCCTGCCTATACATACCCAACTGCTTTGACTATCCACAAAGCTTAAGCAAAATCTGGGGCCATCCGTCAGTGATATACAGTAGGGCCCAACTGGTACTACTACTCTCCTTACCAAACATAACCTTTGACTGTTCAAAACATAGATCGAGTTTTATTACTCTCTAGCTGTGTTGCAACTGTGGAAGAACTATAGGTTCTCTTTACCAAACTCTGAAATCCAGGCATCACAGATCAAGCTATTAACTGCTCAGTGATAGGGGTGTTGGTATGAAAGGTCCAGGACTTGGAAAATTTAACTTGTTTCTAGGAGAGCACAAAAATGTATCTGCCAGACTTTGTTGCAAAGAACATTTTCCATTTCATGCATAGTTTGCAATCACAAACTGCTGTCCTTGCTCATCTCTACCTCACACATATTAAGATACGCCATGTGATGAGGAGCAGTGCTTCTCAAACCTGTCCTCAAGGACCCCCAACAGTCCAGGATTTAGGGATTACCCAATTGTGTTTAAAGAAAAATATGTGTAACATCTTATATGGTTCCCTAACGGTTAGTGAACCACACTAGGTGTCCTACATATTCTTATTTAAACACAACCGGGTAATCCCTAAATCGTTGACCATTGGGGTCCTTGAGGACAGGTTTGAGAAGCACTGATCTGGAGCACAGTTTCCCAACAGCTGGGGTGTCCATTAGGAGAAGCGTTAAAGGCAGTAATGGCAAATTGTCTGCTAATGATTGTACAATGATCTCCATTAGGGTCGTTATTGCTAACTGTGACACTGTAGACTTGGTTCCCTTGCTTTATTTATTTCGGCTAGAAGTGTTTATATTGCAGAGTCCAGGAGAAATGGGATTATCTAAAAGTTGCACTACTGAAGGCAACAGAAAATTGCATAAGGCTTGTCAGTAAGAGCAAAAAATTGAAGAAACCACTGTGGTACTCTGCAGGTGGCCAAAATAGTAAAAAATAAAAAGCTAGCATTTAGTAATTATAAAAATACTCAGAGTGAGGAAGATAGAAAGATCTATAAGAGTAGGCAGAAAGAGGCAAAGCAAGCTATAAGAGCTTCCAAAGCACACACAGAAGAGACCCAGTCAGTGAAAAGGGGGGATAAAACATTTTTTAGATACATAAATGAGAAAAGGAAAGTAAAACAAGGATTAGTTAGATTAAAAACAAAAGAAGGATGCTATGTAGAAGAGGATAAAGGCTTAGCAGACTGCCTTAATGAATATTTTTGTTCAGTTTTTACAAATGAAAATGAGGGTAAGGGACCTCATTTAGGGAAAAAGACTAATGAGTCTTTTTATGCATGAAAGTTTACAGAGGAAGAGGTTTTACTTCAGCTGTCTAAAGTAAAGACAAATAAGTCGATAGGACCTGATGGGATACATCCAAAGTTATTAAAAGAACTTAGTGGTGTACTAGCAAAACCGTTAACAGATTTATTTAACCGATCATTGTTAACGGGAGTAGTTCCAGAAGATTGGAAATTAGTTAATGTTGTGCCCATTCACAAGAAAGGTAGTAGGGAGGAGGCAGGCAACTATAGACCAGTAAGTCTTACTTCAGTAGTGGGGAAAATAATGGAAACCTTGTTAAAGAATAGGATTGTTGAACATCTAAAGTCGCTTGGATTTCAAGATCAGAGACAGCATGGGTTTACTTCAGGGAGATCATGCCAAACTAATTGTATTGATTTTTTTGATTAGGTAACTAAAATAATAGATCAGGGTGGTGCAGTAGACATTGCTTACCTAGATTTCAGTAAGGCTTTTGACACTGTCGCACATAGAAGGCTTATCAATAAACTGAAATCTTTGAGTTTGGATTTCAATATTGTTGAATGGATTAGACAATGGCTGAGTGACAGGCAACAGAGGGTTGTAGTCAATGGGGTATATTCGATGCAAGGTCGTGTTACTAGTGGGGTACCTCAGGGATCTGTTCTTGGACCCATTCTCTTTAATATTTTTATTAGCGATATTGCAGAAGGTCTTGTTGGCAAAGTATGTCTTTTTGCTGATGATACACAGATTTGCAGCAGGGTTGATATTCATGGAGGGATAAGCCAAATTGCAAATGATTTAGCTAAACTAGAAAAATGGTCAGAGCAGTGGCAACTGACATTTAATGTGGACAAGTGCAAGATTATGCACCTTGGGCGTAAAAACCCAAAAGCAGAATATAGACTATTTGGTACAGTCCTAACCTCAACATCTGAGGAAAGGGATTTAGGAGTAATAATTTCAGAGGACTTGAAGGTAGGTAGGCAATGCAATAGAGCAGCAGGAAATGCTAGCAGAATGCTTGGTTGCATAGGGAGAGGTATTAGCAGTAGGAAGAGGGAAGTGCTCATGCCATTGTACAGAGCACTGGTGAGACCTCACTTGGAGTATTGTACGCAGTACTGGAGACCGTATCTCCAGAAGGATATTGATACTTTGGAGAGAGTTCAGAGAAGGGCTACTAAACTGGTTCATGGGTTGAAGGATAAAACTTACCAGGAAAGGTTAAAGCATCTTAACATGTATAGCTTGGAGGAAAGAAGTAACAGGGGGGATATGATAGAAACATTTAAATACATAAAGGGAATCAACACAGTAAAGGAAGAGAGTATATTTAAAAGAAGAAAAACTACCACAACTAGAGGACATAGTCCTAAATTAGAGGGGCAACGATTTAAAAGTAATATCAGGAAGTATTACTTTACTGAGAGGGTAGTGGATGTATGGAATAGCCTTCCAGCAGAAGTGGTAGAGGTAAACACAGTCAAGGATTTTAAGCATGCGTGGGATAGACACAAGGCTATCCTAGCTATAAGACCGGGAACGGGGGACTAATAAAAGTACTCAAAAAAAAAAAAAATTGGGCAGACTAGATGGACCGAATGGTTCTTATCTGCCGACACATTCTATGTTTCTATATTCACAGGTACATATCAATTAATACATAAGATTTACAAAAAAAATAAAATGCCAAAAAGAGACGGTATAAAACAAATTAAAACAGTAGCACATAAAATTGTATTCCACATATTAATACTCCACTGGTTTGATAACATTTTCCTTTTTTTTCTGTCTAATAAATAATACATATACAGGTTGCTTAAGGCCAAATAAATCGTGTCATTTAGTCTTCTAATTTAGACGCACAAGTGAAAAATTAGCTGTCCCTACTTATGACAGCACATGCCAGTTCGTCCTCTGACTGACAGCTGCATTGTTTGCCTTGGAAGCAGGCTGCCAGGTCTGGTTGGTGACTGTCTCTCTCTTAGACTGCAGAGAGAGACCCACTATTTTCAGAAGGGACCTATCCTTATTATCTAAGGATAATCTGGCAAATACTTTTGATAGTACATGCCAGTTTATCCTCTGACTGGCAACTAACATGTTTTCCTACCAAGGTCCCTTCTACTGATCCCATGCAAAAAATGAGTATCTCTCTCTGCATAGCAGCAAGAGACAGTCACTGACCAGAACAGGCTGCCTGCTTCCCAGGGAAATATGTCAGTTATCGTTAAAAAGTACATCCCAGTTTATGCCCAGACTAAGGACAACTAATTTTTCATTTCTGTGTTTGAAGCACAGTGGGAAAAAAAGTTTTAGTTGTAGTTAAAAGTGGATTACAGGACTCTCTCCTGTGAAACTGCATACCTTGATCAGACAAGTGGAGCGAGCCCCTTTGAAAAGCACAGACACTGTCAACATGCACCAATTTCCAGACTGGCTGTCTTTCCATTAAGATACATGTTTGGTTTACATGTTTTTTTAACCCTTGCTTCCTTCAGTTTAAAATTCAATGGATAGTCTATCCTGGTCAAGTACTTTGCCAGGTTTAAAACTTTTAATGGTATATCTAAAATCTCAGTCGCATTTATACTCAAAACTTAATTAACTTATAATTCGGGAAAGGAACAATTTAGAGAGCTGAAAATAATTGCATTGTCCTAAAAATGCCACACATAGAACCTTTGAAACGAAAAGGTCTTCAGGATAGAAATCTCATTTGCTATCAATGTTCCACCAGTGATGTCATTATCTCCTGTTGCCTATCCCCAATTTCCATATGGTTCACCTCAAACCAAGCTGAAAATTGTCGCATTGACCTAGAAATTCCGGCATGAATAAGCTGTGCAAATTTCATGATTCTAGAGTTCAGCGTTCTAGAATTTGTTTGCACTTCAGAAAAAAAACAGACATTTTCAGTTTTACAATTAAGATTCTTTACCAATTCTTCATACATTCAGTTACTCAATGTTTCCTATACTATATCCAGATATCTCACTATTTACAAGCACTCACACCAGTCCCTTCTTCTGTAATTATGCTGTTCAGGAGTAACAGGTTTAGCTACAGGGGGGCAAAAATCTTGCTCATATCTTCATTACAATTTTTATCACCTGGTGTATAACTGCTACTCTGATACAATATAGTTCTAGATATTAATAGTAAAGAATGGAGTCATTTGTTATAAAACATACCCAGATAAGTCACCACTCTCGGGTCTACTCAATGTGTGCTGATTTTCGGCTCCAAAATGGTGCTTCCATTGAGAATGATTCTGTGCACATCAGGGACGTATTGGGTACCCAATATGTGTCGAATTGACTCTGAATACCTTCGCAAATTTGAACATCATAGCTGATTCCATGCCTCTAGCTTCCTAATCTGAAACCAACTGAACCACAGTGGTACCCTCAAAATTGCCATGATATCCTGTGGGAGATTTGGGACACAAAAAAATAGCTGAGAAAAAGGCGATTTTTTTTTGGGGGGGGTGAGGTGGGGGGGTGGATTTTTCTTTTAGAAAAAGCGACCTTACAAAATACTGAACTTCCAGCCAATTCCTGTCCATGAATCTGTGTATAAACATGGCAAGAAAACCATTATAGAACATGATCTGCAAATTGAAGCACAAACAAAGGAAAACAAAAATGGCAAGCCAACAGTCAGGACAGGACACTGGAAGCAGGAGAGGGGGGGAAAGGCAAGAGTCGTAAAGCTGTGCCAGCACTTCAATTGGGTAATCACCACAGCAGCCACGAAGACAAGCCTTGGGAGGATGAATGACATTGGCATGAGAGCTTGGATGATGTCTTTAAAGTTGGTGGGAACAACTGCTCCGTGGAAGTGGTGAAGAAAAGGGAAGTGGATTCAAAATACTCATACGCCATAGGCCACATGTAAAATTGCACTACACACATAGCTCCCACACCTGTAGTTAGTTACTGTAATACATGTAATAGCTGTGTCAAGGATAGCTAGGAATGTGGCTTGCATGTGTTAAAATGACTGCCACACATGGAGAAGCTGTAAGAGTGAATGTATAGAACAGGGGTGTCCAAGTTTGTTTTGCGGTGGGCCACTTCACCGTAAATCTATTTGTCCGTGGGCCGCATATTCACGTTTCATTGAAAGTAAATGTATGCATGCATGTATGTATGTATGTATACACGCACACACACACACACACACACAAATATACATATTAACACATACAATCACCGTAACCGACACACTGTCACACTTCCACACACACACACCTTCACACACTGTGTCACACTTACACACATACCTTCACACACTGTGTCACACTTACACACATACCTTCACACACTGTGTCACACTTCCACACACACACTTCCACACACTGTCACACTTCTACGCACACACACCTTCACACTTCTACACACACACACACACCTTCACACTTCTACTTACACACACACCTTCACACTTCTACACACACACCTTCACACTTCTACACACACCTTCACACTTCTACACACACACACCTTCACACTTCCACACACACACACTGTCACACATCCACACACACAAACATTTACTCACTACCACACACACAAACATTCACACAGTGTCATACTACACACACACACACACACACATTTACACACTGTGTCACACTACCACACACACAAACATTCACACACTGTGTCACACACACACACATTGCTTCTTCTTTTTTTATTTTTTTAGAACACCCCCTCCCCCCCCAGCATGTTTGTTCCCCCTCCCTGCTCGTTTACCTTTATCTGCAGGGAGGGGGATTGTTCTGTCTATGGAGGTCCTAGTCTTCATCTGAGCACCGGGATGTCACTTACAACCGGTGCTCCATCGGGGTCAGAGTGCGGGGGGCGGAGCTTTCTCCCATACCCGAAGGGAGAAAGCTCAGCCCCCTCGTGCTCTGCCCCTGTTGAAGCACCGGGTGTCAGTGACATCCCGGTGCACACTTTATATCAGAGGTGCGGCTACCATTACCACTCTCAAGCGGGCCGCACATCTTTGGCCCGCGGGCCGCACGTTGGACGCCCGTGGTATAAAACTTTACCTGTGCAGAGAATGTTATCTGGCGAGAGGGTGGGCAAGCAGCACATTGCAGTAATTAACAGGTACAAACTAATGCTGCAAGTAGCTAAAGGCCATGAGTGTTGCTGTACATATCAATATCAGTATAGTAGTATATGCATGTGGAAGCACATTTACGTAGTTGTGTAGATATCAATATGTACATGCATGAACAGATGTGCATAGATGGACATATATGTTAATAGGATAGCATACACAGATGATCAGTGATCGTAAATCAATTGCAATGTTCCACTCATCTTTCAGATACTCCAATATCAAGACGCATGTGAAGAGGAAGCTAACCACGGCAGCCGCCATCACTAGACAACCTGGTGGCGGTTCTCCAGAGCAGGCTGACCTTGTGGACTTTTAGGAAGAGCTACAGGCCATGGGGATCAATTTAGCCGTTGGGATGGAGGGTACACCAGAGGGTACACGTCTTTAATAAATTAAATGTTTCATAAATAAAAAATACATTAGAAAAAATGTACATACAAAAATAGTACCAAAATAGTAGGAGGCACATCGCTGAATTGCTTACAAATCCTTATACAGTAAATATTGACTATAACAGGATGTCACCTTTGTTAATTACTAAATACTATTTTTGTATGTATTTTTTTTTTATTTCTGTAACATTTTATTTATTAAAGAGATATGTATTGTAGTTATACAATTTTCATGATATTTATGGAGATTACTTGGATGGCGTGTTTCACTCAAAGTGGCAACTCGGTTGTGGTGAAGAATATTATACATTTTTCTTTAAGATTTTTATTTATCAAGAGCGCTGTGTAAACAGTTCTGAACCTCCCAGAGTAGATAATTCCACGACTTCAGATTGATGTACCAATAAGAGGGTCTGTCTCGGGCTGAACACCGCAACCACATTTTAATGTACAATCACGCAAAATGGACCTGAAGTGTGCTTGTACTGAGGTTACGACTGCTCCAAATGCAACTTCCATGCCTTACCTCCCTCCATCAGCACAGGTTATTGGAAGTTAGGTTGGTGAGGAGGAAGATGATTCTGACGCCGCCAGTGGGTTGCCTAGCTCATTATAGTGATTGCAATCACAAATGCAGGTGTCCATGGGTGAACGAGATGAAAACTCTGTGGGTTATCGAGACGTCCCATAGCCCATGGGCATCCCCTGTAGTCCTAGTCCCCAAGAAAGACTGGACAACCCGGTTCTGTGTAGACTACAGGAAGTTCAGTGAGAGAACTACCACAGATTCCTATCCCAAGCACAGGCTCCTAGACAAACTCTCAGGGGCTCAGTGGGTATCTACCTTAGATCTGAGTCGGGGCTATTGGCAAATAGTCCGTATTCATTACCCTGTTTGGCTTGTACCAAGTTCGGGAATTTACAGTTATCAAGGACCACAGCCTTCTGGTGTGGCTGAACCGGAAGTCCGTGGACAATGGGCGACTCCTGTGATGGAGCTTGGCTCTGTAGTCCTTCAACTTCTCCATTCAATACAGACCCGGGAGGGACAACCAAAATGTGGATGGCCTCTCCCGGCAATTGGATGCCTAAACCCATGGATTATCTGAAGTTTATTTTTTCCCCTGTTGGATGTTGTGAAACGTCATCTGCAAGCTCACCCAGAGATTACTCTCTCCAAATGGGAAAGTAATGTGAAGAACTGTGGATTGAATGTTAAATGAATCCCCTTATGTCCCTACTGTGTTTCCCACTGTATGTAATCCGTTTACTGTTCTGTTGTCTGTTCTCTGTTATCAAGATGCCTCAATGTATATATTCCCCATGTTATGCTTTAATAAATGTTCTTCGTTTTCTGCTGTACCTGAGACCTGTGTTCGTGTGATTATTGGGACAGTGACTTTTCTGGCTTTCATTATGGGCTAAAGGAGGTGACTACCCATCCTAGGATCCGTCTCCTTACACGGTCAAATGACTGCTAGTAGGGTACAAATCCCCTATCGTGCTCACTGTGCAGATCCTGGCACAGACACTTCACCTGGCACTGTTACCCAAACTCTCACTATGTCCAGAGTCCATTTCTGGGATTGGGAAATCGCCTGCACTAGGGTAAAATACCCAAATTCTTCTATGCAAGGAGACATAGTCCAGTAGGGGAAAGTATATCCCACCGGCTACAGGGACCGGTGTATGTTAGTAGTGGCTTATCAAGCTGCAGACCACTAAAGAAAATTCCCCCTCCAGTAAAGCGCTGCTGGTACATGAATCTCAACATACGTTTCACTTTCAGTAGGTTTCAACTGGACTTCTAATTGCACACTAAAAGGTACTTCAATGGGCAGCGCACCATATCACTTACACAGTGATTGAAAAAAGTGGCATAATATCGCACACCAAAAACAGCTAACAAGTTAAAAAAAAAAAAATGAGAACCACTGCAGTATAAATAACTCCTATAGTGGTTACCAGTGATATATAATTGGCAGGATAGAGCCTTTTTGAGGTAAGAGCTGGTGTCATTGGGAGGTGTTTTTCTTTTTTATATACGTGACTGAAAATGGAGATTATAATATATATATACATACAGAGTTAGAAAATATATTTGTTTTTTTGAGGTTCCAACTCAGGTGGCGGAGGCAGAGGTAGGGATAAGGAGCAAGGTTGGTAGATGAAGACATACATGGTAGAAAGGGGGTGAGACTGAAGTAGTCCTGGGGAGAAGGGAGTGTGAAGCAGAAATGAGGTAAGCTTAGAGCAGTGAGCATATAGTGGTAAGCACAACGTTTTTTCTATGGGCTACAGGTAGAGTCAGGATACGTGTGTTTTGGTTTCTACAGAAGCTTTCTTGATAACAGAAGTCTCCTGTACCATTACATTGAGTTTACAAAGAAAGGACAAATGTGTCTGTTATTCTTTGTAATAACAGCTCTTCCTGATGTGAGTTTCTATCTTCACCATAAGGGGATACTATTTTGGTCAGTTGAACTCTGCAGGAAATTTCGGCAAGAAAATCGGCTCCAGTGGCCAATTTTCTTGGCGATTTGGGACTATGTTTGTGGTCTCTGAGTAGCGTAAATTTAAGGGCCATGATAGATGTGATCTAAAATGGTCCAAATGGTATTTCGGTTTGAAAATCGGAGCTACCCGACTAGACTCTTTAAATGATAAAATTCCTTTGTGGAAAAAGATGCTGTATGTTTCATAAGATCCTCTGGGTGGCCACCTTGTGTTATTATCCAGCTGTATCCCGACAGCATGTATCGTAAATACATTCTTAGTTCTTACAGCTACAGATAAATAAAGAGGGAGTGAACCCCAGATTCTTTTTATATATGAAAGGCCATTTCTCTCTGTTCTATGTCATTTTTGAATGGTACTTCTGCAAAGTACCGTTCAAAGGATATCTCATAGTCTGTCAAAAAAACATACTTGGGAGATGGTCCGGCAACCGTCAGTTACTGCTAGTGCTGTGTCTGTATGTCAGTGTGAATGAAAATGGTAACTTGAATGCAAAACAAAGGGAACAACTTTCTAAAGATACTTTTTAAGGGTTTAAGTTTTGGAGAACAAAAAAAGGTTATTTGATTACTGCGTTTATTTTAAAGGTCATCTTTCTTATAAAATCAGTTACTTTTTGAGGCAGAACATTTCCTTCTGCTACAAACACATACATTTTCTCTTTTGAAAAACATTTGATCCCATTTAATCCTGGGGACTGCAATGTGTTGACAACAGCTGGAGCTGTGGTCATCAGACTACCTGTGCTTTGCTAACCTGTGTAATGAAGTGGTCCTGTCATTGGTCTCTAGTGCTAGGGAGCAGATCTAGAAAATAATTGTCTACCTTTAACTATAAAGAGAAAGTGGAACTATGATTCTATTGGCCAGCTAGGG
Source organism: Pelodytes ibericus (assembly GCA_036172795.1). NCBI lineage: Eukaryota > Metazoa > Chordata > Amphibia > Anura > Pelodytidae > Pelodytes > Pelodytes ibericus. The sequence goes on along the minus strand of CM069858.1, from coordinate 202,029,706 downwards.
ACTCTGATACTGGTCATAACCGCATCCATATAGTTGCACCACAGGAGGTTGAAGAAGCATTGCAATGTACAGTATGGAGGCCTCAGCATATTAAGTGATGAGTTAACACACATAGTTATCTGAGCTCAGCACTGCCAGGCCAGCACTGATAAATGGCTCTGATTCCCAGTGTCCTCTTCCTGATGTATGGATCATATTAACACTGTAGCTGAGCTCACTATATCCCAAAGCAGACAGTGCCATTATCAATCTCAATAGCAATAACAGGGAGCTGAGTAGTTTTTCAGAATAAAAGGAGATATTTTTTTGTAAGTTGAATGTGGTTTCTTAAAAATAAAAAAAAAAGTTGCATGTGATGTACCGTATATCTCATTTAATGCACAGTGCCTAATATACTGTGTATATGTACTAACAACAGATTACGTGTGTGCTCTCTGTGTAAGATGCCATGTTTCATCTCTTGTTAGCTGTCTAAACAAGCTGAATTGTAGGCTGTGTTCAGAGCAGTAACAGGGTAATCCAAATGTAAGAAATTACTGGCACTCCAGTTCATGTGATAAATTGGGCAACAACGCAACAGAAAATGGACAGAAACACTTGACGCGTTTCGAGTCTACTGACTCTTAATCAAAAGTGTGTTCAGAGCAGTCCCTGACAGCTAGTGGCTAACCAGTTCTGCATGGGATGTCCTTTTCCTTCTATTGATTTGTATTTGGAATAATAGGTCAGGGTTGTCCAACTTTTTAATGTGAAGGATCACTTGCAGAAATTTAAGTAAGGCTGGAGGCATTATTAACCTCCAAAGGACTTACGAACGTTCCGTGACAGTATGGAACATCCTCCCTTACAACAAACGGTGAAAGCAAGCAATGATAGCTAGATGGCAAGCTGTGAGGTTAATTAAATATGGAATAGTGGCTTGCCTATGACTGGCTGCACTGTATTCTAATTTAGAACATGAACACCTAAATACAGACTCTTTCAATCATATTATATTTTTATGAATTCCGATAACTCCATTCACGCTGTTGAACAGGATTACATTCAAAATCATTGCCACTGTAGTGTTGATACTACACTGCCACTGATGCTCAGACAGCCAAATATACACTATATGGACAAAAGTATTGGGACACACCACTTAATTATTGAATTCATGTCTGTGTATTTAGAATGCAATGTCATAAAAGTCCCTGTTGGTGTAATGGTCATTTGACCCAATACTTTTGTCCATATACACTACAGTGGGAATGATTCTAATCATGAGGGTTGAATGTTCAAGCTCACTCCTGTACCTCATTGGTGGATAAGAATGATCCTTTCTGTTGCACCAAAGTTAAAAAGCTCCACCTACCCCCTAAGCTTCTGGGGATTGAGGCGCCCTAAACATCCAGTTACTGAGGAAGCAAAAATTATATTTATCCTTATAATCTATGATGTTGAAGGTGGTATTGCTTTTTTTTATCCCTTGATGGGCTGGTCAGAATAACATGCACTCAGATCTTCTTGCAAATAGTTGTTGAAGAGTGTTGGACATTTCTGTGCCGGTTGTGTTACCAAATGTGTAGTTATGCCACATGGTCCGGAGCAGTGACAAGGTTGAGGTGACTGAGGCATCTGCCAGGAAAACGCTTAAAGACTAAATACTTAGTAAAAACCCACTGGGGCCAACATCGGGGAAATTATCCTCCCAACTAGCTAACCACCCCATGAAGCAGTGTATCACTTTTCATTTTTCTGCAAAATAACTGCTATGGAACTATACTGAAAATGGAATTAGCAAAAAAACCCTCCCACTGATGTCAAAGAGGGTGTGCATACATAAAGAGTGACTGACTGAATTACCATTGTCAAATTATTTTAATACAAAACTGCAGGAGAACTTTAATTTGTAAAAACAGGTTCATTTATTAGAAATGTACAACATAAAGAAAAAGGGAAACATTTGGGAAGTTGTGACTGACCCTTGATATATTTCCATGTAAGCAGTGTTTCTTCAATATGCAACTGGGTTGGACAATTTTTTAACTTTTTTTTTGGGACTGTCTAATGCCCAAAATGCATCTTCCAAATATGAATGCATATTAATGTGCTTTCAAAGTACTTTAAAATGCATGTCTTACATTTTGCATTGCTTAAAATATAAAATACGATCAGCTAGATGAAATTGTGAAATTACAGCAGTTTGCAAGAAACAAGGACTGCCCACACTAGATTAGAAAAAGTTATTTCCTTTTTTTTTTTTTTTTTTTGCTGCTGGAACCACTGAGAATATTGCCATTCAAATAAATGTACCTTTGAACAACATAGCCCACTGAGCTCTACCTCTATCCCACTCCACATAATGTGGCTAAAGAGCAATTCTGAAGCAAAGATATAAAAGTGGAGCAGTCAATAGAAATATGCTATTGGTTACCATGGTGACTGCTCTACTTAAAAAACTTTTCCCCAGAATTGCTTTTTATACATAATGCGCACAGTGTCTCTGGAAATTGAAAGCTGTGTCATTGTCAGGGCAATTGATGAGGCAACCCCATGAGAAGAGATTACCTTACACATCACTTGCAGTATAGTAAGGTATTCAGAAGCTGTGCATCTCATCTCCTTGGTATCCACTATGCAGCCCCCGCAAGCAACCAGGCAGGGGAAGCCCGAGTGGTTTTCTCCAGCGGGGGAGGATGGAAAGCAGTAGTTTGGAAGATGGGAGGGGGCGGAAGGAGGTTTCACAGCCCCACACGCCTTCAGTCGGACAGCATGCCTAAAAAAAAATCAATAATAGATTAATAAACAGTGTTTTCCTGGTGCTGCTAGTGTGCTGAAAACAGGAATCTAGAGCATAGTGGGGGCTGTTACCAAATTCTGCTACTATTGGTCATTTTGCATATCTTCCTCTTTCCTTCCTTTTTAGCAGCAAAAAGGTTATAACAGTTCAACTGTGTGTGACGTTAAATATGTATTTTTCCTGTTAATCTATTTTTATTGCTGTAAACCACCCTATATCTCTTTATATCAAAAAATGACAGCAGATAAGAACTAATTTGCTCATCATGCCTGCTCCTAATGAAATGTCAACCTTGCTTTACTCATTAGTTTTTCATTAGAGCCATCCTTGAATTCCTTCACAATGTTAGCTGTTGGTAGTATTCTACTGGAAGGTTATTCCAGGTATCTACTACTACAGTTTTCTGTGCTCTTACTTTGTGTTCTGTTTTACATTCTAGTAGCCAAATGTTGTGTGACAAGAGTTTTGTCTAATGATATAGTATGAACTGGTACCGCATTTGTTGCAGGATTTAGTGACAAGACCACTATCTCTCCCACTATTTTGATAATGGACCCCACAGTTACTGACAAAACAGATTGCTGTAGATTAATGCAATATTGCATTACAAATAAAGCACCTTACTGGACCCTCTTAAATAGCTCAAACAGGCAGCAAACATGTTTAGAATGTTGACTAAAAATGCCAGAAAAATGTTAGTTTAAGAGATGTATAGTTGAATTCTACTATGTATCAAAGAATCCTTTATGGAGGAAGCGGATAAAGTCCTGACCAGACTCAAACTACATATTTTCTGATAATTCACAAGTTTTGTTGGTTATGCAGCAAGACCGTGATCTCACACAGTTGTCTGTATCACAATAAACAAAATGCAGACCTATATCCCATTGAGACCAGAAACATGCAGTTACACTCTCCTCACCAGAAAAGACAACACAGCGCTGTATGGGGGAGTGGGCCAGTTCATATACTCCACTGCGATTAATAACACTGATTAATAACTACTGGAGGTACTTGACGTGTTCACCAAGAGGCCATTGGAGTTGCACAACATACATATTTAAATCAGGTGTGGCCCATGAGCAGTAGGATGGAAAGCAGTGTTAACACAGATGTATGGAATAGCCTTCCAGTGAAGGAGTTTAATCCTGCGTGGGATAGGCATAAGGCTATCCTTGATAAAAGATAGGGCCAGGGACTAATAAAAGTATTTAGAAAATTAGGCAAACTAGATGGGCGAATGGTATCTGATGACACATTCCATGTTTCTATGTGTGTGAGTGACTGGCTTCAGTGCTGCATGCCACTATCAGGGCTTTGCACAATTAGGGTTTGATATACCTGAGATCCTGGGAAGACTCCGGGGTCTATTCACTAAATGGGGAACTGCATAAACCAGGCGGTAACAGAGAGATTTTCCAGCTCGGTTATTAATGCCATTTTTTCAGTTCACCAAAGTTTACGTGGTTTTTGCGAATAGTGCTTTTCCTATTGGCCCAGTCATATTGTGGCGAAGCTCCCATGTGTGCACATTGTGTTGTTAGTAGTCCATGAACTAGGATAATATCCTTTATAAGATTAGTCATGGAAATAATGAGTTTAACTCCTTGGCGACACAGGACGGACTAGGTCAAAACGAGCACTGAAAGCAGAGTTTTTCCGCTTTCAGTGCTCAAGCTGTATGTACAATACTGAAAAAAATGCCCATCGGCATTTCGATCGCTCTGGAGAGCGATTGAAATGCCGGTTTTAAAGGCACAGTGCCTTTAAAACGTGGGCATTACAAAACGAGCATAGGAAGCGAATTTTTCGCTTCCTATGCTCAGTAAGTGTTGCTGATTGCCTCGCAAGTCGAGGCAATCAGTAACACACAAAAAAATGCACGATCTTGGTCACTGTGTGAAGTACCTGCTTCCGGTGCTCTTCCTGCAGTCACACTATTGCCTCATCACAGAGGCAATCTGTGACTGCAGGCACACTGATGAGCACCCCCACTGCCTGGTCAGATCAATATTAACCCTATATTGATCTGACCAGTTAGGATCTGCCTCCCTCTCCTCACATTTGTTTTTAGTGAGGGAGAGAGACAGATCAAAGTTGTAAAAGTACAAAAAAATTATAAATGCCACTGATCTTGCGTAAGCAGTGATCGTGCACATCAGCGCATTCATTTTTGCTGTTTGTGCATTTTTTAGGGGTTAATTTTTTTTGTACTGTAATTTATTACAGTACTACAAAGGCTCTTCTAAGAGTTATTAACCCCTTCTTTGCCGTCGATCACTGCTTACGCAATGATATTGACGACAAAGCAATTTTTATCTGTCTGCATATCTTTTTACATTTTTTTTTTTTTTACACATACCCGCTAGGGGATTACGTGTAAAGTAAAAATATTTGAGGGTTTTTTTTAAGCTGTCTGAGCGCATGGCAATTAGTAACAGCGAATTAGTGGCAAAGGCGGTTTGGTGATTGCTCAAATAAGCTCACCATTAGCCCTGGTCAGATCAAAATTGGTCGGATCAATATTCACAAATATGGATCTGCCTCCCTCCCCTTACTTACATTTTTGTGACGGAAAGAGACAGATCAGTATTAGTGATATAAAATAACATTTTATAAAATTGTCAGGTTTTATGAAAGCCATTCACGGTGTATTAACCCCTTCCCTGCCATTCATCACTGTATAAGCGGTAATCTTGCACAGCAACAGTATGTTTTGATGTCTGCACTGTTTTACGGATTCATTTCTTTGTACTTTAATGTATTACAGTACTAGATAGGCTCTTCTAAGAGCTATTAACCCCTTCTTTGCTCGAGATCACTGCTTACGCACTGATTCTGAGGCCGCGGACTCAGGGTTCGATTTTGACCCTGGTCAGCTTTCTGATACATCATCTAGTGATGTATCGGTGGCTGCTGAGCCCTTGCCACAAGGAGTGATGGGTGTCTACCTTTAAAAAATATATGGTTTGGTGGGGGTAAATTACATTGGCTGGCTTCAAAGATATATCCCATATAGGACACGGACGCAGGTTGACTACATGTCAAAATTCCAAGTTGGAATTTTGAGATGCGCATCTCACAAATGTTGCCTTCTAGCCAAAAAACAAACCTATGCATGGATGGTATCCCTGTACTCGGGATATGTTGCTGAACACATGTTGGGTTGTTGTTTGGCAGTGACATATACCAGAATCTGTGAATTCATGCCTGAAGTACAATGCATGTGGAAAAAAAACTCCCAAAAAAGTACTACCACAAACTTTTACAAAGGCTGGTGGTAGAATTAGTACATATACAGTATTAAAATACCACCATTTGAAATACCTTAGGATGTCTATTTTCCAAAAATATATGGTTTGATGGGGGTAAAATACTTTGACAGGCTTCAAAAGTGTCCCAAATGGAACATGGGCGCAGGCTGACTACATGTCAAAATTCCAAGTTGGAAATGCACCCGCCCCCTAAATGTGGCCTTTTAGCCCCCAAACAACCCAACAAACCTATGCATGCGTGGAATCCCTGGACTCAGGAGATGTTGCTGAACACATATTGAGGTGTTGTTTTGCACTGACACATAACAGGATCTGTGAATTCATGCTCGAAGTACAATGTATGTGGAAACAAAACATTAAAAAATTTCTAACCTAAAATTTGACAAAGGCTGGTTGTAGAATTAGTGCATGGAAAGTGTTAAAATACTACCATTTGAAATACCCTAGGGTGTCTAGTTTTCAAAAATATATGGCTTTGTGGGGTAGAATACACTTTTTGGCTTCAAAAATGTCCCAAATGGGACATGGGCGCAAGTTTTCTGCATGTCAGAATTCCAAGTTGGAAAACCAAAAAGCGCACCTCTCAAATGTGGCCTTTTAACCCCCAAATAACCTAACCAACCTATACATGGGTGGTATCCCTGTACTCAGGAGATGTTTCTGAACACATATTGAGGTGTTGTTTGGCACTGACATATAACAGGATCTGTGAATTCATTCCCAAAGTACAATGTATGTGAAAAAAAATTACTACTTAAAACATTGACATAGGCTGGTGGTATAATTAGTGCATGGAAAGTGTTAAAATGCTACCATTTGAAATACCCTAGGTTGTCTAGTTTTAAAAAAATCTATGGTTTTGTGGGGTAGAATACACTTCCTGGCTTCAAAAATTTCCCAAATGGGACATTGGCACAGGTTTTCTGCATGTCAGAATTCCAAGTTGGAAAACCAAAATGTGAACCCCCTAAATGTGGCCTTTTATCCCCAAAACAAACCAACAAACCTATGCATGGGTGGTATCCCTGTACTCAGGAGATGTTGCTGAACACATATTGAGGTGTTATTTGGAAATACCCCTTCACATTTTAAGGTAATGTTTACCTAAATTGCAATCCATGTGAAAAATGTAAAAAAAAAAATTTTTTGCTGCAAACTTTGGCAAAGATTGGTGGTAAAATGGCTACATGAAATGTGTCAAAATACCCCAAGTTAAATGCCCTGAGTGGTCTAGTTTTCAAAAATATGTACATGTTGGGGGTCATTCATGGATTTAGTACAGAAATCAGTGTTACAATGTCACTGTCGCTAATTTTGAAAAAAAGTATTTTAAAATAGATTTGCACTACTTATAGTTCTGGCCCTGTAACATGAATAAAAAAGCACAAAAACATAAAACATGGGCTATTTCTGAACTCAGGGCATATATTAGAAACTATTTAGCAGTGTTTTTTGTTGTCTCTTGTACATGAGTATACAATTTTTCAAATAAAAGTCATAAAACATTTTTTTACATCAAATTATATGCTATTATCAAAATAATGGTATCAAAAGAAAGCCCTTCTTATGGCGATAAAAACGATATATAGTTTGTGCGGGTACACTAAATGAGACAGAAATAAATTACAGCAAAACACAAACACCTCAGAAATGTTAAAACAGCCCATGTCACCAAGCGTCAGACAAGCCAAAAAAGTCATGTCACTAAGGGGTTAAGACCCCTTTTTGGAGATATTATTTTGGTGTGGGGGGGATGCACTGTACAGTAGAAACCCTTTATCTGTGGCTTCCCCACCCGCAGTTTTACACAATCGAGTGGCCTGGAAGTAACGCTCTATAATCACACAAGCTCTCACCTGGGACGATAATTGCCCCTTCGTTCACTGTATCCATGCTTGAAATGCTAGTTCTAACAAATTTACTCTTAAGGGACATATCTATATTGGCCACCTGCAGGGGGCCTTGGAACCTAACCCCCATGGATACGGGAGATTCCCTGTATGGTGAAGCATTGCTTTCAATGCAGCCCGGCTGTATGCATTTTCCATAGCCAGTCTCTGCAATATGTGAGTGATGGTGCTGTGACAGGTGTTGAAGTAAAGACACTTTAAAAGGGATGTGAAAGGAATACAATTTGTAAACTTTGTTCAGGTTTAGCCAGTCTGAAGCACATCTCCTGTGGTATGCTGGCAGAGGGTAACATGGTTGACGTTAGACAAAAAGATACATGTATAAGTTTGTTGCCTGAGCCTCGTGACCACCAGTGGTTTCCCTTTCTCATAGGGACATCTTCCCAAATTCCTCTGTTCTTCCTCTTTCTTGTCCATTTATTTTTCAGTATTGTGAATTTCTTCACTTTCACTCTTACGTCTTCTGGGTGGTTTAATCTTTACTACTCTCTCTGACAGCCTTTCCTTCTCTTCCAGGTTCCTCATTCCCTCCCACCCCCTATTCATTGCTGCTGTTCTCTCTCTCTCTCTTTACCCCTAAATCGAGTGATAATGATAAGGCACGCCATGGAAACCATGTTAATCTCGCATCACCGAGCACAAATAAGCCAAGGAATGAGTACTGGAAAACAAATGCATGGAAAGGGGGGATTACAGTGCTATACACAAATGGGGGAGGCATTTTTCCCATTGTTTACACATCTTGGGTGGTGGGAGATTTAACTGGATCATACCTTTAAAATCATGTGATACTTATCAATGAAATAATGGTTTATGAGTAATGGGTTTCTGATGATCCACTGGCAGAGAGAGAGTTAACCCAGGTCTTTGGGAATTACAGTCATGGATAACATTAATGCTGATTTTGTAAGGAGAGGTGCTTTAGATTTTTTTGTCTGTGGCAATCTAATTATATTTTGCAGGGAAGAGGTTAATAAAGTAGTTTTCCCCACCCCCCACGTGTATAGGGACAGAGGTGGAGTGACTGTATGTCACAGGCAAGACTTATTGCAATAATCTGTAGATCTCTAAGCATTACACTGGAATATGGTTCAGAGAGGGTTAAACCCCTTGTGTTCCATGATGGTACACATGCAGTGGGGTGATACCCATTAAATATCTGATGACAAACTGAGCATTACTCTTAACTTCTTAAAGTAGTATGGTTAAGGAAAAGGGGCGTCATAGAAGATGGTAAATGATTTGATACAGCTTCTATCGAAGGAAAATGTACAGTGTTTACTACCATTTCACTTCTAGCATGCAAGTGGTTAAAAAGATTACAATCTGCAGTACTTAGGCTGTGAAAAAGTTAGTGGGTGAGCCTAAGGACACCATGCTACGCCATCTCCCAGAATCCCTTTCAGTGTTGCCATGCACGGCCTGCTAGCTGCATACTCTGCATGTGTCAGGCTGAGCAGTTGTCACAGAAACAGAGCTTTAAATAATGCAATTACTGTAAAATGAGGAATGAGAGTTAGACTGATAGCCCCTCACCCACACAAATTCATTCCTAACCTTTCTTTAGTACAGAGATGTACAAGTCATTCACGCAATCTTCTGGATAAGTAAACCATTTCTTTAGTGTGATGGTTCAGAGAAACCTCAAAAACTGACTGGTAGGTTCTCTCCAGAGTGTATAAATCACATAAAGGACAGTGAAGAGCACCATGTAACTCAAAGATTACATGGGTATCTTGCTGTTTTCCCTCTTAATATCCCAATGTCATGGCAGCCACTCATTTGGTGTGTCACTGCAGATCTTTCCTAACATTCCTGTGTTGCCCCTTTTCAATCCACATGGTATCATTCTATTGATGGGATCAGAGTGCTTGATAAAAGACCAGATTACCAATGATACATATTCATGTCTTCCTGTGACTGGCAGTTTTACCTGTGCTCAAACTGCACAAGATATCTAGGGCTGGTTTGATGTTAATATTTCCCTTTACCATATGTGCTCCATCCAGGGCCGCCACCAGGAATTTCAGGGCCCCTTACTGAACAACTTTCCTGACGCATCTCTCACTTGCCCCATCTACCCTCACAAGCATGTTATCCAGGTCTAGTATAATATGGAGGGTGGTTGGGAGCAGTTGGTCAATATGGCAGTATTTAGCCACTCAATATGCCAGTATTTTGCCAGTCAATATGCCAGGATTTAGCCACTCAATATGCCAGAATTTAGCTATTTAATATGCCATTATTTTGCCACTCAATATGCCAGTATTTTGTCATTCAATATGCCAGCATTTAGCCACTCAATATGCCAGGATTTTGCCACTCAATATGGCAGGATGTTGCTTGTGAAAAATGCTCCACGGTTCTAAAATAAATGATAAAAATAACCAGCTCCAATAAATACATCCCAAAAAATATAAAGGGAAAAACCCAGAAGGCATAGATAGTGTGCTACTATTTCTTAATGTAATATAAATCGCAATATATGTCATTTTTGTAACATTTAATATTTTATGTAACATAAAACGTTATCTTTTCATTATAACAGATATTTCAGTGTTAACTTGGTGCCAGAGGGGTGCTCGGGTTAACTGGAATCGTAGTTTTCGGTCATATATTATATGTTAAATATCCAATGTTTCTTTCATCCTGTCTTTTCCTTTTGTCCGTCTCTGTTTACTTTCAGCTCCTGACAGCTTAGAGAGAGAGCTAGCTCTGCTCCCCGCACTCTTACAGATCAGGCGGGTGGGAACAGATGGGTCCCTTTAATAGCTAGATTCAAACAAGATGTTAGTTAACTCTTTCATGTCAGATGAGTTGTTGTGTCTGCATTATACATTCATTGCATGATATCCATGTTAATTCTGTTCAAGTGTTTCTACATTAGAGTGACAGCTTTTTCTTTGTTTTTTAAATGTTTATCTGAATTAATGTGTTTTTGTCTATCTATGAGTTTGTTTCATCTATTTTCCCTATATGAACTTTAATCATGAAAGAGAGAATTGCACGCAATTCAGAATTTCAAACTTAAAGGGCAGCTACACATGGGGTTTACTCTTGGAAGTGGTGGACTAACTAGGGGGGCACAGGGTGCTCTGCGCCCAGGCGCCACAGAGCGGAGGGAGAAGGGGCACCTAGCGTGAGCAGAAGCTGCTGTGAGAATCATTGAAGGCAGCTCTGCGCTTGCTCACCAGGCATCTATGTGCCAAGATGATAGACTTTTTTCCTCTAAGTCAAATACGAATGCCAATTTTCTCTTTGTATTGTGTGTGTTAGTGTTTTTTTCTTCCTATAATGTTACAATAATATACGGTATGTGTTGCAGAATATATGCTGTTCTGTCTGTTTTTTAAATTTTGGCCTTTATTGATAATGTCTCTATTTGTAGGGATGGAAATACACCTTGATCATGGTGGACCCCGACGCCCCAAACCGATCTAACCCAAAATACAGATTTTGGAGGCACTGGCTGGTCACTGATATACCGGTGAGTGATTTGAGAGGGCTGCTGAATGAGAGTAGCTAGTCCAATAGTGGAACATGGCCCTACATACAGAATAGTAGTCACACACATGCAGACCCATCCCTGGTGGAAGGTATTACTATATAAGAGGGCACCAGGTGCTGGGATGGTGGTTGTTAGAAAATAAATATAAGAGAAATGGGGTGGAGAAGAGTTGAATAATGAATTCACTATACAGAGAAAGAAAATCACAGCTTTCTTTATCTTCGTAGCAAGTTAGAGATAATGACAATAGCAATTAATTGACCCAACCTGCTAGCAGCCTCGTTCACACTCATTTTTACTCCTCTCAATTGAGTAACTATTGACAACGCTCCCTTGCCTTGTCTTCATTATATTGCATTGTATCCTACACTATATGTCAGCTCTACGCACCCCAAGCTCTCTGCATGGGGAAATGAAACCGTACTCTAAGAGCTATCCTTGCAATGACTGGGAAAATGCTCAAAACCTCCAGTGACAGAAATATTCCCACACTCTTTTTAAAGAGTCTTTTTAAAATATATTTGTTAGTGGGGGCAATCTGGTTTTATATATGCAACACTTTGAGAGCTGCCAGTTAATTAGCCCTGATCTATCCATAAGCCTACACTATCACATCATTTATTCCATAGTGTTTGCCTACAGCATAAGAGTTTAAGTCATATAGATCCCACATCTTGAGTTGGACAGCACTGCCCATAGGATGTCTGATGCACAAGTATCGATCTGCCTGCAATTTAGAATAGATCGTTTTTCTCTCACATTGGTTTCGGCAGGAATTGTTGAGTTTCGTATTCAGCATTTATTACTTACTTTTGTTAAATATCTTTAAAGGGACCCTAAACATTTTTAACCCATGCTTCCTTAGAAGGAGCAAAGGTTAAAAAACAAGTGTTCCTTCTCCAGAGTAAACTCAACATGTATCTTTAGAGATACATGTGGGTTTACACTCAGCTGACGCATCGCTGATCTGGTGGGAGCTTGCTTCTCGCATCTTTACTTAGTTAAGGCCCCCTCTGTTAGCATGATATTTAGCATACTGGTGCATGCAGGCCTTAGGAATCTCTTGCTATGGTAAATGCTCATTTTGCTTATGTACCATTACATTACATTAACATTTATTTATATAGCGCCAACAATTTACATAGCGCTAGGTACAGAGCATAGACGGGAACTACATACAAAGTTAGACCGACAGTAACAGACTGAGGATACATGAAGTAGAGAGCTCTGCTTGCAAGCTTACAATCTAGGGGGAATGGAGTACATGAAATACATAAGAATGTGAAGAGGTCAAACGGAAGTTAGTAACAGTAATTCAACTTTTTACATATGTAATAAAAAGGTTATTGAAAAAATCCATTTCTTGTTTTTATTTCCTTCCTCTGCACCCACATTTCACCAATGACTCACTCAGCCAGAATGCATTGACAGACCTTTTTCCCAGCCCCAAACCTGTCTTTATAACCTGCCCCATGACCCAAAGCTGTCCACAGGAGCTGTCCACAGGACCTGCCCCATTACCCAGATTTGCACTTAGGACCTGCCCCATCACCCAGATTTGCCCCCAGGACCTGCTCCATCACCCAGATTTGCACTCAGGACCTGCCTTATCACCTGGATTGGCCCCCAGGACCTGCCCCATCACCCAGATTTACACTCAAGTCTTACCCCAGCACCCTCTTTGCACGCAGAACTCTCTTCCAGTTATGGAGTGCCAGGATGTCATGTGACACCCATCGCTCAGATTATGTTGTGCGCCAGGGGCCAGAGCAATTCCCTTTCACTGTGCTCCTAGGAAGCTGCCTGGGTCAGTTGACCAATGAGCTCTGGCGCGAGGCTAACAAGGCCCGAGCGGTCGTTTGGTTGTGGCGTCTTTTTTCCGCCCCTTGTTGGCCTTACACTAGATACATCACTGGCTGCAGGCCAAATAAAAACTGCCTGCCCAGGCTGTAGTTTGGAGACCCCTACACTAGATCATCAGTTCTTGAGCATGCGCAGTACTGCCTTCATGTTTTGCTTGACCTAGTGATCTTGTGGTGGGCTGGATCAATCACCTGGAGAAAGCTTGCAAAATAAATGGGTTTTTTTTCCCCCAGTTTAAAATTTATTTTATTTGAAAAAGATATGCTTTCAAGCAAAATCACTGGAACAAACAAATGTATATTTATTGTTAAAATATTTAAAGCTTTAATAAGCATTTGCGGGATTGGTTCTGACTAGAGTGATTCTTTAACCAGTCTCTTGTTTGCAAAACATAATAACACTCTGCAACACTGGTATAAGCTACAAACGTGGGCTAAGAAAGCTGTGAATGACTTGATGCGTTTTACACATTGGATTTAATCGGAAGCCCGTGCAAAGCTATGGTATTGACATTTCTCATAATTAGAATGGTGTATAGGGAGCAGGCTGGTGCACAGCTATCTGGTTAATATTCAAGGCTAATGCAGAAAGCTGAAGAATTCCCAGAATGGTTTGGATAAAAGCCCACCATCAAGTTGGCAAATAACCCCCCTGGACTGCTGTAGTTTGAAACTTGGAATGGTAGAATTTTTTTCTTTGACCTGCAGTACCACAAGTGACAGCTAGGTGTTTACAGAAACCACTCACAGTTTATGTGCTGTCATGTTCTAGTAAAGATTATAATTTGAGCAGATTATGCAGTGGGCTGTTGTACGCACCCTGCTGAAACTTGCAAACCTAGTCCAGCCCATTGGTTCTACCCATACTTTCATTTCATTTTTTATGGGGGTGGAAGGAGTGAAATAGATTGGTGCCTAGCAGAACTTGGAGTGGAAACTTAACCCAGAAGGTAAAGTTAAAACTCCAGCTGTTGTGAAACCACACCGCCACACCATCCATTCTCTGACTGAGGATGATATGAGTTGTACTACACAAACCCCCGCAGAACTTAAATTTTCCAACTCTGAAATTGGAAAATTTGTATAGAATGTTTGTGGCTGAGGGTGATGGGAGTTTTAGCCAACTTAAAGTTTTCCTGTCTAAACTGCACAGGTATATTAAACAGGTGATACTTAGAAGTAACAACATTAATGAGGGGCTTTTATTTGGCCTGCTGCACTATAGGTAATGGTGTTTGGTATATCCCAGTAGTAGGCATTGTATCCCATTTACAGTTGCACTGCCCAGCACAACTTTGGACAGGCAGCCATAGAAGTTACCAAAGGACTTTCCAGTTGTAGTATGAAGGGAGTGGATGTTTCACGATTGGAGTGGCTCTCCCATGTGGGTAACAGGTGGAGGAGGAAATCTCACAGCTCCGACCTGACTCATCCCAAAAAGCAAGCCCACTGCAGTTACCAAGGGAACCACTGGGTTTCAAGATGTGGAGAGTGGGAAGAGCCTGGGGGGCTGTGCCAGGAGATATTGAGCAAAGAGAGAATATTAACAGTTGACAGGGAACAGAGAGCACTTTTCGGGACAGTGACTTGAATGAGGGGGGTGAGTGAAGAAGGGGGGAAACCAAAAATAAAAAGATGCTAAACAAAAGAAGTCAGGGACTCCAATATCAATGTTAGGAATAGAAAGTATCTGTCTCATAACACTCTGTTCTACACCTTTTGCTTGTCCTGTCTATCCAGTTCTCTTTTTCCTTTCATAAGCCGGTAATGCTGCACACAATTAGAAAAGTAAGTGTCAGGTGATTATTCTTCCCTCTTACTTTGCAAACCCCTCAGCAGCCAATGTACGTTTCTGTTAGCTCCCTCCTCCCATCAGTCCTTCTGCCCCCAACTTCTTTTTTTCCTGCCTCTCCCTTTCTCTCCCACGCCTGGTCTTCCTCCTGTTTTTCTGCTTTGTTACGTGTCTGAGTGGGAGATTCCTTGTCACACGTGGCCTGGGAGTGGGAGCCCGCAACAGCTTCTAAGAGATTCAACTCACCATTAATATTACAATTGACATAATTATTACACCATCACTAGCCAGTTTTTAGCTGGAACACTGCTCAGTTAATTTTGCACCAGTGGGTTAACTCTGCAGTGAGTACAACTCTCATCATCCTTAACCAGCTGCGAATGATGGGAGTGGGACCCTGTGAGAGCATCTCGGAGATCCTGCTCACTGATCCTGAAACAGCATCCTGACCAGCACTCCATCTCTCATTACTTGCAGCCAACAATGAATTCTGGAAGTTGTCGCCTCTAGACAGACAGTACTGAATAATTTATTCTGTTGCCAAATATTGCAGCGTAGTTCATATCTTACTGTGTAATACAGAGCACGTATGTATTTCTATAGTATTATGTACAGTTTGTACCTAACCATAATCTGCCCTTACAACTTTGTCAATCCCACCATATCCAGAATACTGCTTAGAGTGTAGCTATCTGCAGGGCTTGCACTCTAATACAGTTTGTGTGCTACACTTTGATGCAATGTGCACATTTCACACAAGTAGTTATTGTAACACAAGGCTTGCCTCCTATTGGATGCTTTCTGGGGAAGTGAAGTGTGTGTCCTTACCCTAGTGTACATATAGCGGGGGCCTAGATATCAGATATAAGTTCTAGAAGTGGCTGAATCATCAGGGGCATTCCACTGGTTTCCAGTGCTCCAATTTTAATAGTGCTTTATAATCAGTCTGACATGTGATGCATTTTGACCCTTATTTGTGAAGTAAGTGACAGGATGTGAAAATTATCTTCAGAGATAAACACCCTGCTCTGCTAGGCGGTAGATCTAAACATCACTGCTATATTACTCCATATAGCTGTGTTCAGGATAGATGTTTGAGGGGATACTTCATCTTTTTGCCCTGCTGTTCCTGCACTATACACTATTCAGACGACATGCAGTTCTCTCAGTCCTAAAAAAAACACCTCTTATAACTTACAATTCACTCCACTTTCCCCTCTCCTACTACTCTGTGACACCCTCTGAACGCCCTCTAGATTGCAAGCTCTTCCCTGTCTCATTTGTAACACCATTAAAGTACTGTAATAAGGGCTTCATGAACTATTGGCACTATGTAAATAAGAGATAATCATCAATATAAGTAGACTCAGATCATATAATAAACAAACATTCAGTCAGACACCGGCAGAGGCAGACTGTTCCACTCCAGTATAGACATATTTATATGTATGTACATACTAGCATATAAACACACAGCTATGCTGCTCCACAGTCTTGTTCTTGCCAATGAGGGGTTTCCCCACACGCTCACCCACACACCTAGTGACAGGAATACCCTCCATGTAGGGCACAGCCATCTCTCACGCGCTGCCCCCTCAGCCTGTCTTCTTCTCCCACACTGCTCTTCCCGCATACAATCTGTCTCACACACTTTTATCTCCCTCCACCCTCCTTCCAGCTACATTGTAACAGTACCTCACAGAGATAAGCAGCCTCTTACACTCCAGTCCCATTACTGACTGCCTGAGCATAATGAGAGTTGTAATTGGAAAGCACAACTTTGTTTTTTTTTCTAATGGTATTTCACTATTTGATTTTTCAGTACACTTTTTACACAGGATCAAATATGCACATGCCTCAGTGCCCAATTTTGAGAGGCATTATTAAACTCAAATCTATATACACCAAGCAAGCAGAAGACATTTTAGCCTCTGTCTATACCTATAGATATAGAGAGAGATGATTGCTAACCTTATTTGCAAATGCCTGCCCAGAATTCCTCGCAGTGATGGTAGCACTGCAAGTTGAAGATTTCTGTGGGAAAAGCAAGTCTTTTAGTTTTGTGTTTAACAATGCCTCTGCTGCCCCTGAATTTTAAGCGGAGGGGTTTTCCCATCACCTTTTACCCCACCATAATTTATGTTCAGTTTTGAAATAGCAGAGATCTGTACCTCTGATAGGCATAGATCTCTGTAATGTGCTCCTGCTTGACAGACATATGCTTGGCGGAGGCAGAAACCTCTGCACATTCCACTAGACCAGGGCTTGACAAATTTCAGTAGACAACAGGGAGATATACTAGGCGGAGGCACAAACCTCTGCACATTCCATTAAGCCAGGGCTTGGCAAATTTCTAGACTTTAGGAGCCAATTCAATACCCTAGTCACCAGGATCAGGAGTCTAGTTATTTTTAACCCCTTAACAACATAGGACGCACGGTGTGTAAATGAGCTTTGGAAGTAAGTAATGATCACTCCCTCTGCTCAACTGGTTTTGCTGTAAAGCCTCAATATCGAGGCATTCAGCAACACCAAAATCAGAGGCCAGGGACTCTCTGGATGTGATAATATTTGCAATAACGAAAGACACAATGCCATTCCAAGATGGTGCTATCCTGCTGTGGACAAGTGCTTTGAAAGTGATCAGTAACCGCTTACGTTGCTCTGGGGGTGTTGCAACATCCAAATTAAATAGAAAAAAATATTTGTAGGATTATGGTTGGGGACAAATAATAGAATGTATTTAGCAAGTCTTTTTGTATTAACATTTGTAGATGTGTAAAAGATTGTTCAAGTAAAGTTTATGAAAGTGTTTTTTTATAGTAAATTATATGATGTTATCAAAATAATGTTCTTTAAAGAAAGTCATTTTTATCCTGAAAAAGCAATATATAATTTGTGTGGGTACATTAAGTGAGAAAAAGGAAAATTACAGCTAAACACAAACACCACAGAAGTGTTTAAAACAACCTGTATCTTAGCTTGGAGTTAGAGGTTGGGCGACTATGAAATGATTGGAGGTCAAGTTTACAGTTACCCATTGTGCCCATTATTTTGAAACTGGTGTTGTGGAAAACTAAGGGTTAACTTGCTTGCCACAGTAAAAGGGTGATCAGCACCCAGAAGAGTCTTCCAGCTGATGTGGTAGAAGCAAACACAGTTAACGAGGGTAAATCGGTCTGTGATGGCAGCAGGCCACAGAGTAATGAGGGTTTTTTGATAGACAGGCGATGAGCAGACTGGATGAGCCAATTTGTTCAGATCTGCTGTCATATGTTTTATGTAAATATAATTCAGTAAAATATTACAATTATGAGAATTGAAGTACCTTATTTTTTATTTACAAACATTCCCAAGAAAGAGTTCATTTTGAATTATAATCTCATTGCCTGTATATCATGTGATCATTACAAAATGATTTGATAAATTATAGCCGTCTCGTAATATTAGTGTACTCCTGTATATGTGTATATCAGAGTTTGCTTCATGCAATGAGGCTCCTATTACGGTTATGATATAAGAGATCTATTTACACCGGTCTGACATTACCTGCCAACTTTAATGTTTATATAGTGCTAGCGATTTATGCAGCATTTTACAGAGAATTTTAACCCCTTAAGGACAGAGCCTTTGAAACATTTTTGTCCTTTCTGGACAATGGCTATTTTAACATTTCTGTGCTGTTTGTGTTTAGCAGTAATTTTCTTATTCATCATTTGCCGTACCCACACATATTATATATTGTTTTTATCGGGACAAGAAGGGCTTTCTATGGATGCCATCTTTTTGATCATATCTTATCATATTATTCAAAAAAATAATAAAATATGGTAAAAAAAAAAATAAAATACACAAATTTCCTGACTTTTATTTAAAACAACTTCTCCTCATCGACAATAGCGAACGAAAAAACATGGTAAATAGATTCTGCTATTTCTCCTGAGTACAGGGATACCACCCATGCATAGGTTTGTTGGGTTGTTTGGGGGCTAAAATGCCAAATTTGTGAGGTGCAGTTTTTTGTTTTCCAACTTGAAATTTTTACATGAAGACAGCCTGCACCCATGTCCCATTTGGGACATATTTGAAACCAGCCAGTGTATTTTACCCCATCAACCTATATATATTTTAAAAGTAGATACCTTAGGCTATCTCAAATGGTGGTATTTTAACACTTTCCATGCACTAATTCTACCACCAGCCTTTGTCAAAGTTTGTGGTAGTAATTTTTTTGTGGTTTTTTTTCAC
Source organism: Pelodytes ibericus (assembly GCA_036172795.1). Classification (NCBI taxonomy): domain Eukaryota; kingdom Metazoa; phylum Chordata; class Amphibia; order Anura; family Pelodytidae; genus Pelodytes; species Pelodytes ibericus. The sequence goes on along the minus strand of CM069858.1, from coordinate 202,010,329 downwards.
AAACCTTGTACTTCAGACATGAATTCACAGATTTTGGTATGTGTCACTGCCAAATAACACCACAATAAGTGTTCAGCAACATCTCTTGAGTACAGGGATACCACCCATGCATAGGTTTGTTGGGTTGTTTGGGGGGTAAAAGGCCAAATTTGGTAGGTGCAGTTTTTGGTTTTCCAAATTGAAATTTTGACATGCAGACCGCCTGCACCCATGTCCCATTTGGGACATATTTGAAACCAGCCAGTGTATTTTACCCCATCAACCCATATATTTTTTTAAAGTAGACACCCTACGCTATTTCAAATGGTGGTATTTTAACACTTTCCATGCACTAATTCTACCACCAGCCTTTGTCAAAGTTTGTGGTAGTAATTTTTGTGTTGTTTTCTTTTCACAAATATTGTATTTTAGACATAAATTCACAGATTTTGGTATGTGTCACTGCCAAACAATACCACAATATATGTTCAGCAACATCTCCCGAGCACAGGGATACCACCCATGCATAGCTTTGTCAGCTTTGTTGGGTGTTGAAAGGCTACATTTGAGAGGTGCGCTTTTTGATTTTCAAACTTGGAATTTGAACATGTAGAGCAAGGAAGGGGTTAATAGCTCTTATAAAAGCCTTTGTAGTACTGTACAAAAAAAATTAACCCCTAAAAATGCACAGACAAGAAAAAATGTTCTGCTGTGCAGTGATCAGTGGCAGGGAAGGGGTTAATACACTACACTATACAAAGGGTATGGCTTTTATAAAAGCCCTTGGGACTCACAATTTTTTAACATTTTATTTAATTTATTACAATTAAAAAATTATGTTATACAGATCTGTCTCTTTCCCTCACTAAAACTCAAGTGAGGAGAGGGAGGCAGATCCATATGGGTCAGAACAATATTTACCAATATTGATCGAACCAGACGAATGGTGATGCTCATCTGAGAAATCACCAAACCACCTTTGCCACTGATCGGCTGTTACTGATCGCTATACACGCGTTCAGACAGCTTTAAAAGGAATACACGTAATCCCCTAGTGGGTATAATTAACCCCTAGCGAGTCTGACAGAAAAAATGCTGATAGCAAAAAAAAATCCTTCTGCGACTAGATTGCTCCATATGCGCTGCTTAGGCAGTGACCATATGCACTGCTTAGGCAGTGACCATATGTGCTGCTTAGGAAGTGATATACGGCAAGGAAGGGGTTAATAGCTCTTATTTTAAAATTTTTTTATAATTAACACGTGACGGGTGTAATAAAAAAGTTTAAAAAAAATTAAAAATGCTTCTGCAGCAAGATTGCTGCATTTGCGTCAGATCGCTGCTTAGGCAGTGATCTACAGCAAGAAAGGGGTTAATCTCTCTTAAAAGAGCTTTTTTTATACTGTAATGAATTACAGTAAAAAAAAATGAACCCCTAAAAAATGCACAGACAGCAAAAAATGTGCTGCTGTGTATGATCACTGCGTATACAGCGATCAATGGCAGGGAAGGGGTTAAATGGCTTTTATAAAAGCCCTGGGTATTTAAAATTTTATTAAATTTTTTTTTATTATTTTATTTTTTTTTTTTTCTTTATCTGATCTGTCTCTCTCCCTTACTAAAACTAGTAAGGTGAGGGAGGCAGATCAATACTTGTCATAATAATATTTGCTAATATTGCCTTTGACTGTATGGTAAGTGCTCATCAGAGCACTTACCATACATGCCTGCATACAGATCACATAGATCTGTTGTGCCGGCATCGATTGGCTCCCCCTAGAGCATCGGAAGTGAAATACTTTCACTTCCGATGCTCTTGCCATTAGAAGGGAAGCGCTGCCTGTACAGGCAGCGTTCCCTTCTACTGAGCCGATGGGGTCGCTCAGGAGAGCGACCACCATCGGCTCTGGGCAGCCTGAAGGTGTTGTTAAGTGCCTCGCTGGCGAGGCACTTTAACAACACCGGAGATGCTTAGAAAGCGAACGATCGTTCGCTTTCTAAGCACATGTGTGCAGTGGGCGCAGCCATTTTTAATCGTAGCGCGCCCCTGCACATTTGGGGGGTGTTGCACAATGCCTCTACCTAGAGGCATTGTAGCAACACCGTTAGAGTAAAGAAAGCGACCGCTGGTCGCTTTCTTTACTCAGTTTAGTGCATGACGTGCCAGGCACGTCACCTGTCGGCAAGTCCTCGATTTGCCGTGACGTGCCTGGCACGTCATCTGTCGTTAAGGGGTTAAGGGGTCAATCAGTCAATCTGAGACCACTACAATTACAGGTTCGGAAGAGTCCTCCATACAAGATCAATTCTACCGGAATAAAAAAAACTCGGCTAAATGAGATACAAGTCATGACAAATCTACGCATCTGCCTCACAAGACTCAATTGTTATTATTCTGGCGCTATTCTTCAGCCTCTAGCTGATCATTATACAATGAGACTGCATTGCCCTCCGTCATATAAATCCTTACCTAACCCTCATTTGGCATCATGGGAGTAGCAGTTTTGACATAGTTGGGTGTCTATACTGTGAATAACCTTTATAGGGATATTATTTGGATTTTGGTATTGGCCACCCTCTGGTCTAAGCATCTAGGACAGTTGATTGCGGCTGCTTCACCGCTGATGTCATGTTTGTGTTTATAAAAGTCTGTGCTGTTTTCACAAATAAAGTTGTTGTTCATTCTTGCTGTACCTAACTGCTAGTGGTCCTGTCTGCTATTTGGGTACAAAGAGCAAGGGTCCAGAAAGGGTGGATGCTGAGCTTTAATCGGGGGCTAAGGAGGTGATTTCACACAACGGACAGAGGTGCTACTGGCCTTGGGTAGTCGTTCCGTTACACTAACATTAACCCCCCAAACCCTAATACTAACATTGACCCCCCCCCCCCAAACCCTTATACTACCCCCAGAACACTACTACTAATACCTAACCCACCCCCGAACCATAATACTAACATTAACCCCCCCTGAACCCCAATACTAATACTACCCTCACGAACCCTAATACTAAACCCTCCCGAACCCTAATACTAAACCATCCCCGAACCTTAATACTAATGCCTAACCCCTAATACTCACCTTCAGCGATCCCGCACGGAACTGTCTTGCAAAGAAATATCCAGCAATGACCTCTTGCGCGATGAACTGGCCATCCATATGCACTGGAGATAGGGGAACAAGTGAAGGCTTAATATAAACACATCTGTCCCCAATTATGTTAGTCATTCTTATTTAAATATAGGGACCAAAGTGAAGAGCACATTAAGCTGCTATATGCTTTGGAAAAATCTGCTACCGCACTAAATACTACTGACTCAGGAAAACATAGCAGTTAATCTGTTCTTAACTTGGTTGCTATATTGAAATAACACATCAAGCAAGTCTTTGACGTGTTCTGACTTTGTGGGAAAGATGGGGAATCATAACCAGATTCTCTATAAATCTGACCTCGGCATTTTATCTGGCCCCAACTACTATCCCTCCTGATATCTTGAAATTTGGCATATATTGGGAGTTCCAGACACTCTGCTAATATTAAACTTCCAAAACACATAACAACCTTATATGCAGCTAACATTCCCCTGATAATTAACAAAACATGACCAGCTGGGAAAATGTTTAACTTCTTTAGTAGAGCAGCACTGATAAAAATGATCATGTTTCCCAAGACTTCTCTACCAGAGACCCCCAAACACACAAAAACACTCAAGGGTCTGCTCAATAAAGAGGGAATTGCATGGAATTGAGATATGAATTTTAAACTTGAGCACAAAGTTGAAAAAATTCTCCCATTCATCTGTGTTGGAGGATTTGTTTCAACTCAGATTGGCCTAACGTTTGACATTCCCATCTCAGTTCCCTGCAATTCTCTTTTTATTAAGTAGACAATTCAATAGAGGTTTTGTCAAATTTATTTGGAAAGGGAAGAGATCCCATTTCAGTCCTGCTCTCCTCTAAATATTTATTTAGTACCTGGGACTAGAAGTCCGTATCCCAAGAGACTACAATATATATGGCCCTCGTTAGATATGCGACAGACTAGATCCATCTTACACACAAATACACTGATACACTGACACCACATTGGAACAAGCCTCTCCCTTTTACATACATCTAGTGCCCATCTTACTGAACCCCACTTTAAGGCCTGGAATTTGATCAAGCATTGGAAAAGGATTATCTAAATTCCAACCACTGTAAGAAACCCCTTTCGTGGAGGTCAGATGGGACAGCCTTTTACAATGTGGTCATGGCTGGGGATCCTAACATTGAACTATCTGGTGTACCAATTCCTGTTTGCATATACTTTCAAGCCACCAGTTTCCATATTACATAAAAAAAAGACTACACAGCTCACGACTGGAAAAACCCACTAGTTAGTATATTTACAAACATCTGGGCAATCGTACGCAAACAAAACATTCTAGCAAAGAGGGCAAAATCGCTGAGATCCTCAGGACAACACACACACTCTTTAAAAGTAGGTCCTGATGATATTAATTCATTAGCCAGAGAAGTAACTAGAAACCACCAGGCCCCGGTACAAAAATTGCCTCGGGACCCCCCCCCCCCCCCCCGACCCAACCATGCAACTCCACCCCAGAAATGCCACTTACATGCCTCCCAATTGTTCCGCTTTGTGCCTGGCCTTGTCTTATATCTATGATAGCCTTATACCTATCCCATGCACGCTTAAACTCCTTCACTGTATTAACCTCTACCACTTCTACTGGAAGACTATTCCATGTATCCACTACCCTCTCAGTAAAATAATACAAAGTTTCTGACCTTTGTATTAACCTCTTCCACTTCTGCTGAAAGGCTATCCCATGCATCCACTATCCTCTCGGTAAAGTAATGTTTTCATTAGTCCCTGGCCTTCTCTTATATCAAGGATAGCCTTATGCTTATCCCATGCATGCTTAAACTCCTTCATATATTAACCTCTCATCCACCACCCTCTCAGTAAAGTAATATTACTTTTCTGGACACAAAAAAAAAAAAAGTTTAAATATTTCCAGCCTTATCAAAAGCTTGAGGTGGACCCCAAATATATGTATATAACTAGCTGCATGTATACTTATATGAACTTTTTAATATTATATTCAACTATTTTCATTTGTAATGAAAATGTTATTGAAAAATTGTTAATTTCTTATTTTTTATTATGTTTCCCTGCACCCACATTACACCTAAAGGTCTTATCACTGCACTGTACAGTACCCACAGCACTTGGCTTGTACTCATATTGCACCCACACCATTTGGCATGCTGCAGTATAAATTTGCCGGCCAGAACATACCACAGTGTCCCACTGAACTGCCCCTGCAGAACATGCCACAGTGTCACTTTCCCCCATAGTACATGTTATTTTGCCCCACAGAACATGACACAGTGTCCCTTTTACTCCATAGTATATGTTATTTTGCCCCACAGAACATGCCACAGTATCAATTTGGCCACAGCCAATTTGACCATTATGCCGCGATTGCCAATATGCCACAGCCAGATTGCCAATATGCCACAGCCAATTTTGCCTATTTGCCCATTTGCCAGTGTTAATTTGCCCATTTGCCAGTTATTTGCCCGTGTTATTTTGCCCATTTGCCAGTTATTTGCCCATTTTCCAGTGTTATTTTGCCCATTTTCCAGTGTTATTTTGCCGATTTGCCAGTGTTATTTTGCCCATTTGCCAGTGTTACTTTGCTCATTTGCCAAATATGTGCCCATTTGTCAGTTATTTGCCTGTTATGTGCCCATTTCCCAGTGTTATTTGCCCATCTACCAGTTATGTGCCCATTTGCCAGTGTTATTTGCCCATTATGTGCCCATTTGGCAGTTATTTGCCTGTTATGTGCCCATTCGCCAGCGTTATTTGCCCATTTGCCAGCGTTATGTGCCCGTTTGCCAGTTGTGCCCATTTGACAGTTATGTGCCCATTTGCCAGTGTTATGTGCCCATTTGCCAGTGTTATTTGACCATTTGCCAGTTATGTGCCCATTTGACAGTTATTTGACTGTGCCCATTTGCCAGCATTATTTGCCCATTTGCCAGCGTTATGTGCCCATTTGCCAGTGTTATGTGCCCATTTGCCAGTTGTGCCCATTTGCCAGTGTTATGTCCCCCCCCCCCCCCCCCCCCCTACCTGTATGCTGTCCGTCGCACCCGTCTCCTCCACAATGTTTCGCAGGAAGTACAGCCACCGGAAGTGACATTTCCGGTGGCTGTGATGGAAAGCCAATGGATGCGGATCTCACGGCTGCTGCCCGAGTGTGACTGTCTCCATGTGAGACAGTCACACGGGCAGCGGGGGCCCACGGGGCAGCTGCCTTGGGCCCCAAGAATGAATGGGCCCTGGGCAGCTGCCCCGTTTGCCTGCACATTTTTTTATTTAATTTTTTTTGTTTTTTGTGCAGGGGTCGCAGTGCGGCCGGGCCCCTGGAGTAACGGGCCCGGTCACAGCTGCGACCCCTGCACCAGTGGTAGGTACGCCACTGTCATTAGCATTGGCTACAAATAAATCAACTACAGGTTGAGCATCCTTTATCCAGACATCCGTTATCCAAAATGATCCATTATCCCCCCAAAAATTCGGATTTTGCCACATGTTGCAAATTCCACACACACCAGTCAGAATGCAGCACACAACATTTTATCCAGTGTCCAGGACCCTTAAGCTGTAATATAGCCTTTCCATGCATGCTCAGATTTCCCTACGCCTACAAAGACTAATACAATGGCACATTTGCAGGCCTGATTTGCCAACAGCAGTGGCCTCACATCATAGTTACATCACAGTAAAAAGTGCTTTCTTTTCTCTATAAAGTATTTGCACTGATACTACTGTATTTCATAAGGCTTTTCTATATTTTATCTGGTCCCATACATTTTGGATAAGGGATGCTCAACCATACTAGTATGTAGTTCCCTTCTATGCTCTGTACCTCGCGCTACGTAAATTGTTGGCGCTATATAAATAAATGTTAATGTAATGTAATAATTCTTTTCTTTTTTTTTTAAATGAACATTTTTTTGGAGTCATATATTCATAGCAAATAAAATAAAAGAGATTCCGAAATATAATCATACAAAAATAAATATACACACAGATATCAGATAGAATAATATATAATTATAATGGCCACACTTTTACATTTTCATAGGAGTGGCTACTTATTCTTATTCTAGTTTAAGACATTTTTATTTAGTTTCAGTAAGTAATATAGTTAAGAGAGTTAAAAAAAAAAAAAGGAGATATAACGTTATACAGCGAAGAAGAGACATACACCTAGCATTGTGCAATGCTATTACATAGATCAGAAGGACATAACACCGAAAATGTGCCATTCGGCAATATTTATTCATATTCTAAATGACTTATCAGCTTATGTTAACTAATATATACATATATTGGGGGTTATGTACAAAGATGTTTCCGTCTGAAATGTAGCATAGTTGCACCATAATTCTCGTCTACTCTTATGTATAAAAGGAAAAAGCCACTGTGCACCAGCTGCAGCCAAAATGTATAAAAAATTGATGGAACTACTGGTTAAGAACTTTTGTCTCAGACTGTATAAAAAAAAGTCACAAAATTACACCTATTTTAGATCACTTTATTGGGCTACATTTCTCCACCAGTTCTAATATGGCATCCCTTGCCATTGCACCAACAGCAGCTGATTGAGCACATATATCTTGCCCTCCAGCACCTGCTACACTCATAGGACTTGTCCTCAGCACCAATTTCACTCACAGGACTTGCCCCAAGCACCAATTTCACTCACAGGACTTGCCCCCAGCATGTCTTTGTCACAGGACTTGCACACATCGGAGTCACAGGACTTGCCCCCACCACGAAGATTGCCCCCAGCATGTATTGCACTCACAGGACTTGCACCCAGCACCAGTTGCAGACACAGGACTTTCCCCCACAACGAATATTGGATTCATAGAAGCTGCTCTGATGAGCGTGGAGCACAAGGCAGAAAAAGAAGATGTCTGTAAAGTGCACAGACATCACTGCCATCCATCCTCACAGAGGAGGTGAGATATTTTTGATCTCCCCAGCCAGAACCTCTGTGAGTTTGTTCTTGATTAATACTGAATGTTAATCCTAAAAAAAAAACTGCTACCCACAAACCCCGGACATAATGTCAAATTAAAAAAAAATCTCTTTTTAACTCCTCAAAAAGAGGACATGTCCGGGGGAAAGAGGACATATGGTAACCCTACGTGGCATGGTCTGTCACTGAAAATGCCTCATTATAGGTCTGTAACATTGCTTACCAGGAGGACCAGCCTTTGCTAGTACATTTCTAGGTCTTATTTCTCATCTCACTATTCCTCCTTAAGGATATTTTTTGACAGTTTTGAGGGAAACTATAGCTTTTGAATTGATAATAGGGCATTATTACACTTCATAAAATGTCCTTTAATAAATGTTAACAAAAAAGAAAAGGTATATACATATTTATATAGAGTGTTTTATATCTGAAAAAATACATATTTCAGATATAAGTTGCAAAAAAATAAAACTGTTATTGAAGTAGATCAGTCTCTGGAAAAAAATACTTTTGAGGAAATGGTTTAAAAAAAACAACAAAGCTGTCTATAGTGCTTTAATAATTTTTTGGAATCACTGCTCTCTCTTCCCTTAGCCTCTTGTCTGGTTTTTTCCCATATATTAGTTACCCTCTTTAGTATTATATTAATGTATCCTTTCCAGTTTGTTACAATCACTTTCTGATTATCTTTTTTGTATTTAGGGTCGGGACCTCTTGCTTGGACACATTTCAACAGGAAAGATTTTGTCAGGTAATGTAATTTTTAAAGGTCGAGCACCACGTACTGTCCTCAGATCTCTGTGGAGTACTTCTACCTTCTCTAGATTCCAGCGTAATCCCCATACCAACTGTAATACCATGTTCGGAACAACTGATGTGTTGTATTATCACCTGAGCCCTGTTGTCTCTAATATAGATGAAAGCAGGCAGCTCAGCACAGTCAAAGTGAAAAGGATTTGATTACAAAACAAATGGCAACGTTTCGACCAAATAGGTCTTTCTCAATGCGTTGCCATTTGCTTCGGAATAAATCCTTTTCACTTTGAATATGCTGAGCTGCCTGCCTTCATTTATATTTGGGAGGACTGGTGGAGCCTCCAGCCCTGGCACTATACCATCTAACGGCACTGCTTTTGCACATCTATTGACTGCTGTCTGTAATGTCATCATCTTAGCCCATGATGTAATGTCATCATCAGCTAGGGAGGACCCAAATTTCAGCATCAAACGTAACCCGTTATTTTTTAAATCTATTTATTATTTTGTGTATCTAGGGATCTTGATGATCTACTTGAGAAGAAGGAGGATCACTGCTATTTCCAATAAATTGGATGACCTCTAATATCTTTGTAACACTGGGCATCCTGAAAATGATTGCATTTGTTCTGCTTGTTTTACTCTCTTCTCAGTAATAAGTACTAAGGATTACTGATTTCTATTGCTATAATACATTTATTTGTTTCATAGTTTACCAGCGTCCAACCCCACCTGCTACCTCTGGCTATCACAGATACCAGTTCCTGCTTTACCAGCAGCCTGCAGGGTCATCTCCTGTTATCCCTTCTACTGAGGAATCTCTGGGTATGCTATCGCAAATATCAAAACCTTCCACATCATGAAATGTGACCAAGCATGATGGATGGGTATAGAGCAGTTGTACGGTAAAATGGAAGTCATTGGGTGAATTCTATGGACCTGTTAAAGTTTAGCAATCCTTGTAATAGTAGTTATAGTCACATGACCAGGGTTTGGTAATAGAGCATGTGTTTAACCCTCCATCACAGGGGTTCTTGGAGAGAAGTAATGGCCCACCTCCTCCTTATAGACTATGGGCCCTGTTGTAATGAGTTCTGTTTTTGGAGAAGTGGGTACAGGGGGTCCGTTTGCACTAATTCTCGGCTAGTGATTTGGATGGCTGGAGAGATCAGGAGATCCCGGAGCTAAAATCACTGTTCTCAGCACTTGTAAGGGCCCCTAGGAAACATAGACTGACGGAGGGGATTCCATCACAGAGCAGATACAGGAGGGGTTCTGATGCCTGCCCTCCCCATTTGCCATACTAGGAAAAATATTTTAGGTACATGGTGGGTCAGGTATACTTATGGGACAGTTATAGAGTGAGAGTCATATGATAGAGAATATTATACATACAAGAAAGTTATACGGTGAGAATCTTGTAATGGAGAATATTATACATACATGACAGTTATACGGCGAGAGTTCTGTGATAGAGAATATTATACATACAGAACAGTTATATGGCAAGAGTCCTGTGATAGAGAATATTATACATACAGGACAGTTATCCGGTGAGAGTCCTGTGATAGAGAATATTATACATACAGGACAGTTATACGGCGAGAGTCCTATAATAGAGAATATTATACATACAAGAAAGTTATACGGTGAGAATCTTGTAATGGAGAATATTATACATACATGACAGTTATACAGCGAGAGTTCTGTGATACAGAATATTATACATACAGGACAGTTATCCGGTGAGAGTCCTGTGATAGAGAATATTATACATACAGGACAGTTATACGGCGAGAGTCCTATGATAGAGAATATTATACATACAGGACAGTTATACGGTGAGAGTCCTGTGATAGAGAATATTATACATACAGGACAGTTATACGACGAGAGTCCTGTGATAGAGAATATTATACATACAGGACAGTTATATGGCGGGAGTCTTATAATGGAGAATATTATACATACAGGACAGTTATACGGTGAGAGTCCTGTGATAGAGAATATTATACATACAGGACAGTTATACGGTGAGAGTCCTGGGATAGAAAATATTATACATACAGGACAGTTATACGGCGGGAATCTTATAATGGAGAATATTATACATACAGGGCAGTTATACGGTGAGAATCTTGTAATGGATAATATTATACATACATGACAGTTATACGGCGAGAGTTCTGTGATAGAGAATATTATACATACAGGACAGTTATACGGCGAGAGTCCTGTGATAGAGAATATTATACATACAGGACAGTTATACGACGAGAGTCCTGTGATAGAGAATATTATACATACAGGACAGTTATATGGCGGGAGTCTTATAATGGAGAATATTATACATACAGGACAGTTATACGGCGAGAGTTCTGTAACAGAGAATATTATACATACAGGACAGTTATACGGCGGGAATCTTATAATAGAGAATATTATACATACAGGGCATTTATACGGTGAGAATCTTGTAATGGATAATATTATACAAACATGACAGTTATACGGCGAGAGTTCTGTGATAGAGAATATTATACATACAGGACAGTTATACGGCGAGAGTCCTGTGATAGAGAATATTATACATACAGGACAGTTATACGGCGAGAGTCCTATGATAGAGAATATTATTCATACAGGACAGTTATACGGTGAGAGTCCTGTGATAGAGAATATTATACATACAGGACAGTTATACGACGAGAGTCCTGTGATAGAGAATATTATACATACAGGACAGTTATATGGCGGGAGTCTTATAATGGAGAATATTATACATACAGGACAGTTATACGGTGAGAGTCCTGGGATAGAGAATATTATACATACAGGACAGTTATACGGCGGGAATCTTATAATGGAGAATATTATACATACAGGACAGTTATACGGTGAGAATCTTGTAATGGATAATATTATACATACATGACAGTTATACGGCGAGAGTTCTGTGATAGAGAATATTATACATACAGGACAGTTATACGGCGAGAGTCCTGTGATAGAGAATATTATACATACAGGACAGTTATATGGCGGGAGTCTTATAATGGAGAATAATATACATACAGGACAGTTATACGGAGAGAGTTCTGTAACAGAGAATATTATACATACAGGACAGTTATACGGCGAGAGTCCTGTGATAAAGAATATTATACATAGAGGACAGTTATAAAGCGACAGTCCTGTGATAGAGAATATTATACATACAAGACAGTTATACGGTGAGAGTCCTGCGATAGAGAATATTATACATAGAGGACAGTTATACAGCGAGAGTCCTGTAACGGAGAATATTATACATAGAGGACAGTTATACAGCGAGAGTCCTGTGATAGAGATTATTATACATACAGGACAGTTATATGGCGAGAGTCCTGTAACGGAGAATATTATACATACAGGACAGTTATATGGCGAGAGCCCTGTAATGGAGAATATATGTGTTCTGGTGTGGTCTGTGCTTCCTCACGAGGATCATGAGCCAAGGTGAATATCCATATCCCTTGTCACCTGTAAGACATGGCATGAGACACTGATCAGTGTACATATGAAAATGGATATTACCATAGTGATGTAACGTTAGGATAGTGTACTTACCTAGAAACCATCAATTAGGGATTTCACCATTGTCAAACTTGGTGCTGATGATGGCTCCCGTAATATGGCTGCACCGTGACACGAGCCAGGATGCCCTGACTTGACACTCATGATGCACTGGTGAGCAGCACAGATGATCTGAATATTCAGAGAGTTTTAATGCTTCCGGTTTTTATATAATTGCCAACTGGACCACTTGTGCCACTCTGTATCCTCGGTGGGGAAGTAGATTTACTCATGATCTCTGGAGACCAGGGCCTTTAAAACTAAATCAAGGAATTGTGAAAATTATTGCTGACTGATTCCATCATCCCTACAGAATGTGTCTGGAAGGTATGTGAACCTAGATGATGCAGTACTGCTAACAATCTCACCAGCCCAGGTATTGAATAGTTCCTTCCAGTAAGAGGCTCCAGATCCTATCTTATTTGCTGGTATAAATCCAGGATGGCCACATGGCAAAGCCTAAGCGTATGGAGAATATGGTGGTCAGACTACCTTTCCATGATGTTCCTGGCAAACATGTGCCTAGGCACTCTGACCCTGACAGGATCAGCCAGCAGTGTTCCCTGGTTGTCATCCCTCTGGGTCTCCCTACGCCTCTGGAGGTAAAGGTAGATGGCATACATCTTGGAATAATAACTTCCCTCTAAATGGGCGTTGCAATTGGTGTGGTTGTAAATCTCCCTCCTTTTTATAATGATCCTGATTGGGTTCTATGAATCATGTGTAGCTTGATCTGATTTCTGGGATCATCCTCATATATACATCTTAGTACATGGAAACACATTCCCTTTCATTGTGGTTACACATTGGTGTCTGTGCTGCACGTGTATTTTGCTACTTGACACTTTTTTATGTGTTTTTGACATGGCCATAGTGCTATATATGTTGAAATATCATAATGCTGGATATTTGTGTGGATAATTATATTCGGACATATATGTAGGCTAAAGTGTCCAACCCAAATCTAGTTCTGGACGAACTGGTTGATATTGAGTAGACCCTTTTATATTATATTTGAGCAAAAATGGTACATACAATAAGAGTCGTGTAACAGAGCAGTATATACATACAAGATTGGTATACAGTGAGAGTCGTGTAACAGAGCAGTATATACATACAGGATTGGTATACAAGGAGAGTCCTGTAACAGAGCAGTATATACATACAGGATTGGTATATAGTGAGATTCCTGTAACAGAGCAGTATATACATATAGGATTGTTATACAGTGAGAGTCCTGTAACAGAGCAGTATATACATATAGGATTGTTATACAGTGAGAGTCCTGTAACAGAGCAGTATGTACATACAGGATTGTTATACAGTGAGAGTCCTGTAACAGAGCAGTATGTACATACAGGACTGGTATACAGTGAGAGTCCTGTAACAGAGCAGTATATACATATAGGATTGGTATACAGTGAGAGTCCTGTAACAGAGCAGTACCTACATACAGGATTGTTATACAGTGAGAGTCCTGTAACAGAGCAGTACCTACATACAGGATTGTTATACAGTGAGAGTCCTGTAACAGAGCAGTACATACATACAGGATTGTTATACAGTGAGAGTCCTGTAAAAGATTGGTGAAGAATGTATTAGGGATGCAGGCTGGGGGATCCTTTAATAAAGCACTGATAGACACAGTATAGTGCAATGGATCTTATAATGAGGCAATTACAGAGAGAGGCCCCTGTAATAAAGCAGGGATACCTATAGAGCAGTTATAAAGAGTGAGGCCCTCTAATAAAGCAGGGATACCTATAGAGCACTTATAAAGAGTGAGGCCCTCTAATAAAGCAGGGATACCTATAGAGCAGTTATGCAGAGTGAGACCCTGGAATAAAGCAGGGATACCTATAGAGCAGTTATACAGAGTGAGGCCCTGTAATAAAGCAGGATACCTATAGAGCAGTTATACAGAGTGAGGCCCTGTAATAAAGCAGGATACATATAGAGCAGTTAAAAAGGTAAGGCCCTGTAATAAAGCAGGGATACCTATAGAGCAGTTATAAAGAGTGAGGCCCTGTAATAAAGCAGGGATACCTATAGAGCAGTTATACAGAGTGACATCCTGTAATAAAGCAGGGATAGCTAAAGAGCAGTTATAGAGAGAGAGGCCCTGTAATAAAGCAGGGATACCTATAGAACAGTTACAAAGATTGGAGCCCTGTAATAAAGCAGGGATACCTATAGAGCAGTTATAAAGATTGAGTCCCTGTAATAAAGCAGGGATAGCTAAAGAGCAGTTATAGCGAGAGAGGCCCTGTAATAAAGCAGGGATACCTATAGAGCAGTTATTGAGAGTGTACATAGTGTACAGGGTAATTATCTATAGAGAGGGTCTGGAAATCAAGTAGTGATTAGTATACTTGTAGGATGAACAAGTCCAGTAGTTTTGCAGTTAGATGGTGATTGTGTTATATGCAGAGTTGTGGGCATGATGATAGTTACAGGGTTAAGCAGCCTATGACAGACAAAATATATAAATTATAAGTGGAGAAATGATAATTGTAATGGATCCTGTAATAGAAGTGATGGATCATGGACAATTGTGTTAAATGTTAGTAGAGGGTCTTGTGGGGACAAAACAATTGCAACTTTAATGGCTCTCACCCACCCAATCGCGGCATCATTAATCTTTCGGGGTCGCTGGCATGATATTAATTGAACTTGTACAGAAATGCAGGGATAGCAGAAAGTGTAATGAACCTAAACAGAATGCACTCCTAACACACAAGGCTTTCACTGTGGGACAAGTTAACCCATTTTGCCTAGATCGCTGCTGACTCTAACCGTTCACCAATCTTACTACATTTTATGATTATGTGTTTGATTTTGTATATCTGTCTCTAGCTTCTGTGTCTCTGTATGGTCATAGATCACAGCTCCTTTAGCTACTACCTGATAAGTTTCCTATAACAACAGCCTTCAAACTACAAGTGTGCTTTACCTATCACTGTCCCATTATAAGATCCATCACACTATCTTGTGTCTACATGCTTTATTACAGAATCCCCCAGTCGTTATCTCTCATACTCTCTTCACCACTCTTGTGCATGACTTTCACTGTATAATGGACCTGGATGTATAATATTCTCCATTGCAGGACTCTTGCCGTATATCTGTCCTGTATGTATAATATTCTCCATTGCAGGACTCTTGCCGTATATCTGTCCTGTATGTATAATATTCTCTATCACAGGACTCTCGCCATATAACTGTCCTGTATGTATAGTATTCTCCATTACAGGACTCTCGCTGTATATCTCTCCTGTATGTAAAATATTCTCTGTCACAGGACTCTCACCATATAACTGTCCTGTATGTATAATATTCTCTGTCACAGGACTCTCGCTGTATAACTGTCCTGTATGTATAATATTCTCTGTCACAGGACTCTCGCCATATAACTGTCCTGTATGTATAATATTCTCTGTCACAGGACTCTCGCTGTATAACTGTCCTGTATGTATAATATTCTCTGTCACAGGACTCTCGCCATATAACTGTATCTATAACTATCCCTGCTTTATTACAGGGCCCCTCACTTTATAACTGCTCTATACCTATCGCTGCTTTATTACAGGGCTCCTCACTTTCTAACTGCTCTATACCGATTTCTGGCATATAGCATGCATTAGCACTGTTTGGGTAATACAGCAGTATTTCATCTCACATATCCACCATGGGCCTTTTCTGTCTCTTTTACAGGTTCCTGGAATGTTGATGCCTTTGTGCTACGCAGCAACCTGACTATACCTGTGGCAACCACTCAGTTCATGGCCCAAAATACACACCAGTGAGAGCCGTCAGAATAGGAGATGGGGCAACACCATCCCCACTCACAACCTTTTCTGTCATATTGCAATAAGCTTGCACAGTTGAACCCCTGCTAATAAGCATTTCACTCACAAACGGTGTGCTAAACACTGAAATAGTAAAGGAGGCACACAAACCAAAAATGAACACGTGCATATTATAACCTTATGTCTTAGATCCATGGAGCTTTATAAGGTGGTACATTGCAGAGTATTTCACTTTACGTGCAGAATACACACATGCTAAAGCTTTCATTCTAGTTTTATATATTTTGAAGTAAGAACACTGGTGTTTTGCTGTGTATAATCATTAAACATTTAGTGCAATGCAATATTTTTTGTGTTTTATTTTTTTGTTTACAGCAGTGGCGTCCCGAGGGGGGTGCGGACCGCACCGGGTGACACCCGTGCTGCCAGCATCCCCCCGCACCGCATCGCGCTGCTTAACTTTTTTTTTTTCTTTTTGACACTCAGATTTAGAAATTATGAACTTGTCAGATTTTAGTCTTGTGTGTCATCATTGTGTCAATTCTTCAGTGAATATTTGTGATGCTCAAGGGAATTGGTCGAAAAGCGTAGGGAAGTTAAAGTTATGGTTTTATTTACTGCAAGCTTTGTTCTTTTTACTCACTCCTTACCCATTTTCCCCCTCTTCCCCTCAGCTTCCTTTCCATTATCCAAAACTTATTTTAATCTAGTATGGTGTTAAAGTGTAATTCTATTAAAAGTGCCTATTGCAAATACACTGACGTAGAAAATCAAACTACATTCACACAACCAATCATATCTGTCCCGGCGTGAGAGTGGAGGCGATAGTTGGAAGGAGTCTCAGGCAAGTCTGTAACCGGAGGCCAGGGTCTCCATTTGTCATGAAATAACCCCAAGTTCTCAAGGCTAACATATACAGCTTTCTCCATGAATCTCTGATAATCTGTGAGACAATTTCAATCCACTTAGGGATCACCTCAGATCTCCATTTTCTCGCTGGATTCGGCCGCCGGGAAAAAAAATCACTGCGACCGAATATGACGTTACGTCACATCCGGTGCCTGTGATTCCCTCCTCCATTCAGGAGGGAACACTGCACGGAGACGTCCGGCCGGGGACACGGAGCAGTAGCCAGGCGGTAAGTACTGGGGAAGGGGGAGGAATGGGCAAATTGGCTGGGGCATCTGAATGGCACAATATTCCTGGTATCTGAATGGCACAATAATACAGGCATCTGAATGGCACAATATTATTGGTATTTGAATGGAACAATATTCCTGGTATCTGAATGACACATTACTGATATTTGAATGGCACAATATTACTGGTATTTGAATTGCACAATATTCCTGGCATCTGAATGGCACAATATTACTGGTATTTGAATGGCACAATATCACTGGTATCTGAATGGCACAATATTACTGGTATCTGAATGGCACAATATTACTGGTATTTGAATGGCACAATATCACTGGTATCTGAAGGGCACAATATTACTGGTATCTGAATGGCACAATAATACTGGCATCTTAATGGCACAATAATACTGGCATTAATGGGCAAATTGGCTGTGGCTTATTAATGACAAATGATATTGGCATATAATTGGGCAAATTGGCTGTTATAGAGAGAGAGAGATGTCTGTATGTATATATATGTATTGTTTTAGAATTGTACAATTGTCACCTTGTGGGGCTCCTGTGTGTTGCATAATTAATGGCGGTCCCATGTGTGGCATAATTATGGGGCACCTGTGTGTGTGGCATAATTATGGGACACCTGTGTGTGTGTGGCATAATTATTTGGGCAGAGGTGAGGCATAAATAGTGGGTCTCTGGTAGGGCATAATTTATGGGGCGCTGGTGTGTGTCATAGTTACGGGGCTCCTGTGTGTGGCATAGTTAATAGGCCATCTAACTGCCATTACTAAGGAATCTGTTTGGCATTGTACTGGAGGAAATCCAGGGGGGTGACACCATGAGTTTCCGCACCGGGTGACACGAACCCTAGTGACGCCTCTGGTTTACAGTCTTGTTTTTTACATTCCCACAAATCATCCACAGGTATGCACCAAAACAAACTGGTTCTAATGCATCTCTTTATAATAATAAATAACAGATTATGGGCTGGGTTCATTAAAAGGTAAGTAGCTAAACAAGCTGCCCATGTGCTAAAAGTGGTTTAATTATTGTTTAAGAATTATATTGCGTGCTATGTATGAAAAAGTTACAAAATGACACCTGTTTTAGATTACTTTTTTGGCTTACAAAGTCACTGTTTGCCCCCTTTTTCTTATGCATACCGTATTTGCTCGATTATAAGACAACCCTGATTATAAGACGACCCCCCAAACTTTGGATATTCCATTTGGAAAAAAAACTAAAAGCCTGAATATAAGACTACCCTATAGGAAAAAAGTTCAACTTGTATATAGTCCCATGTAAATTGCTTTTTTAATAAAAAATTATGATATAAAAACATGTATTTTCCCTTGTCTCTGTCTCCCCCCCCTCCCCTTGTCTCTGTCTCTTCCCCCCTCCCTCCCCTTGTTGCTCTTCCCCCCTCCCTCCCCTTGTTGCTGTCTCTTCCCCCCCTCCCTCCCCCTGTCTCTCTGCCCCCTAACCTGTTTCATGATCCCTGGTGGCTAGTGGGGGCAGCCGGGGGATGTCTGCACGATACGTGCAGACATCCTCCATGCTGCCCGACACCTCCGTCTATTATGACGGACAGCTGGTCCGTCATAATAGACGGAAGTGTCGGGCAGCATGGAGGATGTCTGCACGTATCGTGCTGACATCCCCCAGCTGCCCGATTCTCCCTGGTGGCTAGCGGGGCAGCAGAGGATGTCTGCGCGATGAGTGCAGCCCGGCACGACCACCGGGACTTTTATGACGAAGCCGGAAGTACCCGGCTTCTTCATAGAAGTCCCGGCGGTCGTGCCGGGCGGCAGCAGGGGGAGTCTGCGCAGACATCCCCTGCTGTCAGAGAGCTCTGCAGGGGACCTGGATTCCAGTCTTATAGTCTGACCTCAATTTGAGGTCAGATTATAAGACGACCTCGATTATAAGACGAGAAGGGGGATTTTTCTGAATTTTATTTCTGAAAAAAACCTCGTCTTATAATCTAGCAAATACGGTATAACCCATTGTGATAGTTTAATACATGCCAAACGTACGCAAGAGCAAAAACCTGACTGAAGAGATCACCCCCAAGGTGTTAAGAATGCATAGCTCCGAACTTCTTTGCCTGTCACTCAAACTGTCCCGAATACTAGAGAATGAAAATAGGGATTGTGTGATAGCCTACCTTCTTCAAGATTCCTTTTACCCTGTACAAACCTCCCACTTTTCCAACACTGAAACAGTTTCAGGCCATCACTTTGCCTCCACCATGCTTGATAGATGGCATCAAGCAATCCTCCAACATCTTTTCACTTGCTCTACATCTCACAAATGTTGATTCATACTTTTTTCCCAATCTTCCTCTGTCATCTGTCTCTGTTGTTTGCCTATCTTAATACTTACTTTTTATTGTCCCATCTCAGACATGGCATTTTCTTTGCAGTCTGCCTAGAAGGCCAGCATCCCAAAGTTGCCTCTTCGCTATTGATGCTGAGACCGGTGTTTTGTGGGTACTGATTAATGAAGTTACAAGTTGAAGACCTGTGAGGCGTCTGTTTCTCAAACTAGACACTCTAATGTACTAGGTGTTCTGTTTAGAGCCAGTTTGTGCTGTTCTGTGAAGGGAGTAGTACCCAGCGTTGTACAAGATCTTCAGTTTCTTGGCAATTTCTCACATGGAATAGCCTCCATTTCTCAGAACAAGACTAGAATTATGCGTTTAAGAAGAAAGTTCTTTGTTTCTGGCCAGTCTAAGACTGTAATAAAATCCACAAATGCTGGTACTCCAGATACCCCAAAAGTCTTTAGAAATAGTGTTTTATTGAATTATTACATTTCTTCTCCAGGGCGTCCACAATCGGTCCAACAGAGCGAATTGCGGGCAGCGTATTGGAGAGCACCATGCTCTTCCAAAATAGCTGCTGCCATCTTGTGGGAAGAGCGATGGACATGATGAATTTTTCTGTCTAGTGCTCAAAATGCCTACTCAAATTGTTAATGTATATTACAGTACTTTCAAAGTACTTTGTAATGCATATTTTGCATTGCTTAAAATATAAAAATCTTACACTTAATGAAATAACACATTTGCAGAGGTTCACGATTTCTTAGGTTTTTTTCCCAGCATCAACCAATCAGAATTTGCATGGGATTTCCTGTTTCCCTAGTGATGTCATCAGACAAAGTGTTGCACTTTAAGAGATGCTAGTGGGTACAAGAGCATTTTAAGATACTTCCCTGTCACTCATTAATGTCAGTCATCAAAGCATACCCTGGCTCTCTCATATAAATTTCAGCTGGCTGAGAATGATAGTCATTTCATCTCTCAAATACATTCCAGCTGGCTGAGGATATAGGCATTCCATCTCTCTTATATAAATACCAACTGGCTGAGGAGGATAGGCATTCCATCTCTCACTTATTAATACCAGCTGGCTGAGGATGATAGGCATTCCATCTCTCTGTATTGAATTTCCCTTTAAAAATAAGCACCCATCCTTGGCTATGAATGGTTTAACCTGGTCTGCCAGTCCATATTTCAGCACTGTCCTTAGCTGGCAGTCATTTTCAGTCAGGTAATCCGTGTTACAGAGATGGAGGGGGGAGTAAGTGCAGGTAGACAGGAAGTAGCACAGAACATTTTGCAGGTCCACACACTGCTTCTATTTCACCAGCACAGGAAATTACTAAATTACTAAATTAAACAAAACAGTTAGTGCTGCCGCTGGTATACCTGTAGTATACATGCAGAGTAATCACTGGGGAGGCAACAGAAAATTGCATAAGGCTTGTCAGTAAGAGCTAAAAATTTAAGAAACCACAGTGGTACTCTGCAGGGAAAAAGACTAATGAGTCTTTTGATGCATGTAAGTTTACAAAGGAAGAGGTTTTACTTCAGCTGTCTAAAGTAAAGACAAATAAGTCGATGGGACCTGATGGGATACATCCAAAGTTATTAAACGAACTTAGTGGTGTACTAGCAAAACCGTTAACAGATTTATTCAACCAATCATTGTTAACGGGAGTAGTTCCAGAAGATTGGAAATTAGCTAATGTTGTGCCCAATCACAAGAAAGGTAGTAGGGAGGAGGCGGGCAACTATAGACCAGTAAGTCTTACTTCAGTAGTGGGGAAAATAATGGAAACCTTGTTAAAGAATAGGATTGTTGAACATCTAAAGTCGCTTGGATTTCAAGATCAGAGACAGCATGGGTTTACTTCAGGGAGATCATGCCAAACTAATCTTATTGATTTTTTTGATTGGGTGACTAAAATAATAGATCAGGGTGGTGCAGTAGACATTGCTTACCTAGATTTCAGTAAGGCTTTTGACACTGTCGCACATAGAAGGCTTATAAATAAACTGAAATCTTTGAGTTTGGATTTCAATATTGTTGAATGGATTAGACAATGGCTGAGTGACAGGCAACAGAGAGTTGTAGTCAATGGGGTATATTCGATGCAAGGTCTTGTTACTAGTGGGGTATCTCAGGGATCTGTACTTGGACCCATTCTCTTTAATATTTTTATTAGCGATATTGCAGAAGGTCTTGTTGGCAAAGTATTAAACGAACTTAGTGGTGTACTAGCAAAACCGTTAACAGATTTATTCAACCAATCATTGTTAACGGGAGTAGTTCCAGAAGATTGGAAATTAGCTAATGTTGTGCCCAATCACAAGAAAGGTAGTAGGGAGGAGGCGGGCAACTATAGACCAGTAAGTCTTACTTCAGTAGTGGGGAAAATAATGGAAACCTTGTTAAAGAATAGGATTGTTGAACATCTAAAGTCGCTTGGATTTCAAGATCAGAGACAGCATGGGTTTACTTCAGGGAGATCATGCCAAACTAATCTTATTGATTTTTTTGATTGGGTGACTAAAATAATAGATCAGGGTGGTGCAGTAGACATTGCTTACCTAGATTTCAGTAAGGCTTTTGACACTGTCGCACATAGAAGGCTTATAAATAAACTGAAATCTTTGAGTTTGGATTTCAATATTGTTGAATGGATTAGACAATGGCTGAGTGACAGGCAACAGAGAGTTGTAGTCAATGGGGTATATTCGATGCAAGGTCTTGTTACTAGTGGGGTATCTCAGGGATCTGTACTTGGACCCATTCTCTTTAATATTTTTATTAGCGATATTGCAGAAGGTCTTGTTGGCAAAGTATGTATTTTTGCTGATGATACAAAGATTTGCAGCAGGGTTGATATTCATGGAGGGATAAGCCAAATGGCAAATGATTTAGCTAAACTAGAAAAATGGTCAGAGCAGTGGCAACTGACATTTAATGTGGACAAGTGCAAGATTATGCACCTTGGGCGTAAAAACACAAAAGCAGAATATAGACTATTTGGTACAGTCCTAACCTCAACATCTGAGGAAAGGGATTTAGGAGTAATAATTTCAGAGGACTTGAAGGTAGGTAGGCAATGCAATAGAGCAGCAGGAAATGCTAGCAGAATGCTTGGTTGCATAGGGAGAGGTATTGGCAGTAGGAAGAGGGAAGTGCTCATGCCATTGTACAGAGTACTGGTGAGACCTCACTTGGAGTATTGTACGCAGTACTGGAGACCGTATCTCCAGAAGGATATTGATACTTTGGAGAGAGTTCAGAGAAGGGCTACTAAACTGGTTCATGAGTTGAAGGATAAAGCTTACCAGGAAAGGTTAAAGCATCTTAACATGTATAGCTTGGAGGAAAGACGTAACAGGGGGGATATGATAGAAACATTTAAATACATAAAGGGAATCAACACAGTAAAGGAAGAGAGCAAAAGCGATTTAAAAGTAATATCAGGAAGTATTACTTTACTGAGAGGGTAGTGGATGTATGGAATAGCCTTCCAGCAGAAGTGGTAGAGGTAAACACAGTCAAGGATTTTAAGCATGCATGGGATAAGCACAAGGCTATCCTAGCTATAAGACCGGGAACGGGGGACTAATAAAAGTACTCAAAAAAAAAAAGAATTGGGCAGACTAGATGGACCGAATGGTTCTTATCTGCTGACACATTCTATGTTTTTATATTACTTCTGCATCAAATCACATTGAAAAAAAGCCTGTGCACTATACAGGCAGTAGTCTTCAATTTGCACCAAAGTGAGTTTGTGGATTAGACTGTCCCTTTAACATGTGCTGAATATGTTCTGCAGATGACCTTGTAGCTTACCTTTGCCTCTCAACAATCTCCATTTCTCCTGAATGTTGTTCTGGGCACTGGTCCGTAATAAGGACATCATGGAACGAGAAAAGTGAAAGGAGGGCTACAACGTTTTTAAGGAGAATGGAAGATCTTGGTTATGAAGAGTAACTTAAAAAAATAAAATTTTATACAATAGAAAAATGGCATCTTAGAGGGGATATTATAACTTTATATATACACCATACGGACAAATGTATTGGGGCATCTGACCATTATATCAACAGGTACTTTTATGACATTCCAAGTACATAGATATTAGGTAGTTGGTTCCCCTATTGCAGCTATAACAGCTTCCACTCTTCTGGAAAGGCTTTCCCCAAGATTGTGATGTGTTTCTGCGGGATTTAACCCATTTCTACAGTAGAGCATTTGTGAGGTTTGGCACCAATGTTGGACGAGAAGGTCTGGCTCACAATCTCCATTCCAGTTCATCACAAAGGTGTTCAGTGGGATCGTGGTCAGGGCTCTGTGTGGGCCAGTCAAGTTATTCCACACCAGTCTCATGGAACCATGCCTTTAAAGACCTTGCTTTGTGCACTGTGGTACAGTCATGCTGGAATAGAAAAGGGCCTTCCCCGAACTGTTCCCACAAAGTTAGAAACAAAGCATTGTCCAAAATGTCTTGGTATGCTGAAGCATTCACTGGAAGTAACATCTGAAAAATAGCCCTATACAATTATCCCTCCTCCACCAAGCTTTACAGTTGGCACAAGGCAGGCTGGAACAGGTAAAGCCAACAGATTTACAAAATACAATGCTACAAAACAGAACTGGAACAAATCAAGGACAAACACAGGGTTCAAGCAGGGAAGATTGAAGTTAGACAAGACCGGACTAGACAAATTAAGGACAGGTCCAGGACAAGGAGTGCAAGGGACAGAGTGAGGAGCTGGGATCCCAAAATGCTTCAAAAGAAAAGCCAGAATAGGGCATTGGGGAGAGAGTAGAGGAGCTGGAATCCTTGGGTGCCTCAGGGAAAGAAAACAAAATACAGACTTAAAAATAGGACTAACCTAGGCCTATTAGCTACTGAGGGTTTGGTTACACCAAATGGCCATGTGTTGATAAGCTTGCCAACCACATCAAGGTACCCCACAATACGGCAAGTCCTAATAACTGAACTAAACAGAAAAAAATGGGCATTGAAACACACAGAACAAACAGTTGGGGCACATCTTTATAGGAGCAGACAAAACCAGGCCAGGACAACCAGAAACAGAATAAGACATGATACATAGCAAAACAAACATAAGGCAAAAGCAAGCATAAAGTATAACATAGAAGGCAAGTAAGGTCTATAAGAAGGAGGGAAATAGGGAGACATTGGATATCAATTAAACAAGTCTGGATGAGCCTCACACAGGTGTTTGTTTAGTTATTTTTACATTGTTTATTATACTTAATAGTTTAAATGTATTTTAAAATTTTGTGATCGGTGGCCAGAAACAAAAAGTGGAGTCTGGGACGCAAGCACCATGCCTCATGAAGGGGATAAAATGCATTTTATGTATGTTTTCAAATTATTTGTTTACATTCCTGCTAACACAGTGGAGTCTGTTCACTAAAACAATGTGGAATCAGACAGTAATAGCTGAGTTGGAAATATAGCAAGATGGATATTTTTCTTAATTTCTTTATAGCACAAGTATATAAATAGATGATTCTCGCCAGCCTTGAAAATGGCACATGTGACGATGCCCCCCACTTTCCACAGTGCCATCTCCAGCCCTTGTAAAAGATTTTTATTCTCCCTCCCAGGTCTGTGGTTAAACTCCCACAGTAGAGTGGCTGATGGAGCATCTGTGCACATTCACACTGTGATAGGTGAACTTTTAGGGGCCAATTCAGAATAACCGCTACTTCTGCATTCTCAGGACATGTTAATCTGTTATCTGACCCTTAATCATTTTTTTCTCATAGGCGTTTTTCACAACCACATGGTGACCGTAAGAGTCTTCTTGCAGCAGTGGCCTGTTTTTCTCGCCACAAATCATGGTCTGATTTTGGCATCTCACACTTTATAGAATAGGGCAAGATGCCTTTAAATTTCTGTCGCTAGTTAATGCGAGTTGTACAGCGCGCGTATTCTCACATTATATAGGATCATGCACCTTGTTTGCTGGTAGTTGATTGGTTCTAGCAGCTTTAGGAGAAGCAGCAAATAAAGCCTGTGTGTTCTGTATTCTGCAAGTTTCCCACACGTTACTGAATTAAAATATAAGGTCTACGACATTGTATTCAAATAGCTCTTAAATATTTGCTCTGAGTAAAAACTTTTAGTAGAATTAAGAAATAATTTAAATGAGGCTAGCAAAAAAAACTGCAATCATTGTGATTGCATTTTAATATTATATTCTGTTTCACTAGTGGAGTTTTTACTACATCTGAATCTTTCCACCAGCTATGCTGATCTGAGAGCGGAGAAGCCTTTGGAAGCACCTTAAAGAAAAAAGCTGGCTTTCAGCGCGTATACTGTTTGTGAGTGAATCTTCTAATAAGTTGTATGTCATTTGGGGCAAATTGGCTGTGCATTATTAATGGACAAATAATACTGGCATATTATTGGGCAAATTGGCTGTGCATTATTAATGGCAAAATAACACTGGCATATTATTAGACAAATTATCTGTGGCTTACTAATGACAAAATAACACTGGCATATTCATGGCAAACATAATACTGTTATATTAATGAGCAAATTGGCTGTGTCATATTTAATGGACAAACAGTGGCACACATTCATCGACACACTCGGCCAGCACACAACCACAAAGTCATACATAGACACAATCAGCCAGCACACACACAGATACACTCAGGCAGCACACAATCACATAAACACTCACAGAGCATGTTGTGCTGGCGCTTCTGCGCTGCCCGTATCGTCTTCCTCACAGAGCCGGATGCACTGTGACTGTGGGGGCGGAGTAGTCCCCTACAGAAATTGCACACAAAGAGGGGGGGAAATTAATCTCCGTGAAGGCGGCATGACGCCCCATGAAGTGCACAAAGGTTTGTGTAATGGGGCTTATCGGCACCGTTAAGCTCCCCTGCCACATCAAAGGCTATAAGGCGAGTTAGGCAGCTGCGAGGCCCCCACGAGTGCGAGGCCTTAGGCTGCCACATAACTCGCCTAATTAGAGAGCAGCCTCTGATAATGGCAGAAGACCGAAAGATGTCTGTGTGCTGTTCAATGCGCACAAACGTCCTCTGGTGCTGCCGGACACTGAGCGTCTGAGATGGAATGCTGGGAGGTCACATGACCCGACGTTCTGTCTCGGAAGTGTCGGGCAGCATCGAAGTATGTCTGTGTGCACATGCATCCACCAGCTGCCTGCGAGGCGAATCGAGGTCCACTGCAGCTCTGATGGGACCTGGATCTTGGTCTTACAATCAGACCATCAGGGATCTCCTCAGAGACTGCACACATTACAAGAGACATCATCTCAGAAACTACTACTCACATCTCAAGAAACATCATCTCAGAGAATGCACACATCACAAGAGACATCCTCTCTGAAACTGCACACATCACAAGAGACATCCTCTCAGAAACTACTCACATCCCAAGAGACATCCTCTCAGAAAGTGCACACATCCCAAGAGACATCCTCTCAGAAAGTGCACACATCACAAGAGACATCCTCTCAGAAAGTGCACACATCACAAGAGACATCCTCTCAGAAAGTGCACACATCACAAGAGACATCCTCTCAGAAAGTGCACACATCACAAGAGACATCCTCTCAGAAAGTGCACACATCACAAGAGACATCCTCTCAGAAAGTGCACACATCACAAGAGACATCCTCTCAGAAAGTGCACACATCACAAGAGACATCCTCTCAGAAAGTGCACACATCACAAGAGACATCCTCTCAGAAAGTGCACACATCACAAGAGTCTCCCTTGAAGTTAATAAACTTCCCCTCTCTCTTCCAGTGACGTCACGGACACTATAACGTTTCAGAGATTCAACCTTTCCACTTCTCCATTCCATGCAAATGGACAGGAAAGCGTTTCCTTATAAGGAAGTGGGTGTGATGGAACGTGGCCGGGCCCCAGCCAACATCTCCCTATCGGCACGCCTAGCTAGGCAGCCCACGGGTTAGCAGTTTACAGTGTTGTCCAAGGCTAAGCGGAGTAATATAGACTGGCTGCATCTGTCACCTGACTCATCACTCTCTCCTTTACTGTATGGATGCGCAGGATAAGTGCTGCAAACTCCTGTGCTGGAGAACAACACTGCGCCCAATGCTTCATTGTAACCATAACTTCATTACACCATATAGTTACTAGAAACCTCAACCTGCTCTGTCCCTGCCTGGCTGCACTCTACTCTCATCCCGAGATTCCCAGCACTCCGCACACTGAAAGCACATGCTCCATGAGTAGATCACCTGTTACTTTACAGCACTTTACTCGCCTACTGCTCTATCACAGCGCTCCACACTCCACATCACCCAGCAGGTACCACAAAGCATCCTGCTCTATTCACCCAGCAGGTACCACAATGCATCCTGCTCTATCAACTCAGCAGGTACCACAATGCATCCTGCTCTATCAACTCAGCAGGTGCCACAATGCATACCCCTCTATTAACCCAGCAGGTACCACAATGCATCCTGCTCTATCAACTCAGCAGGTGCCACAATGCATACCCCTCTATCAACTCAGCAGGTACCACAATGCATCCTGCTCTATTAACTCAGCAGGTACCACAATGCATACTGCTCTATTAACTCAGCAGGTACCACAATGCATACCCCTCTATCAACTCAGCAGGTACCACAATGCATCCTGCTCTATTAACTCAGCAGGTACCACAATGCATACTGCTCTATTAACTCAGCAGGTACCACAATGCATACCCCTCTATCAACTCAGCAGGTACCACAATGCAAACCGCTCTATCAACCCAGCAGGTACCACAATGCATCCTGCTCTATTCACCCAGCAGGTACCACAATGCATACCCCTCTATTAACCCAGCAGGTACCACAATGCATCCTGCTCTATCAACTCAGCAGGTGCCACAATGCATACCCCTCTATCAACTCAGCAGGTACCACAATGCATACCCCTCTATCAACTCAGCAGGTACCACAATGCAAACCGCTCTATCAACCCAGCAGGTACCACAATGCATCCTGCTCTATTAACTCAGCAGGTACCACAATGCATACCCCTCTATCAACTCAGCAGGTACCACAATGCAAACCGCTCTATCAACCCAGCAGGTACCACAATGCATCCTGCTCTATTAACTCAGCAGGTACCACAATGCATACCCCTCTATCAACTCAGCAGGTACCACAATGCAAACCGCTCTATCAACCCAGCAGGTACCTCAATGCATCCTGCTCTATTAACTCAGCAGTTACCACAATGCATACCCCTCTATCAACTCAGCAGGTACCACAATGCAAACCGCTCTATCAACCCAGCAGGTACCACAATGCATCCTGCTCTATTAACTCGGCAGGTACCACAATGCATACCCCTCTATCAACTCAGCAGGTACCACAATGCAAACCGCTCTATCAACCCAGCAGGTACCACAATGCATCCTGCTCTATTAACTCAGCAGGTACCACAATGCATACCGCTCTATTAACTCAGCAGGTACCACAAAGCATTCTTCTCTATACTAACTATGCAGGTGCCACAATGCAAACCGCTCTATTAACTCAGCAGCTACCACAATGCATACCGCTTTATCAACTCAGCAGGTGCCACAATGCATCCTGTTCTATCCACTCAGCAGGTGCCACAATGCATACTGCTCTATCAACTCAGCAGGTGCCACAATGCATCCTGTTCTATCCACTCAGCAGGTGCCACAATGCATACCAATCTATTAACTCAGCAGGTGCTACAATGCATACCAATCTATTAACTCAGCAGGTGCCACAATGCATTCCGCTCTATTAACCCAGCAGGTACCACAATGTATTCCGCTCTATTAACTCAGCAGGTGCCACAATGCATACTGCTCTATCAACTCAGCAGGTGCCACAATGCATACCCCTCTATCAACTCAGCAGGTGCCACAATGCATACCGCTCTATCAACTCAGAAGGTCCCTCAATGCATACCGCTCTATCAACTCAGAAGGTGCCACAATGCATACCGCTCTATTATTGCAGCACTCATACATTAATACATATTACTCAGTCACGATGCATATTGCTCTATAAATTAGCACTGCACAGAGGCAACCATGCATACTGCTCTATGAGTGTTTTATATTTACCCCGTAGTGAAAATATTAGAGCCCTGTGATTAATCACATTTTGAGCACTCCCATTTCAGCATGGAGAATATGGATCCAGTCCTGGTAATGTAGTGGTAAAAGGTAAATATAGTTTTTTTAAAATTGATTAAAGTGCCTTGAAAATGTAAGCTCTGAATCAGTATAGTTTTTGATCCTGGAGTCTTCTTGGGAAGTCGGCAAAGAGGGAGATAGTTTTGTTAAAAGACCAATAGGTCGGTACTTGACTGTTGGTAGCAGGGCCGTCTTTAATAGTGATTGGACCCTGGGCAAGCATTTGCTTGGGCCCCCTGGACCCTGCCCCCTCCCCTGCATGCAACATATGCCATAATTGTTGTGCCGTTCAGATGCCAGTAATATTGTGCCATTCAGAGCGCAGTATTATTGTGCCAGTCAGAGCCCAGTAATATTGTGCCAGCCAGATGCCCAGTAATATTATGCCAGACAGATGCCCAGTATTATTGTGCCAGTCAGATGCCCAGTATTATTGTGCCAGTCAGAGCCCAGTATTATTGTGCCAGTCAGAGACCAGTAATATTGTGCCAGCCAGAGCCCAGTAATATTGTGCCAGCCAGATGCCCAGTAATATTGTGCCAGCCAGATGCCCAGTAATATTGTGCCAGCCAGAGCCCAGTAATATTGTGCCAGCCAGATGCCCAGTAATATTGTGCCAGCCAGAGCCCAGTAATATTCTGCCATTCAGATGCCCAGTAATATAGTGCCAGTCAGAGCCCAGTAATATTGTGCCAGCCTGAGCCCAGTAATATTGTGCCAGCCAGATGCCCAGTAATATTGTGCCAGCCAGAGCCCAGTAATATTCTTCCATTCAGATGCCCAGTATTATTGTGCCAGTCAGAGCCCAGTAATATTCTGCCATTCAGATGCCCAGTATTATTGTGCCAGTCAGAGCCCAGTAATATAGTGCCAGCCAGATGCCCAGTAATATTGTGCCAGTCAGATGCCCAGGAATATTGTGCCCACCCCCCCACCCCCGTTCCCAAGTACATACATAACCCTGCTCCGTGTCCCCCGCCGGATCTCTCCTCCGTGCAGTCTTCCCTCTTGCACGGAGGAGGGAAACAGTCACCGGATGTGACGCAACGTCACATCCGGCGTCAGTTGTTTTTTTTCCGGCCGTCGCCGTTGATTCCTGGGTTTTTATTTACATAAAAAACTTGGAAAATGGTGACTTTTTAATTAATCGGCATACTGACTGTGACAAATAAATGGGAAAACAGTGGCATATTAATGGGCAAACCGGCTGTGGCATAGTAATGGGGAAATAGTGGCATATTCATGGGCATACTGGCTGTATCAAATTAATGGGAAAAGAGTGGCATATTAATGGGCACACTCCTTTTTTTCTGTAAGGAGCCGCGCAATTTCGGCTCCTCATTTACAACAGCCACTGCACCTCATTTATAACAGCCACTGCACCTCATATTTATAACAGCCACTGCACCTCATATTTATAACAGCCACTGCACCTCATATTTATAACGGCCACTGCACCTCATATTTATAACAGCCACTGCACCTCATATTTATAACAGCCACTGCACCTCATATTTATAACAGCCACTGCACCTCATATTTATAACGGCCACTGCACCTCATATTTATAACAGCCACTGCACTTCATATTTATAACAGCCACTGCACTTCATATTTATAACAGCCACTGCACTTCATATTTATAACGACCACTGCACCTCATATTTATAACAGCCACTGCACCTCATATTTATAACAGCCACTGCACCTCATATTTATAACGGCCACTGCACCTCATATTTATTTAACGGCCACTGCACTTCATATTTATAACAGCCACTGCACCTCATATTTATAACAGCCACTGCACCTCCTATTTATAACGGCCACTGCACCTCCTATTTATAACGGCCACTGCACCTCCTATTTATAACGGCCACTGCACCTCCTATTTATAACGGCCACTGCACTTCATATTTATAACAACCACTGCACCTCATATTTATAACAGCCACTGCACCTCATATTTATAATGGCCACTGCACCTCATATTTATAACGGCCACTGCACCTCATATTTATAACAGCCACTGCACCTCATATTTATAACAGCCACTGCACCTCATATTTATAACGGCCACTGCACCTCATATTTCTAACAGCCACTGCACCTCATATTTATAACGACCAGTGCACCTCATATTTATAACGGCCACTGCACCTCATATTTATAACGGGCAGTGCACCTCATATTTATAACGGGCAGTGCACCTCATATTTATAATGGCCACTGCACCTCATATTTATAACGGCCAGTGCACCTCATATTTATAACGGCCAGTGCACCTCATATTTATAACAGCCACTGCACCTCAGATTTATAACTGCCAGTGCACCTTATATTTACAACAGCCATTGCACATTTTTTAACAGCCACTGCACCTTAGATTTAAAGAAGCCACTGCACCTCATATTTATCACAGCCACTGCACATCATATTTGGTGCAGCCATTGCACATTTATAACAGCCACTGCACCTTAGATTTATAGAAGCCACTGCACCTCATATTTGGTGCAGCCATTGCACATTAATAACAGCCACTGCACCTTAGATTTATAGAAGCCACTGCACCTCATATTTATCACAGCCACTGCACCTCTTATTTACAACGGCCACTGCACATTTATAAAAGCCATTGCACCGTAGATTTATAATAGCTGCTGCCCCTCAGATTTATAACATCCACTGCCACTCCTTTTTATAACGGCCACTGCACCTCATATTTATAACGGCCACTGCACCTCATATTTATAACGGCCACTGCACCTCATATTTATAACGGCCACTGCACCTCATATTTATAACGGCCACTGCACCTCATATTTATAACGGCCACTGCACCTCATATTTATAACGGCCACTGCACCTCATATTTATAACAGCCACTGCACCTCATATTTATAACGGCCACTGCACTTCATATTTATAACAGCCACTGCACCTCATATTTATAACAGCCACTGCACTTCATATTTATAACGACCACTGCACCTCATATTTATAACAGCCACTGCACCTCATATTTATAACGGCCACTGCACCTCATATTTATAACAGCCACTGCACCTCATATTTATAACAGCCACTGCACCTCATATTTATAACAGCCACTGCACCTCATATTTATAACGGCCACTGCACCTCATATTTATAACGGCCACTGCACTTCATATTTATAACAGCCACTGCACCTCATATTTATAACAGCCACTGCACTTCATATTTATAACGACCACTGCACCTCATATTTATAACAGCCACTGCACCTCATATTTATAACAGCCGCTGCACCTCATATTTATAACAGCCACTGCACCTCATATTTATAACAGCCACTGCACTTCATATTTATAACAGCCACTGCACCTCATATTTATAACGGCCACTGCACCTCATATTTATAACAGCCACTGCACCTCATATTTATAACGGCCACTGCACCTCATATTTATAACAGCCACTGCACTTCATATTTATAACGACCACTGCACCTCATATTTATAACAGCCACTGCACCTCATATTTATAACGGCCACTGCACCTCATATTTATAACAGCCACTGCACCTCATATTTATAACAGCCACTGCACCTCATATTTATAACGGCCACTGCACCTCATATTTATTTAACGGCCACTGCACTTCATATTTATAACAGCCACTGCACCTCATATTTATAACAGCCACTGCACCTCCTATTTATAACGGCCACTGCACCTCCTATTTATAACGGCCACTGCACCTCCTATTTATAACGGCCACTGCACCTCCTATTTATAACGGCCACTGCACTTCATATTTATAACAACCACTGCACCTCATATTTATAACAGCCACTGCACCTCATATTTATAATGGCCACTGCACCTCATATTTATAACGGCCACTGCACCTCATATTTATAACAGCCACTGCACCTCATATTTATAACAGCCACTGCACCTCATATTTATAACGGCCACTGCACCTCATATTTCTAACAGCCACTGCACCTCATATTTATAACGACCAGTGCACCTCATATTTATAACGGCCACTGCACCTCATATTTATAACGGGCAGTGCACCTCATATTTATAACGGGCAGTGCACCTCATATTTATAATGGCCACTGCACCTCATATTTATAACGGCCAGTGCACCTCATATTTATAACGGCCAGTGCACCTCATATTTATAACAGCCACTGCACCTCAGATTTATAACTGCCAGTGCACCTTATATTTACAACAGCCATTGCACATTTTTTAACAGCCACTGCACCTTAGATTTAAAGAAGCCACTGCACCTCATATTTATCACAGCCACTGCACATCATATTTGGTGCAGCCATTGCACATTTATAACAGCCACTGCACCTTAGATTTATAGAAGCCACTGCACCTCATATTTGGTGCAGCCATTGCACATTAATAACAGCCACTGCACCTTAGATTTATAGAAGCCACTGCACCTCATATTTATCACAGCCACTGCACCTCTTATTTACAACGGCCACTGCACATTTATAAAAGCCATTGCACCGTAGATTTATAATAGCTGCTGCCCCTCAGATTTATAACATCCACTGCCACTCCTTTTTATAACGGCCACTGCACCTCATATTTATAACGGCCACTGCACCTCATATTTATAACGGCCACTGCACCTCATATTTATAACGGCCACTGCACCTCATATTTATAACGGCCACTGCACCTCATATTTATAACGGCCACTGCACCTCATATTTATAACGGCCACTGCACCTCATATTTATAACAGCCACTGCACCTCATATTTATAACGGCCACTGCACTTCATATTTATAACGGCCACTGCACCTCATATTTATAACAGCCACTGCACTTCATATTTATAACGACCACTGCACCTCATATTTATAACAGCCACTGCACCTCATATTTATAACGGCCACTGCACCTCATATTTATAACAGCCACTGCACCTCATATTTATAACAGCCACTGCACCTCATATTTATAACAGCCACTGCACCTCATATTTATAACGGCCACTGCACCTCATATTTATAACGGCCACTGCACTTCATATTTATAACAGCCACTGCACCTCATATTTATAACAGCCACTGCACTTCATATTTATAACGACCACTGCACCTCATATTTATAACAGCCACTGCACCTCATATTTATAACGGCCACTGCACCTCATATTTATAACGGCCACTGCACCTCTTATTTATAACGGCCACTGCACCTCATATTTATAACGGCCACTGCACTTCATATTTATAACAGCCACTGCACCTCATATTTATAACAGCCACTGCACTTCATATTTATAACGACCACTGCACCTCATATTTATAACAGCCACTGCACCTCATATTTATAACGACCACTGCACCTCATATTTATAACAGCCACTGCACCTCCTATTTATAACGGCCACTGCACCTCCTATTTATAACGGCCACTGCACCTCCTATTTATAACGGCCACTGCACTTCATATTTATAACAACCACTGCACCTCATATTTATAACAGCCACTGCACCTCATATTTATAATGGCCACTGCACCTCATATTTATAACGGCCACTGCACCTCATATTTATAACAGCCACTGCACCTCATATTTATAACAGCCACTGCACCTCATATTTATAACGGCCACTGCACCTCATATTTCTAACAGCCACTGCACCTCATATTTATAACGACCAGTGCACCTCATATTTATAACGGCCACTGCACCTCATATTTATAACGGCCAGTGCACCTCATATTTATAACGGCCAGTGCACCTCATATTTATAACAGCCACTGCACCTCAGATTTATAACGGCCAGTGCACCTTATATTTACAACAGCCATTGCACATTTTTTAACAGCCACTGCACCTTAGATTTAAAGAAGCCACTGCACCTCATATTTATCACAGCCACTGCACATCATATTTGGTGCAGCCATTGCACATTTATAACAGCCACTGCACCTTAGATTTATAGAAGCCACTGCACCTCATATTTGGTGCAGCCATTGCACATTTATAACAGCCACTGCACCTTAGATTTATAGAAGCCACTGCACCTCATATTTATCACAGCCACTGCACCTCTTATTTACAACGGCCACTGCACATTTATAAAAGCCATTGCACCGTAGATTTATAATAGCTGCTGCCCCTCAGATTTATAACATCCACTGCCACTCCTTTTTATAACGGCCACTGCACCTCATATTTATAACGGCCACTGCAACTCATATTTATAACGGCCACTGCACCTCATATTTATAACGGCCACTGCACCTTATATTTATAACAGCCACTGCACCTCATATTTATAACAGCCACTGCACCTCATATTTATAACGGCCACTGCACCTCATATTTATAACAGCCACTGCACCTCATATTTATAACAGCCACTGCACCTCATATTTATAATGGCCGCTGCACCTCATATTTATAACAGCCACTGCACCTCATATTTATAACAGCCACTGCACCTCATATTTATAACAGCCACTGCACCTCATATTTATAACAGCCACTGCACCTCATATGTATAACAGCCACTGCACCTCCTATTTACCGGATAACAGCCACTGCACCTCATATTTATAACATCCACTGCACCTCATATTTATAACGGCCGCTGCACCTCATATTTATAACTGCCGCTGCACCTCATATTTATAACAGCCGCTGCACCTCATATTTATAACAGCCACTGCACCTCATATTTATAACGGCCACTGCACCTCATATTTATAACGGCCACTGCACCTCATATTTATAACAGCCACTGCACCTCATATTTATAACAGCCACTGCACCTCATATTTATAATGGCCACTGCACCTCATATTTATAACAGCCACTGCACCTCATATTTATAACAGCCACTGCACCTCATATTTATAATGGCCACTGCACCTCATATTTATAACAGCCACTGCACCTCATATTTATAACAGCCACTGCACCTCCTATTTACCGTATAACAGCCACTGCACCTCATATTTATAACAGCCACTGCACCTCATATTTATAACAGCCACTGCACCTCATATTTATAACAGCCACTGCACCTCCTATTTATAACTGCCACTGCACCTCATATTTATAACAGCCACTGCACCTCATATTTATAACAGCCACTGCACCTCATATTTATAACTGCCACTGCACCTCATATTTATAACGGCCGCTGCACCTCATATTTATAACAGCCACTGCACCTCATATTTATAACAGCCACTGCACCTCCTATTTATAACGGCCGCTGCACCTCATATTTATAACAGCCACTGCACCTCATATTTATAACAGCCACTGCACCTCATATTTATAACAGCCACTGCACCTCCTATTTATAACGGCCGCTGCACCTGATATTTATAACGGCCACTGCACCTCATATTTATAAAAGCCACTGCACCTCATATTTATTACAGCCACTGCACCTCCTATTTATAACGGCCGCTGCACCTGATATTTATAACGGCCACTGCACCTCATATTTATAAAAGCCACTGCACCTCCTATTTATAACGGCCACTGCACCTCATATTTATAACGGCCACTGCACCTCATATTTATAACGGCCACTGCACCTCATATTTATAACGGCCACTGCACCTCATATTTATAACGGCCACTGCACCTCATATTTATAACGGCCACTGCACCTCATATTTATAACGGCCAGTGCACCTCATATTTATAACGGCCACTGCACCTCATATTTATAATGGCCACTGCAC
Source organism: Pelodytes ibericus (assembly GCA_036172795.1). Taxonomy (NCBI): domain Eukaryota; kingdom Metazoa; phylum Chordata; class Amphibia; order Anura; family Pelodytidae; genus Pelodytes; species Pelodytes ibericus. Next base: position 201,972,702 of record CM069858.1, on the reverse strand, counting down.
CTCATATTTATAACGGCCAGTGCACCTCATATTTATAACGGCCAGTGCACCTCATATTTATAACAGCCACTGCACCTCCTATTTACCGTATAACAGCCACTGCACCTCATATTTATAATGGCCACTGCACCTCATATTTATAACGGCCAGTGCACCTCATATTTATAACGGCCAGTGCACCTCATATTTATAACGGCCGCTGCACCTCATATTTATAACGGCCGCTGCACCTCATATTTATAAAAGCCACTGCACCTCCTATTTATAACGGCCACTGCACCTCCTATTTATAACGGCCACTGCACCTCATATTTATAACGGCCACTGCACCTCATATTTATAACAGCCACTGCACCTCATATTTATAACAGCCACTGCACCTCATATTTATAACGGCCACTGCACCTCATATTTATAACAGCCACTGCACCTCATATTTATAATGGCCACTGCACCTCATATTTATAACGGCCGCTGCACCTCATATTTATAACTGCCGCTGCACCTCATATTTATAACAGCCACTGCACCTCATATTTATAACGGCCGCTGCACCTCATATTTATAACAGCCACTGCACCTCATATTTATAACGGCCACTGCACCTCATATTTATAACGGCCGCTGCACCTCATATTTATAACAGCCACTGCACCTCATATTTATAACGGCCACTGCACCTCATATTTATAACGGCCAGTGCACCTCATATTTATAACAGCCACTGCACCTCATATTTATAACAGCCACTGCACCTCATATTTATAATGGCCGCTGCACCTCATATTTATAACAGCCACTGCACCTCATATTTATAACAGCCACTGCACCTCATATTTATAACAGCCACTGCACCTCATATTTATAACAGCCACTGCACCTCATATGTATAACAGCCACTGCACCTCCTATTTACCGTATAACAGCCACTGCACCTCATATTTATAACATCCACTGCACCTCATATTTATAACGGCCGCTGCACCTCATATTTATAACTGCCGCTGCACCTCATATTTATAACAGCCGCTGCACCTCATATTTATAACAGCCACTGCACCTCATATTTATAACAGCCACTGCACCTCATATTTATAACGGCCACTGCACCTCATATTTATAACAGCCACTGCACCTCATATTTATAATGGCCACTGCACCTCATATTTATAACGGCCGCTGCACCTCATATTTATAACGGCCGCTGCACCTCATATTTATAACTGCCGCTGCACCTCATATTTATAACAGCCACTGCACCTCATATTTATAACGGCCGCTGCACCTCATATTTATAACAGCCACTGCACCTCATATTTATAACGGCCACTGCACCTCATATTTATAACGGCCGCTGCACCTCATATTTATAACAGCCACTGCACCTCATATTTATAACGGCCACTGCACCTCATATTTATAACGGCCAGTGCACCTCATATTTATAACAGCCACTGCACCTCATATTTATAACAGCCACTGCACCTCATATTTATAATGGCCGCTGCACCTCATATTTATAACAGCCACTGCACCTCATATTTATAACAGCCACTGCACCTCATATTTATAACAGCCACTGCACCTCATATTTATAACAGCCACTGCACCTCATATGTATAACAGCCACTGCACCTCCTATTTACCGTATAACAGCCACTGCACCTCATATTTATAACATCCACTGCACCTCATATTTATAACGGCCGCTGCACCTCATATTTATAACTGCCGCTGCACCTCATATTTATAACAGCCGCTGCACCTCATATTTATAACAGCCGCTGCACCTCATATTTATAACGGCCACTGCACCTCATATTTATAACGGCCACTGCACCTCATATTTATAACGGCCACTGCACCTCATATTTATAACGGCCAGTGCACCTCATATTTATAACGGCCACTGCACCTCATATGTATAACAGCCACTGCACCTCCTATTTACCGTATAACAGCCACTGCACCTCATATTTATAACAGCCACTGCACCTCATATTTATAACTGCCGCTGCACCTCATATTTATAACAGCCGCTGCACCTCATATTTATAACAGCCACTGCACCTCATATTTATAACGGCCACTGCACCTCATATTTATAACGGCCAGTGCACCTCATATTTATAACAGCCACTGCACCTCATATTTATAAAAGCCACTGCACCTCATATTTATAAAAGCCACTGCACCTCCTATTTATAACGGCCACTGCACCTCATATTTATAACAGCCACTGCACCTCATATGTATAACAGCCACTGCACCTCATATTTATAAAAGCCACTGCACCTCATATTTATAACGGCCACTGCACCTCATATTTATAACAGCCACTGCACCTCATATTTATAACGGCCACTGCACCTCATATTTATAACGGCCACTGCACCTCATATTTACCGTATAACAGCCACTGCACCTCATATTTATAACAGCCACTGCACCTCATATTTATAACATCCACTGCACCTCATATTTATAACAACCACTGCACCTCATATTTATAACTGCCGCTGCACCTCATATTTATAACAGCCGCTGCACCTCATATTTATAACAGCCACTGCACCTCATATTTATAACGGCCAGTGCACCTCATATTTATAACAGCCACTGCACCTCATATTTATAACAGCCACTGCACCTCATATTTATAATGGCCACTGCACCTCATATTTATAACAGCCACTGCACCTCATATGTATAACAGCCACTGCACCTCCTATTTACCGTATAACAGCCACTGCACCTCATATTTATAACAGCCGCTGCACCTCATATTTATAACAGCCACTGCACCTCATATTTATAACAGCCACTGCACCTCATATGTATAACAGCCACTGCACCTCCTATTTACCGTATAACAGCCACTGCACCTCATATTTATAACAGCCGCTGCACCTCATATTTATAACAGCCACTGCACCTCATATTTAGAACTGCCGCTGCACCTCATATTTATAACGGCCAGTGCACCTCATATTTATAACAGCCACTGCACCTCATATTTATAACGGCCACTGCACCTCATATTTATAACGGCCAGTGCACCTCATATTTATAACAGCCACTGCACCTCATATTTATAACAGCCACTGCACCTCATATTTATAATGGCCACTGCACCTCATATTTATAACGGCCGCTGCACTTCATATTTATAACAGCCACTGCACCTCCTATTTATAACGGCCACTGCACCTCATATTTATAACTGCCGCTGCACCTCATATTTATAACAGCCGCTGCACCTCCTATTTATAACGGCCACTGCACCTTATATTTATAACAGCCACTGCACCTCATATTTATAACAGTCACTGCACCTCATATTTATAACAGCCACTGCACCTCCTATTTATAACGGCCACTGCACCTCATATTTATAACAGCCACTGCACCTCATATTTATAACTGCCGCTGCACCTCCTATTTATAACGGCCACTGCACCTCATATTTATAACAGCCACTGCACCTCATATTTATAACGGCCACTGCACCTCATATTTATAACTGCCGCTGCACCTCCTATTTATAACGGCCACTGCACCTCATATTTATAACAGCCACTGCACCTCATATTTATAACAGCCACTGCACCTCATATTTATAATGGCCATTGCACCGTATATGTATAACAGCCACTGCACCTCATATTTATAAGGGCCACTGCACCTCATATTTATAACAGCCACTGCACCTCATATGTATAACAGCCACTGCACCTCCTATTTACCGTATAACAGCCACTGCACCTCATATGTATAACAGCCACTGCACCTCATATGTATAACAGCCACTGCACCTCATATGTATAACGGCCACTGCACCTCATATTTATAACGGCCACTGCACCTCATATTTATAACGGCCACTGCACCTCATATTTATAACGGCCAGTGCACCTCATATTTATAACAGCCACTGCACCTCATATTTATAACGGCCACTGCACCTCATATTTATAACGGCCTGTGCACCTCATATTTATAACAGCCACTGCACCTCATATTTATAACAGCCACTGCACCTCATATTTATAATGGCCACTGCACCTCATATTTATAACAGCCACTGCACCTCATATTTATAACAGCCACTGCACCTCATATGTATAAGAGCCACTGCACCTCCTATTTACCGTATAACAGCCACTGCACCTCATATTTATAACATCCACTGCACCTCATATTTATAACAGCCACTGCACCTCATATTTATAACTGCCGCTGCACCTCATATTTATAACAGCCGCTGCACCTCATATTTATAACAGCCACTGCACCTCATATTTATAACGGCCGCTGCACCTCATATTTATAACGGCCACTGCACCTCATATTTATAAAAGCCACTGCACCTCCTATTTATAACGGCCACTGCACCTCATATTTATAACAGCCACTGCACCTCATATTTATAACAGCCACTGCACCTCATATGTATAACAGCCACTGCACCTCATATTTATAACAGCCACTGCAACTCATATTTATAATGGCCACTGACCCTTCAAATTTATTACGACCACTGCACCTCATATTTATAACAGCCACTGGACCTGTTTTCTACTTCCCAACTCTTTTTTACAGCTGAAATTGTGACTCCCACATATGGGTTGGCAGACATTTTTAGCACAATTTCAGGTGCACATTTTTTAATACATAGGAAGCGTTGGCGCAAATAGTACGAGTGCATACGGAAAGTTTGGAATTCTTAATGATTAGATCACTTTTTTATTTTTGCAAAACTGTCAAAATCCCGGGATGGAGCAGGATAGAGCCTTGTGATGTCAAGCACCAAGTAGAGGTGTCTGGAGCTCTTGCACACTGCATTTAGACACATAGTTTAAACACAATGCCACTTGTGCAGAGGCTGCACTCATGCCAGGATATGTTAGTACTTTCTTATGCATTGCTAAGATGTGGTACATATATTACTTTGCGTTGGTCAGCTGGGATTAGTACAATATTTTGCATTTGCAAATTAGGATTAGTACAAGCTTTTGTTCTGGTCAAAAAAGGTGTTGGAACTAACAACCTCCTCTTCTACTTCAGCACCAACATCTTGTGTAACTCCTTTGGAGATCTGGCTGTTCTCACTGCTCCCTCTTAGTACTGTCATTCTTCCTAACTGTCCACATTAGAATTCACTCTTATTTTACTGTCATCTCTCCCAGCATTCATGACTGACTCACAGACACACCACTAGGAGTGACCGAAGATCATTGGACAGCCTCAGTGATGCAGAATGAGATATCTTTTGAATGGTACTTTGCAGAAATACCGATCAAAAACAATAATACATTTTTTTTTTTTTAAATAATAAAATTAAGAATAATCTCGGAGGGTTTAGTCCCTCTTTAAGAAAAAATAAAACCGAGGAATCCAGCTGCATCCCTGCTGCTGCTAATTAATTACTAATGATGTAATAATCCCCCACCCCTATATATCTGATAATTGTAAAGAGTTCTAGTTTATCTAGCTGGTGAACAAAAGTCAGATATCCAGACCAATAAAGTTGAAATGCTGGTCCGGTTCTAGGCTTTCAGAATACTATGCTGCTAGGATCAGTATAACATAGAGTTCCTCCTGATAGGTGGCTATGTTCAGCCACATAATATCAGTTCCAGCCTATTTCCCTGTCTCAGCCACTATTAGAGGAAAGAGATATTACAAGGTGTGTAGCGGATATGGACATTGCATAATATAATGATTCTATTCTCACTGGAAGGAATTATTTGCTATGTCTAGACATGTATATAGGAATACGAAACAAAGACATGCATTGGGTTAATATGGCAGATTATTTAAATGAGTGGGGTAATTATTAGAATTGATTTAGGTCACTTTAAGCTCTACGAGTGGATACTGGGGGAAGGCTGCACTTTATACAAGGTCTGAGTCCCTGCTTACTAAGACTTGCATGCAGTGCATGAGATACAGAGTTGGACCTTTGTGTATGTAAAGCTCCCACCTGGCACTGGATGCATTGGCTTTAGCATAAGTTCCAGTGTGTGTTTGGTTCTTGATTCGTCAGTAAAATAATATTTTGCAGAACAATATAATCACAAGCAGAGCTCATCAATATACAGTCTTCTGGTCACTGAGCAATAATGCCCATTTGAGAACACACTAATAGCAACACTTTATGTCCCATGAAATCCAAGTCTCATATATTCTTCTCTGATTGAATTGTATTGTAGACAAGTTACTGTCTACATGGAATTGCAAGGTGTGGATTTAGTATAGAAGTCAGTTTCTAAACTACATTTTCTATAGGCCCTTTGAAAATGGTTCTTCCATCAGAATGTGTGTAGGTTGTCACCTCTATCCAATGGACCGTCAACACTGCCCATTTTCCTATCACATCATCCATACAAGAGTGACAGTGCCTATGTTTGCCCAAATCCCTCTGTCCCTCTTTCCTCCTCTGGTATCACCCTCCCAACCCCCCCCAAAAAATAAAAAAATTCCACCCATAGCTACTAACAACCTTTTGGCTCTTAAAGACAGCAAGGCCTCGTTCTGATTTCGGGTCCTTACTATTGTGACAACCTTGCCTGTGATGACACCTAATCAAGCCCAGAGGAGTCATCTGGAGAATCTGATCTTCCCCAGCATGGTCCACACATTAACCCAGGCACAGTGCCCACACTGGATGATGCTCCAGCAACAAAAGGAAACTTGCGAACCCTGTATAAGGACATCCAAGCGCTGATACAAGCAGACACGGCTATAGTCCAACGGGACATTGCGTCAGTGGAAACTGAAATAATCTCTCTAAACAGGAGGTAGGCGACATGAAGCAGTAATACACCTACCAAGAAGGAGATAGTGGATCAACTGGTCCACCAGGTACACTTCTTACTCAACCAAGTTTCTGTACTGGACACCAGACAGATATGATCGTCAACATCTTCATGGTCAGAAAGGCCACCAAAGCACCTCAGGATGCACCACGGGGCGTGCCACTGAAGCTGAAAACCACTGCGGTTAAAATCTTGGCAATCTCCATAAAGACTGAACAACTAATACATGAGAATGTCCCTTTACAGATCTTTGAGGATCTACCTCCAACTACTTTAGCATGGAGGAAGACCATGCAACCCATGCTCATTTGTGCTCCTTGGAGATCAGATACAGATGGGGCATGGCAACATCTCTACTCATCCAAAAAGACGGAAAGCAACTTCAAATTGAAATCATCGAGTGGGCTTCATCCCCCCTTGACATTGATGGACTTACCACAGCTCCCAGCCAGAAAGCCAACATCTTCAACAACCAATACGGATCCGCCAAGTACATCTACCGGGTGGCGCTAAGGCCTACTATTGATCTCTAATCTGGGCCAGGTAGCCCATTGAACCCACCGGTTGACTCCCCTTTATCCTGCATGTTATTGGACCTAACAGACAGTTCTAATGTTTGTATGCCTTACTCACCCAGTTCCACAGGAATTAGATCTCCTGCTCCGTAGCGGCGACATCACAGATCTTCCGACCCCAAGGGCCAACTCTCCTCATGTTCCTTAAGAGGAGCTGGAGACATTTGTTCTGGACACCAAAAGTGTGGCCCAGGGGCCCATTTTTCTTGAGGAGGTATTCTTCTCCCCATTTTATTTTTCACTCTTATATCTATCTCTAGAACCGACTTTCTTCCCCTCGCTCACCCCTTTTTATATATGTTTCCCTCTTCAAAGCAAACCTGATTACACGAATGTTATTTTGTTATACCAGTCATTGTGTACTTTATGTCCAACTGGCTCTCCTCCTAGCTTTGAACGATATGAACACCTATTTTACAATTTTATTAATGTGTTTTTTTGTGAGTTGTGAATGTACTCACTTGCCCAATCTCTTGTTTTTATTTGGTATATAAGTGCGCTGGTACTATCAAGAGGTGCTGATCACACATATTGTCCACACCCAACGTCAGTGTCTATGTTATACTTATTCTGAGTATACTTATAGATCCTACCCATTGCCAAGGATCCATTCCTACCTACTGTCAAGTTTTTAGTGGCAAGTTGGTCCTGGATACATTCCTGTTCTCATATTCTCAGTCCCAAATATCCACAAACAGGGATAGATGGGTGTTTGACCATTTCATTAGTGTGTTAGACAAGTTGCTTTAACTTTGTACAGATTTAGAAAATAATATATTAAAAAGTCTGTACAGTAGCTATATGATATGTCCTTACATGAAATCTGTTATGATATGTGATATGACATTGTCATATATGTTTGCTTTATCTTTGTTAACCCATGACTCAATAAAAACTATGATTTCAAAAAACAAACATTTTACATTGTTAAAGGTTACAATAAAATCCTCACAGACCAAGAATAAATTTGTATCCTACATCCTGTGCATGTCCTAATGGATTTTTAAAAGACCTGACACATTTCGCCAACTGCCCAGGCCTTCTCACAGGTAAGTTTAACACAACAAACCTGTCCAACAAAGTCCTGGTCTTTGGTAAGGACCTCCAATTAACCCAACAGAAATAAATACGTTTTACAAGTGTATTTTTCTCTCAGTAGGCATTCTTTCACCCCTGTGGTTTGGGCGGGATTTTTAGCATTGGTGATAGATCACGATCTTATTTTGTTAATGTGTTGTGAGGGTTTTCCTGTCAAAGATTCAACAGCAAATATAAATACAAGTGAGGGTTTATTCTTGAATTGATACCCTTTTCATATCAACCTGAAGACGTAGGTAAAACACACAGCACGGCTTGAATTGTTATTTATGTTTCCCTTAACCACCTCTTCAGGAAAGCAGTTTCACGAATCCACTACTGCTTCGGTAAAATAGTACTACTATCGAAAACCCACTTGTCCACTTTCCCCTTTAAGACAAATACCACATTTTCCAGTGCTGTCCACTCTACTGATATTCTTTTATTAGATATTCCAGCTGTTAAGCGCTACTTTTCCCCATGACTCTCAGGCAGCCGAGTGGAATGCCAAAGGCTACCCATCTCAGAACTATAGATACTATGTCTATCTCGTTCTTTTTGCGTGTGTACGTGCTCAAATATTACTGTCAGAGATCAGTGTAATCAATATAACCGCTGTCTAGTTATTTACATTAACATATCCCCTGTGTGTACAATATGGGGGGCTCCCAGGTTCCTTCCTGCTTTCTTTATAATGTTCCATTGTGAGGAGGTTCCATTGTGACATCACTGGCTGTGTGTGTCCATATATGGACAGTTACGTCACTGGAGCTTCCCCGGGCGGAGATAAAAGGAGCCGGAGTCCCGACATCGCAATCCAGAAAGGAGAGAGAAGAGATAAACCCCCTACCTGATACCGGGGGGTCAGAGCAACACCTCCTCCAGCCACCGCCATCAACCACTTCTGGGGCAACCTCTAACACTGCCACCTACCTGCCCCATTCATTGCCACCCTGTCTCCTACATTCATTCCTTGGACTCGTTAGGGGCAGATCTTAAAGCCCAGATTTAGCCCTGAGCTAGTTTTCCAATATCCCACTCACATTTCAACCTACTCCAAGCCTTAGGTGGCACCCCCCTTTTTTTCATTTGCCCCTCCCTTATCTCATCATCTTGCTAGCACACTTACCCTCAACCTATGGGGCAGATCGTCACATTTTCTATTGTTTCGCCAAATTAATCCTCTTGGACAACGAATGCACCGTTCATCCTTGATATCCTTCTTGGGGGCAGATTTGAGACTCAGACCGAGCAGTGAAGCTGTGCTCCCCATACATGGGGTATCATCATCTGTGAGATCTCTCTCCTCAGGACCATGGGACAGAGCTAATCACTCACCAGCACCTCACCCCAGGGCAGCTCATTAAGTGTCCTTGGGGCTCACTTGGTAACCAAAGGCATTTAAACCTCGCTGTGTCGAGTTCCTGCTCCTCGCTGGAAGGTGTGGGTGTAGTGGGGGTACTTGGATACCCCACCGGGCATCTGTCTTCCCCTGACGGTGCTATGACTGGGAAGCTGTTGGACAAACTCCCGGTGAATATGACCTCACTTCTGCCAGACTCACTTTACCCCGAAGAGGGGCAGGATCTGCCAGGATCCCTGTCAATCTACCCCGGCGGGGGAAATGATCAGCACTACTCCGCTATGTCTACAGGTGAGTAAAGCACACACAACTCTTTCTAAGTGACCAAGGATACACTGGTGCTAACCTTCAGCACTCCAACCATTGGAGGACATCTCTCATGAGGCTCAGGTGGTTGGCTGAGTTTCATGAGAAATCAAGTCCATAGCAGGTGGAGTGCCAAATCTATCTCTCGCTGTTTTGGAAGGGGCTTTTAATTTGATGAGTGGGGGAAATGGTGTGCTGCTTTTAGGATTGTGCAGGGGGGCAGTACAGATGGGATGTGCAAGTTTTAGGAATGATGTGGACCCTGAAGACTCTTAAGGTTCAGTAGTTTACCTCCTGGTGCAGGATTTCCCGGCACTTGGGGGGTAGGGTTACCGTTGTAGTCCCAGTAACATGGCTTTACATTGCGCTGCATGGTATTAGAAGGCTCTGCCCTATTTGTGATCCACGTTCTATAGCACAACTGCTCTGCGTTCTATTTTATGGCTCTGCACATTCCGATATACCTCAGTGTCGTCGATTGTAATGCTCTTTATACCAATATAAGGCTCTGCAGATTTATTCATTTATTTGCCATGCCTATGTTTCTATTGTTCAGAAAAGTACTATTTTACTGCCCATGCTCTATTTTTAGGACGTTAATTATATTGCTCTACATCTTCTCTGTGTGTTTATTATATAGCTGTTCATGGCTATCTATTAATCTCCATGTTCAGCTTCTCTGTCTGCAAATTACAATGCTCTGCATGGCATTATATTTTTTCCCAATACATGAATGATTATAATTACTATTTCTATTATTATTACTTTAATGCTCTGCATTTAATGAATTGCCCTGCACACTCTAATTCAATATATATACATTATAATGTATGATGATATATTTCTTTACCTACTGTATTTCTCTGCATGTATATCATATTGCTCTGCATGGTCTATTTCTCTGTGTTTACCACTGTAAACCATAGAACTATGAATGCCTACTAAATGCTCTGCATGGTGCTGCATTGCAATGCAGGATGCATGGCTTGCCCTGCATGCTATATGGTCATGTGTTATATGCCATGGATGTATTTGCAGTACATGATGCGGGCCTGTGCTATGGCAGCGTGTTGTGATGTCACTTTGCACAGTGCGCTGTATGTTAGGATATTCCTACTTAATTTGGGTTTCTCACTCCTTAGGCGTAATTGAGTTTTAGGTGTTTTAGTGTGTGGGTCACTGGAGACTTATATTGTAAGTTAAGTAAGAAATGAACCCTGTTGGGTGCTAGACAGGTGAGCAAAGCACCGCATGGAAAGTCTGAAGAACTTATTCTGATAATTGTAGGCTGGTCACTGAGTGCTGTATTGTATGGCTGACTGAGCATCATGGGAAATGGAGGGTGGAAGGCTATGTGCACGGCTGTGTGCCGTAGTCAGCCCTGAGGACTGTTTCTGTAGCACAGAACCTGTCACCATCACATAATTAACCCCCTGTTGCCCCTGCAGTCACCCTTTGCAGTGCGGTGCCCTGAACTTTAAGGGTAAACCATCACCTGAGTGCCTCAGTACAGTGACAGCTGCTCAGTTCCCCTCTTCAGACACTCACAACGTCACATTGTGGGGGAAGGAAGTCTTTAAATATGGTTGCGGGGGTGGGGGAGCTCCCAGCCCGGTGTGTGGAGGAGGCAGGCGACTGAGCTGGAGGTGACACGTGGGGGCAGCTGGTGACAGCTCACAGGATGGGGAGGGCAAGTAGGTGTATTGTGGAGGGGGAATTCCATACTTTTAACCCCTTCATAGTAAGTGACCCGCAGCACAATGCACAGCACCCAAAAGACAGTCTGCTGTAGTAAATATCCCATATGGGCTTAGGCAGACTGTATGGTCCAAAAGAAACCCAAGTGAATTGTGTCTTTCTGACCGGTGAGAAACAAGTACCTGCGCTCCTTGTTGCAGACTACACTCTATGACCTCAGTGTGGGTCAGACTGACTCCCATTATTGTGGGGCGCTCAGATGTGGGTGAAAGATGGATTCCTTGGTACATTAACATGGTCGTCCGATAAGATGTCCAGTATGAGCTCAAAGGGTTAAGTACCGAGGCTACTTGACTATTAGACTTACTAAGTGATCTCAACTAGAATTACAGCCAGTATTTTACTGGCCGGTTGCTAAAAAAAAAATAGTTTTGAGGCAAATGTTAATTCTATGGATACAATAGCAAGGTCTGTATCTATTTGAAGAAAACGTGGCAACCCTATCTTAGTAGGTCAGATAGACAAGCCTGGGCACCTTATCATGGGCTTGTGCGATGCTCCCTGCCATGTCTGTCTGTATTTCAGGTACTTTGTATGATGGATATAAGTCATCTCCACATTAAATAAGCAAGTTTTGTTGGCTGCTCAAATGTAACTTCAAAGAGAACTGGGAGAGTGGACTTAATAGATAACAGAGTGAGCCCTGGGCATGATTAACTGTGATGCCTAATATCACTGGATCAGACACCGCCTGAGTACCCTCTCCTAATCAGACACAGCTTGAGTACCCTCTCCTGATCAGGCACAGCCTCAGTACCCTCTCCTGATCAGGCACAGCCTCAGTACCCTCTCCTGATCAGACACAGCCTCAGTACCCTATCCTGATCAGACACAGCCTCAGTACCCTCTCCTGATCAGGCACAGCCTCAGTACCCTCTCCTGATCAGACACTGCCTGAGTATCCTCTCCTGATCAGACACTGCCTCAGTAACCTCTCCTGATCAGACACAGCCTCAGTACCCTCTCCTGATCAGGCACAGCCTCAGTACCCTCTCCTGATCAGACACTGCCTGAGTATCCTCTCCTGATCAGACACCGCCTCAGTAACCTCTCCTGATCAGACACTGACTGAGTATCCTCTCCTGATCAGACACCGCCTCAGTAACCTCTCCTGATCAGACACCGCCTCAGTAACCTCTCCTGATCAGACACCGCCTCAGTAACCTCTCCTGATCAGACACCGCCTCAGTAACCTCTCCTGATCAGACACAACTTGAGTACCCTCTCCTGATCAGACACTGACTGAGTATCCTCTCCTGATCAGACACCGCCTCAGTAACCTCTCCTGATCAGACACCGCCCGAGTACTCTCTCCTGATCAGACACAACTTGAGTATCCTCTCCTGATCAGACAGCTCCTGGGTACCTTTGGATGATCAGACACCGCCTGAGTACCATCTCCTGATCAGACACTGCCTGAGTACCCTCTCCTGATCAGACACCGCCTCAGTATCCTCTCCTGATCAGACACCGCCTCAGTATCCTCTCCTGATCAGACACCGTCTGAGTACTCTCTCCTGATCAGACACAACTTGAGTATCCTCTCCTGATCAGACACTGACTGAGTTCCCTCTCCTGATCAGACACTGACTGAGTATCCTCTCCTGATCAGACACTGACTGAGTTCCCTCTCCTGATCAGACACTGACTGAGTTCCCTCTCCTGATCAGACACTGACTGAGTATCCTCTCCTGATCAGACACTGACTGAGTTCCCTCTCCTGATCAGACACTGACTGAGTATCCTCTCCTGATCAGACACTGACTGAGTTCCCTCTCCTGATCAGACACTGACTGAGTATCCTCTCCTGATCAGACACTGACTGAGTTCCCTCTCCTGATCAGACACCGCCTCAGTATCCTCTCCTGATCAGACACCGTCTGAGTACTCTCTCCTGATCAGACACAACTTGAGTATCCTCTCCTGATCAGACACTGACTGAGTTCCCTCTCCTGATCAGACACTGACTGAGTACCCTCTCCTGATCAGACACTGCCGGAGTTCTCTCTCCTGATCAGACACTGACTGAGTATCCTCTCCTGATCAGACACTGACTGAGTTCCCTCTCCTGATCAGACACTGCCTGAGTTCTCTCTCCTTATAAGACACCGCCTGAGTTCCCTCTTCTGATCAGACACCGCCTCAGTACCCTCTCCTGATCAGACACCGTCTCAGTACCCTCTCCTGAACAGACACCGCCTGAGTATCCTCTCCTGATCAGACACTGCCTCAGTACCCTCTCCTGATAAGACACTGCCTGAGTATCCTCTCCTGATAAGACACTGCCTGAGTTCCCTCTCCTGATCAGACACTGCCTAACTACCCTCTCCTGATCAGACACCGCCTGAGTATACTCTCCTGATCAGACACTGCCTAACTACCCTCCCCTGATCAGACACACCGTCTGTGTACCCTCTCCTGATTAGAGACCGCCTGTATACTCTATCCTGAATGTTCAAATTTGGTAGATAGGTCACACTCAAATCCTGAATTCATGACACGTGTAGTTTCTTCCCCGTTTCATGATTTGAGCATTGTTATATAAGACCACATTGCCACCAATTTTCTTGGACAGATTCAGTAATTCCAGTCTCCGAGTACATAGCAAATTGGTTAATCATAACAACATTAGTGGATTTATTGATAACCCTAATTCTAAACCTCATGGAATTCACACCGATCATTGATGTCACTATGTGTAACCAATATCGCACTGCTAGAAGACTTGATGTACTTACGCTGCTTAGCCTCACTGGATCAGGCCTTAGTAGTTACTCTTTTTTGCGTGCTTGGATATGCACTGCATGGACTCAGTGGATCTGTGCTTTTTACACACTCATGGGGTACAATAGGTCTGCTAATAGCAATGAAACATTTACACTAATCGCAAAAAATCTGCTCTCTAAATTAATAGTGAGAAAAAAGGTTGTCATGGGAAGAGGACCGATCAGATGGGCAGGAATGTATATAATACATACTAAAAATACGGAACGGCTACCCAAGCCCAGTATCACCTCTGCCTGTTGTAGGAAATCCCCTCCTTAGCCCCCGAATACAGCTCAGCATCCACCCAGCAAGTCTTTCTGGAGCCTCTTGTACCCAAATAGCAGACAGGACCACTAGCAGTTACGTACAGCAAGAATGAACAACCTTTATTTGTGAAACAGCACATACTTATATACACACAAATGTTACATCAACGAGTGGGGAGGCACAGCGAACTAATTATAACATGTAAGCCTCAAACAATAGAAAACCTAACTTAAAAAAAGGTAATTAAATACAGTACAACTTTCCATAAAATAAACATGCCATCTTTAGATCCAGACATCCAGACTACAAGGGACAATAGATGGCTCACAGGACACATATTGATTGGATAAATACACATTTCAACATTAACATATAACAACATTTCTTAACCTGGGGGAAACACAATAAATAGAGCAAAGGCTTGGATCCCAAGGTACACGTCCTGGCTGACATCCTGAGTGAGCCTGTGTTGAAGTCCAGTTGTATTGAAGCAGGGTGTCATTGATGCCCTCAAAGTAAGTACCCTCAAATATAGCATATCCAAAGACAGGGTCCATAGTCCACAGGAAGGACTATGGACCCTACTCCAAGAACGCAGACTGTCATGATTCACTTCATGACAGGTACCGTGACAGGAGAAGAGATCCGGTCAGATGGGCAGGAATGTACATAACACATACTAGAAATACCCAAATAAACAGAACAAACAATCAAATGGACAAGATAGACCTGAATACACATAGTCCCATAACAAAAAGAGCAGCAGAAATATAAAAAAAAAATAAACAAGGAATGCAAAAGAATAAATGCAACAGAAATGGGAAAAATGTTGCATATACCATTTGCATAAACATGCATTTAGCTAAAGTATTTATCTTTATTATTTTGTTGTTTACGGATATTAACACCAGCTGCTGCATTTTCAGCAAATATCCTTTCTTTTTAGGCATTTATTGTTTTCCCCCTACTCTTTTTCACATTAAATGCTATTTCTGTTGCATTTATTAATTTGCATTCCTTTTATTTTATATTCTCCTATTATTATGTTTCTACAATTTCTTCTGTAATTTTTTGGTTGGGGAGCGTGTGCACATTTAATGGTGTGAAAGGAAGTGAGTGCTTTGCACAAATAGATTTGCGGTGTAATCGTGCTGTGCCATACATTGCATGGTCCCACTGGTTACTGAGCCTGGTTACTCCTTGTGCCAGTGATATACACAGATCAGTTATTACACACTGGGAGCTTTTCATTGGGTGCTTTGCAATTCATAGCTGATTGTTGGATTTCTGGACCAAACTCTCTTTGTGAGGCCTTGGGCGAAAACTTGAAAATGAGGCCCTCACAGACACTCATAATTAAATAAAATATATGAAATAGTTAATAAAAATGAACGGTATAAATGTAATATTTAAAACAAGCCTTAAAACCCAGCAATTAGGAATTCACAGATCCTAGAATTATATTTTTCTCATAATTATTCTACAAATATCTATAAACAAATACACTTGTTATAGATAAAAAGTATGTGGCTGACTAACTTACTATATTTACTGATGTCTCCTAAATGTGACCACTAACACATATACACATTCATATGCTGATCGTGTACACAAACAAGCACACTCACAGTGTGTGTATCTGATCAGCATACGAGTGTTAGAATATGTGTGTTAGTGTTCACATTTAGGAGACATCTGAGACAAACACATTCTTATGCTGATCATACACAGCACCGCATTGCAGCACCCACATAACTTGCCATTTATTATTGCAATAGTCCAATAATGTACCCACAGGACTTACCAAAGCATACTTATTGCATCCACAGGGATTCGCCACAGCACCTATATTGCACCCACAAGGACTTGGCAACTGCACTGTAACCACAGCTTTTTGTTCCTATCTGCCCTAACATCTTGCCAGTGCCATCTTTGGTTGCAAACAGCTTCCCAATGCATCTTGTCCCCAAACAACTTATCAGTGCTTTCTCTGACCTTCAACAGCTTTTCCAATGCCATCTCTGTGCCCAAGCAGCTCGTCAGGCCCATCATTTTACTCAAACACCCTGTCAATGCCATATTTGTGCTCAAATATCTTATCAGTGCCAAATGTGTGCCCAGGTAGCTAATTACTGCCATCAGTGTCCCCAAACAGCTTATCACTGCTGTCATTGTCCTTAAACATGACACTACCCTCTTTGTCCCCAACTAGCTTGGCAGGGCCATATCTGTCCCCAAACAGCTTATCACACACACTCAGTCAGCACACACTCACTCACAGACCCACTCAGTCAGCACACACAGACCCACTCTGTCAGCATGCACTCAATCACTGACCCACTATGTTAGCATGCACTCACTCACTCACTGACCCAGTGTCAGCACGCAACCACTCACTGACCCACTTAGTCAGCACTCACTCACAGATACACTGTGTCAGCACGCACTCAGATACACTCATCCAGCACACGCACACTCACAGATACACTCAGCTAGCACTCACTAACACTCAGCCAGCACACACTCACTCACACACACACTAACACTCAGCCAGCAAAGGCTCACAGACACACTCAGCCAACACAAACTCACCACTATCAGCCAGAAGGAGAGGATCTCTAAGTTAAAAGTGGTCTTACAGACCATGTTGTGATGGCTTCTGCACTGCCCGTTGGCTTTTCCTAAGTGCGCCAGATGCTGACAGTGGGGGCAGAGCCCCGCTATCGCGCACAGCGAGAATAGGGGGGAAAAGAATCGCTCTTAACCTGCCGAAGTTAGTATGACAGGGGACTTAACAGCTGCGTTAAGCTCCCCTGTCAGATCAAAGCCAACTCGTGAGTACGACAGCCGCGAGGCCCCCATTAGCGCGAGGCCTTAGGCGACTGCCTAACTAGAGAGCAGCCTCTGTGTGTATATGTGTGCAGGGGGTGGGGGAGAGTTTAGTACACACTTAATTCTCAACTCTCCTTACCTTACACCAAACTTCTTTACTGTCTTGCTCCTGGGCAAGGTTAAATTGGCCACCATCCAACTAACTGTGACAGGTATGTCTACGGGAATGTGGGATATACTGGATTTGAATTCCCAGCATCCTCTACGTCTTGCTGGCTTGTGATTACCCAAAATATCAGCACTGCCGTATACAGGATGGTAACACCATTAATACAGCCTTGGACCTTCACATATGCACAGGACGGTCTGTATACTTTATGGTGGGATATCATTGCCTTGTGACATATTTGAAATCTGGCTTGCTGATCAACACGGCCTTAAACAATCAGGGTCAGCTCAATGGTCCTAGGTCTTATCTTATGTTCACTATTGCCTCAGGCTTATCCCATGCGTGCTTATACTCCTTTACTGTATTAAAGGGACTCTGTACACCGTGTTATCAGAATTGCACGCAAAAGCATAAAAAAAGAGAAAAATATGTTTTAAATGTGTCCGAGGTGTCTTCTGTTTATGACATCACCTACGGCTAGGTCTGCGAATGAATTCAATTTAAGGTGATGTCCTAAGCGGGTGACACCACATGCACCCCATAAACATATATTTACCCTATTTCATGCAATTTTGGTAGCACAATGTATATTGTAGATAATGTTTTTCATGTTTTTTGTTCACTGCATTCCCATAATAAGTAATGCTTAGCTTGACAGTCACTTTAACCTCTATCACCGCTGCTGGAATGCTATTGTATCCGTTCAGTGAAATAATATTTTCTGGTGTTACTTTTAAACCTCGGGGCTTTCAATTTAGTCTATGGGAACTAATAATTCAAAGTATTTAACAACACACCAGGCCGGAATTTTGTGAGCCTCTCCAGCAAGGAGCTCAGTTGGCTATGGATAATGCAGAGTTAAATATTTTGGAAACTATTCCTTTTTTTTTTTTTTTTTTAAGCAATATATTGTACAGGGCCAACTCTGTTCCTCCAACAGGAGAAGCTCCCTGTACAATGTATAGTTAAGTCAGTGAGATGGAATGTTCATTGCACATGAACATTCCATCTCACCTGTTTGTGAATAGACCCTAAGCCTTATTGTCTTGTTAGTTTTATATACTGTATATACTATTCTCCATTAACCTGTTGATGCTCTTTACGTATTATTATATCTCCTCTATCTCATCCTCAGAGCTAAAGATCAGTTAGCAGTTTTATCTTGTAAACTGGAAGCTATTTTATTCTCTGGACACTCTGTATAATGTGTATGTCCTTCTGGAGATCCGGTCTCCACTGCTGCATGAAACTCCTTATTACACTCCATCTGGCTTCCTGTTTATTGTGGGCACTTGTTTGTGCCCACAGTAAACACAAAGGGGGTCTATTTACCAAACAATGAATTGACAAGCGAACTGCAAAAATCAGACATTATAATCAGAGATGGAAAGATGGGCAAGGTGGAGAATGTTTCCTGATTTTTACAGTTCACTTCACCGTTGTTCAGTTTAGTCAATAAACCCCCAAATCAGCTTCCCGGGGTGTTCAGCCATGTCGCTTCCACATTCTAGAACTCTCTCTCGCTCAAACAAAGCTGAATCAATACAGACCCCGGGTCTTTAATCGCCATTCAATCTGAAACGCTCAGTTCAAGCGTGTTTGTATTTGTAAAGCTGTGTGAGTCTTAGAGACAGAAAAACACTATTATTATATTATTTATTAATATTCAAGCCATTGTCGGCTGTATGGAAATGAGGCTGTTTACCATAAATCAAAGGTTCAACGCATGCCAGGTGTTTCTACGTTTCTGAAAGAGTAGATAGATGGTAGCACACGAAACAAGATAATATTAGACGATATACAATATGGTGCCACACCCCAGGCCCGTCCTCACAGGCACAAAATATACTACAAAAAGGGGTTGGAGGCACACACACAAATGATAAATAAAAATGAATACACTGACACTGTTCAGGTTTGTATAAAAACCAACACACAGTGTATATAAATCAAGAAAAAATGCACAAATACAATACAAAAATATAACGAACAATATCATAAACGGACAGAAGAGCGGACACTTACAGGTGTTGGAAGCCCCAACGTTTCACCAGAAAGGCTTTCATTTACCGCCATTTTCTTAATTAACGGGGGGTCATTGCATCTACCCAATGTATAGTGAGCGTATACACAGGTCACTATAGGGAATTCATGTAGATCACTATACAAATGTCACTATTTTGCGCAGCATTGTTGAATTGCAGTACCCCAAACTGTGTACCCCCCATTGTGGCAACAGGAATGACACAAGTGCGGGGTGTCATGCTCCCCTGATGGGAAGCTTTCTCCCCGGTGTTATCTCTAGAACATTCAGTATTAGCTGCAGATTTATTTCCCTGACTTTTGGTGCTATGGAGATACATTAAAGTGCAGGAATAACATCACAGTAACTCTGTGATTGCTGGTGAGATCTACACAATACAGGAGATTCCCTATAACACTAGTGGGTATTGGAATGTGCAGAATAATAGAACGTGTCTCAGTAGCTTGTCTGTGCACTGTTTGCATTTGTTTATGTTTCTATATATATGGTGACAATGTCCTATGCCCACGTGTAATGATGATGGAGTTGGAGCATCTCCCTGGGCAGACAACTCTCCTCCATGTCCACCACTGTCCCTTCTGGTTTAGCATTTCTGATTCCTTAATTATCCCCTTCTGCACACGCTCATGGTGCCTGCCCCATGCTGCCGAGAACCGTAACACTGTTATAACAACCTTTTGCACCTATACAATGATCTATATAATGCTCCATATGTTACACAATCAGCAGGAACATTACAATGGTATCCATGGTGATTGTTCTATTGATGCAATTTAGTCATAACCTTTGCACATAAACAGTGAATCGTTCATTGTGCCTCACAGTTTTATTCTATTCCCTTTCAGACAATGTGATGGATTTAGGCTTGACCAACGAGAAGAACTCACAAGACCTGTCCTACACGGGCACCTTCCAGCCAGGCAACAAGACGGTGACGTATTTGGGCAAATTCTCCTTTGACTCGCCCTCCAACTGGTGCCAGGAGAACATCATCAGCTTGATGAGTGCAGGCATCCTTGGAGTGCCAACGTCTCAAGCAGCCAGTGGTGGAGGAGGAGGCGCCAGTGGTGGAAGTGGTAACATCATGGGACAAAGTCAAAGTGACGTAGAATCCATGTTCCATGGCTTGCCACCCTATGCCAGCTGTGGAGACCTGTACCATGATCAGGTTGGCTTCCAAGGAGGAGGTATGAACTCGTACCCTTCCCAGGACTACTCGTCTGGCAAGCAGAGTCTAGATTCTAGTGTCTTTCCAATGATACCAGACTACAATATTTTCCACCATAATACAGAGATGCCCCCAGTGGACCAGAAGCCCTTCCAAAATATGGAGGCCATGCGGGTCAACCCACCGCCCATAACCCCCCTGGAGACCATCAAGGCATTTAAAGAGAAGCAGGTATTACCTAACTTCGGGGGTATGAGCCACCAGCCACCCCTCCAACTCAAACCTATCCGTCCACGAAAATACCCAAACCGCCCTAGCAAGACTCCTCTCCATGAGCGGCCCCATGCCTGCCCTGCCGAGGGCTGTGACCGGCGGTTCTCGCGTTCCGACGAGCTGACCCGCCACCTGCGTATCCACACGGGGCACAAACCCTTTCAGTGCCGAATCTGCATGAGGAGCTTCAGCCGTTCCGATCACCTCACCACCCATATCCGCACCCACACTGGGGAAAAGCCCTTTGCCTGTGATTTCTGTGGACGCAAGTTTGCGCGAAGCGACGAAAGAAAACGACACGCCAAGATCCACCTAAAACAGAAGGACAAGAAAGGAGGGGACAAGGCAGTGTGCTCTCCCTCAGTGGCGGGGGCACCTGCTGTTACCACCTGTGCTTGAAGAGCCTTGTTTTTTGAGAGATGGTGACTCTGTGAAATGCTGCTCTGCTTGTCATCACTGTTTGCACCTATTTTCATGTCCCTGGCTTCCCAGGCCATCCTGCATTATCTCCATAACCCTTCCCTTAAGATTAACCTGCAGAGCATCACTCCATCCTTCTATTACCTGCACAAACAGTACACTGTCCATTCCCCCTGCTAGCTGGACCTACAGAGCATTACTCAGTTGCACATATGCTTCTATGGCTAAAGACCTGCCCAGACCGTTTAGTTCTCATTGCTCCAACCTGCACCTGAAGAAGACATCACCATCTCACGCTCATCTGGCTTCACCTGCTTGGCGATGCTTCACATTCCATCTTACATTATGATACCTACAGAGCATCTCTGGCTTCCTACCTCCACACTGCGTACTAGCCTCACTCCATGTATCTGCCCACTCTAAACATTCAGGAGAGACGTGGGACCCCAGGCTTGCAGGAAGCTTTAGAGTCTGACGTTTAAATATTAACTTGACCGTAAAAGGTCCTGGGGTCCCGTACTTGCTGCTTGGTTACTATAATCTGCTGCTTTTTCCAAATGTTACACCCCAGTGTGCCTGCCGCCCTACCTTCTCATCCCTCCTCCGAACAGCACTATTCTGTTTCTTCAGCCTTTCCTGGGTGCAGCTTTATTAGACTATTTTTCACGTCAACGTTTCTTTTCTGCTGAAAATAGTGATATCCTGTCTGCATCTTTCTATCTGTTAATCTCGCCATCTTTATCTATGTCCCCCCCACTATCCTTTCTCCATCCTACTCCTATTAATCTCTCATTTTAATAGCCATTTATGTCCCTTCTCTGTAATATTGGGGTCTATTCAATGACCTGAGTTAATTTAACTCACGGCACTGAATAGCATAGACTGCAATGGAAAAATCTGAGTTCTAAGTGATATTTTACATCATTGAATCGGGCCTATTGTCTCTTAATTGCACCCCTGTTGTTCCATTGAATTTCACCCCTATTATTCCCTTTATTACCTCCCCAATCATTGTTCTTGGTCCATTGCTCCCTATTCTCTATATTAATCAATGTCCCTCACTCATTCTCAATGTATTATTTTGTCACACTCCATCCTTGGATCCTTCCATATTTAGCTCTATTAATCCCTCCCTCCATTTCTCACTTTACCCCTCTCTCATATGTTTATTCTTTCTCCACAGCAGTCCCTCTCTCACTCTCTCTCTCTCTTGCTTCTACATTCCCTCCTCCTTCTCCGTTCTCTCTCTTGTTCCTGATCTACCCTGCTTTTCCTTTCAACGTCTGTCGCACAATTTTATTAGGGAGGAATAAAAAAAACAACTACAGCTTGAAACCCTGTGTGCATGTGGGGTGTGTACATGTGTGTACAAACCTGCATCCACTCACAATAAGCTGCGTGTATATTACATGCTATCTACCCGAGGGGTATTATAGAATGCAAAGCACAGTACCAGTAACTCATTGAAAACAGCATTATATACGGGTAATGGGACAAAAAACATGGAGGCAACAAATTGAAAGCCTTTATTTTATGCTAAACAGTGGTGGTCACCTGCTACTGATGATGTCATAACCCATGCAAATGATATCACAACATGCTAAGCATCATGTCTTTAACCTAACTCGTAGCTCCCCAACTTCTCCGTGCCTAACTAGAATAGAATGTCTTCAAGAGAGGGCCTACTATATAACCTATAGTTATTTCGAAAGGGGTAATGAGTGTGTGAATATTTCAGACATTACTAGACCCTATGCCACAACCTATGTACTGTACACTTGTAAAGTACTAGTGCAACCTAATGACTGGCTGAGCCTCATGGGATATGTAGTTCCTAAAACATCCAAGCTTAGCAATCACTGTACTAGCAATTTCACATTGCTGTTTCCCTTCATTGCCCATTACCTGTGAAGTATAAGACACACATACAAATGCTGGGCTATTCATTTGCATTGTTGATGTGCATATGGATGTTTTTGGGGATTAGGGCTATACTAGAGTTGGAGGTGAATGAAGTAAGATGGTATCTCTTGAGTGGAGTGGAAGGAGTTGGTTTTTACCTATTACCAGGTTACTAGTCTGTTTACAGGAGACAGTTTTCTCCCATAATCTTCCTTTGTAATTATTTTCCTTTCATCAAATATTAATTTTCAATCTTCTCCTGTCGTTTCCCTCCTTCCCAGTATCTCCACCTATGCACCTCGGCCTGCCCTGACCTTTACTCCTACACCGCCGGATTTCCCCAGTAAGCAAGGCATACAGTGTCCGAGACACTGCTGGCTGCCTGTATTGCTGCTAATAATTGAAATGTTAGCTTCCAGTGTTATGGATCTATCTGTGTGTGTGCAGCCTTCAATTTTACCTCTATTATGTTCTGGGCGGCTGGACCAATCGCATGGCAGTACCTTTGGTCAGGGACAGATTGATGCTTAGAGGCAACTCTGGCCTTTTCATCCCCTTCTCTCTATTGCCTCCGTCTGATAACATTTGTATCCATTACTATTTATTTTTATATATCCATCTCGCTCTGTTTTCCTCTCCAAGTATTATTTGTTCCTTCCCGCACCAAATTCTCACATTTATACTAGGACCTGCTCTCTTTTCCTACCTCTACCCATTCATTCTCTCTATCACTCGATCTCTCTCTCTCTCTCTCTGCTGTCTCCGCACCTCTCCTTCCCTCTGATATCCCTGTCTGTGCTGCTACCTTTCTCTTTAGAACATGACATGTGTTTGTCAGTTTGAGCTGAGGGGGTGGAGGGGTAGATTTCGGGGTGATCCTTCCCACCTTCCCCCATCCCTCTCTCTTGCACGTCTCTGCATGACAGTCAGGGCTAAAAATTAACTTGGTTTTCATTTTTTGGGGATAAATCTTTTTTGCTGCTATGTTATAATACACAACTGCACAAAAATAACAATGAATGCTGATTAACCCCTCTACTGCCGGCACAGAAATGTAGCATTAGATGCTGTTCCACATTACACCGCTTTTCATATATAACTGAACTGCAGTTTATCCGTATACATTTCAGACCCAAATACACATAGTAAATAAACATGGGTAAACTGTGATAAACTGACAAGGGAACTGCAAAAATCAGACATTAATAGTCGAGTTGGAAAGATGGCTAAGTTGGAGAATTTATTTACATCTATTAATGCCTGATACTCAGTGAATTAAACATATAAAGTGGATCAGTACTTACACATCTTCCAGTATTATCCACCAATGAGTCATAGGGACCCACATTAAAGAAACATTCACCCAAAATGGTGGAAAATGCACATCTGATCATTACATACATTCCATTTCCTGTCTACCTACATGGAAACGTTCACTGCAGTGCTTCCTATGAACACACTGTGCTTCCTACTGATATGCACTTACTAAAGTATAGACACAAACTGCACTTCCTATTGGCATGAACTGCACTTCCTGTTGGCACAACTGCACTTCCTATGGACATACACTGCACTTCCTGTTGGTATAGATTGCACTCCTTAACCACATCCACTGCACTTTTGTATGGGCAATACTGGCATGCAGTGACCTGCACTTCTTTCCTACACTACCTGCCCTTGGCTTATATGCACTATTTTGCCCTCAAAGCACTTCTTGAGCTGTCTGCGTACGCTACATTTTTCTGTGTACACAGCTATTTGTGTGTACCCTCCTCTCTACGTCTCAGCTGCTGCTCTATATCCTAATATACTGTAGTGTGTATTATGCTTTTTGTTTTTGGGATCTAAGCTGCGTGTACACCTTGCACGCTGGCAGTGAAGGGGTTAATGGCAATGTACAGTTTCCTATTTTTTATGTCTGCATGTAACCATCTACGAGCCGTCTGTTGGCCCAGACAAGGGTCAAACAGTGCAAGGGGCGGTTGACATTTCTACTTCCCTACCAAGATGTATGATGATAACGTCCTATATTTATATGCTGGTCATTCAAATGTTGCAATGTATAGTGTCCCTATACACTGATAATGCACATGTTGCACTATAGAATGATGATGAGTATGTCTCTAAATGTTCCACGAACCCACTGCTGTGTATAATGACACTGAGTATCTTTATACAACACAAAAGGCCATGCTGCACTGTATAATGATGCTGGGTATCCTTACACGCCGAGAATGAAAGAAAAAACAACTGAAAATGATTCTAAGCATTTGTACAAATTTATAAACAAACATCCTGCTCTGTATAATGATGCTGAGTATCTTCATACACTGATAATTAGCATGCTGCTCTGTATAATGATGCTGAGTATCTTCATACTCTGATAATTAGCATGCTGCACTGTATAATGATGCTGAGTATCTTCATACACTGATAATTAGGATGCTGCACTGTATAATGATGCTGAGTATCTTCGTACACTGATAATTAGCATGCTGCAGTGTATAATGATGCTGAGTATCTTCGTACACTGATAATTAGCATGCTGCACTGTATAATGATGCTGAGCATCTTTGTACACTGATAATTAGCATGCTGCACTGTATAATGATGCTGAGTATCTTCATACACTGATAATTAGGATGCTGCACTGTATAATGATGCTGAGTATCTTCATACACTGATAATTAGCATGCTGCTCTGTATAATGACGCTGAGT
Source organism: Pelodytes ibericus (assembly GCA_036172795.1). Lineage (NCBI taxonomy): Eukaryota > Metazoa > Chordata > Amphibia > Anura > Pelodytidae > Pelodytes > Pelodytes ibericus. The sequence goes on along the minus strand of CM069858.1, from coordinate 201,946,242 downwards.
ATCTTCATACACTGATAATTAGGATGCTGCACTGTATAATGATGCTGAGTATCTTCGTACACTGATAATTAGCATGCTGCACTGTATAATGATGCTGAGTATCTTCGTACACTGATAATTAGCATGCTGCACTGTATAATGATGCTGAGTATCTTTGTACACTGATAATTAGCATGCTGCACTGTATAATGATGCTGAGTATCTTCATACACTGATAATTAGCATGCTGCACTGTATAATGATGCTGAGTATCTTTATACACTGATAATTAGCATGCTGCACTGTATAATGATGCTGAGCATCTTTATATACTGATTGTGAGCATGTTGCGCTGTATAATTATACCGAGTATCCCTTTGTACAGTAACATGCTGTAATGTATAATGATGCTGAGAATCTGTAGATGTTAATAATGCATTTATATAATAATACTGATCATCTTTTATATGCTAAGAAATACAAGTGATAGTTGTTTGTTACTATTGAGATGAGAAAGAAGTGCGAGATGGACCTGCTGCTTTTGTGAAGAGAGAGGTTTTTTTCCCCCCCACCAAAATGGCGGTCATTTTAATACACGCTTATTTTTTTTGTACAAAGTTGTATAAAAGTGAAAGCAGATGTCTTATATATTTTGTGGCTGTTTATATTCCCAGAGAGATTTCTATGTACCTTATAATAAGGTGAAAAAATATATATATATATTTACAGTAACCCTGACTTAACGTGTTCTCTGACAGAAAGACCTGCGATATAAACCCACTGACTGGGAAGGGGTTAATATAATGCAGATACGTCTGTCAGACTTTCCCCCTATTTGTAACGTGGATATGTCAGGCTAATATAAAAAATAATTTGAGCCGGGGGCCGGTTAAATGGCGTCCATTTGTGTGTCTTTACTATTATTTGGTTGCGGTGGCGGTGATGTTGTATGGGTGAGTGCTTTTACAGGATGCCAGCGCCAGCATTCAAGTGAAGGAGTGGCTTTGGCGAATGGGTGAAAAGTGGCCTTGAAGCCACAAAGCAGAGGTGTCCATAAACCGCGATATAAAAAAAAAATGGGGATGCGGTTCCACTGACTGCGCATCTATCAGCTGGATTTTGTTTCCATTTAATTTGATTACTAGCTGCCTGAATTAAAATTAGATTCATGTTGGGGTGCAATCGGGAATTGCTAAGAAAAATGCCTGTCTTCCTCCCCTTTCTGCAACATCAGCACCCCAGCCTGTGCTTCCAAACCATTAGCCAGTGCTAAATGCTGCTATACATTGCCCAGCTTCCCTTATCCATTTTTAGGTTCATTCACTGAGCCAGTGCTAGGTGAGTAATCAGGCAGGCAGAAGTGTTTCTATATAGAATCTCCACAGATCTCTGAAGGGCTGAGACTCTGAGCAGTTGGTTAAAACATTATCTGCTTCACTGTTCACAGTAAAAAGTACAGTGTCCAGAAAAACTGATTAATGCTGCATTGTGTAAAGAAACAGATCTGTCTTTTTGGAGTTTTCTCAACAAGTCATATGTCCCTAAAAAGTTGGAGTAGCTGTTGCTGCTGTAACAACCATCCTGGCTTTATCCCCAAGCACTCCTTTTTGCCCCTCTTCATTTAATACGCACTTGTGGTATCATACTGAATACTGTTAGGTGAAATGGCGTTACCTTATGCTAGGGAGACTAGCCAACTTCTGTTACATCACACAAAGCTGGCAAAAACCATATCCCTACATTCTAAGCACTTTAAATAGTTGAGTTCAACAGAGAGGCTGATTCCACAATTATTCTTATTAAAGTAACTCAGCCAAACATTATCAGCCCAACATTTTTTTTACTGTGAATGTACAAGTTAAAATGATCTATATGTTGTGTTAGGATTTCAAGCAACTGCTAAGTTAGGAGAAAATTATATGTACGTGCTCTCTCCGATGGCCCCGGTAAAGTTATTTTAATTGTAATTCTACTACTTTTTAAATAGTATTAAATGATTTTAGAAAATTTGACAGGACAAGTGGCAAAAATCAGCATTGAAAAATGCAAGGTTGTGCAATTGGAAAAAACTTTCTATACAGTAACTTTGCAACACTGATCAATCCCACATACACATTTGCAAAGGTCAGTATGCTATAAGAATGTATATTTTGCGGGGGGGGGGGGGGGGGTTCTATTTATTTCTTTTTATATCCAGTATAAAACCAAACCTTGAATGAGCAGTACAATTTTTGGCACATGTTGTTAGACAAGAATTAAGAGCGAACATTTCACAAACGGCAAACAAAATTAATAAAGGTAATAAAGAGTATAGGACTTGCAAAGGGGCACCTGTTAGTAGATATACATTTTCATTTTTTTTTTTTAATTTTCTATTTCAGTTTATGTCGCTCAATGACCAGAGATAAATGAACTCAGGTCACTGAATACAGCCCAGTAATTCTACAGAAACATATTCTCAGTAAGTACAATTGAAACCTCTTTTAAAATCTGTTTAAGTAGGAGGCTAGGACAAAAGTGTAAAAGTCCCTAAATATTTGAAACCATTTGGGAAGCAATAAACATGTAATCATAATCATGAGATACAACATGAAAGTCTAAAATTTATAGGGGAAAAAAATACATTTTTATCTGGAAGTGCATTGGGTCAGTTCACTAAAATTCAAGTTAGTTTGTACGTGGTTGAGTTTGGAGGTTGAATTTGACTTAGTTTAAAAACTATTCAATAAAATAAATTTGCTCTCCCTTCCCCAACTCGACAACGACCAACTCGGCCTCCCATCTCAAATCTCAAACGTGATATTCACTAAAAAGTGGGAGTTCGATTTGAAAGGTGAGTTGGACTCTGATACCTAATTCACCTTGTGCAACTCACCACCGATAAAAGTGAGAGTAGCACTAAAAAGATTGCGGGTCCCGCACCCATTAAAAAAAAGTCTAGACATTGGAGATTTCGGTCTTAAAACCAGCTGAGCTCTACCCATGTCCTGAAGAGTGGGACAGAGGTAGAGCTCGGTGGGACAGTGGAATTACCCCCAAATTTGGACAGTTGGGAGGCATGCAAATGCATGAGTTAAGCGTAAAATGTGTTTTAAATGCATCTGTGGTGTCGCCTTTTTATGACATCACCTGTGGCATCAAATACAAATGAACTAACTACTTTTCCTTGGGAAATGTGTAATTTGCATATCAAGCCACAGGTGATGTCATAAACAGGACAGACACATTTAAAACGCTTATTTTTTTAAATTTATCTATTTCCATGCAATTCTGCTAACACATTGGGGGTTATATATAAAGGTGGTTCCATCAGAAATGTAGCGCAATTGCGCCATTCATTCTTGTCTCCTCCTAGGTACAAAATTATTTCTGTCATAAAAGAAGCCATTGTGCTCCAGCTGTGCCAAATTAAAGCGATCTAATTATTGTCTAAGAATTCTTTCACAGACTATGTAATAAAAGAAGTTTCAAAATTGCGCCTATAAAACAATTGCGCCGCGAATACAAAGTCACAGTTTTGCCCCCTTTTTTCTAATGTATAAGCCGTTTCATACATACCATACAGACGCAAGAGCAAAAAACACTTTTCATCATCATATTTTTTTTACTTTTCAATTCTTTATTCCAATATCAGAGCATACAGCTATTTCACATAGATGAAACATATTATTAGTTGTATATACATTTAAAAATGATTGTTAGTTTAGAAAGACAAAAACATAAAAACACACAGGACATCCGAATGTTATTGATGGAGCGCGACCCCTAGCAGTGAGTTGGACTCAATATATTGATATTTAGCTATACTACTCTCCCACTTCCTTAGGTCTTCTTCTTATAATTTATCTATCCAAGTTTGACGACTGATCCACTTTCTCCTGTTACCTCCCTATTGTCTGAAGACCCTCGCCTCCATTTTCTACTGATAGGAGACTTGAATGGCAATTATATCCCGTGTAATCTACTTTTCATAATATTTTATTCTCTATGTTCACAGTACAAATGATAGTTAGGACATAGAGTCCATTTAATAGACTAAGAAATAAATGAGAACATATGAAAAGCACAGACCGTGGTCTGGTTGAAACCCTCGCTGGTTCCTCTATGTCACATCACCCTCATGAAACAGAGTACAGGGAAGTACAAGTGATGGAAGTTTATTTCAGAATGGCAGCTTCACATGGTTTTCCCCACTTGGTGAGATCACCATCTGGTTTCTTTTTTGTCTTTGCCACCTCATCACTCCAAGCGCATAGCCTTGGTTGCAGTGATATCATCACACATTGCCAAAGTGTCCTAGAACAGATTTACTAGCCCACAGACTTGTTAAAGGACAACTGTCTCTAAAACTGAAGTTTTATTTACTTGAAAGACTGAATCTTGTTCAGGGGTTTTAAATAAAAAGGCTTTAATGAAAGATTACATATAAAGTACCGTATTGAGCACTTTTTGTTGTATAGCTCTATCAGGGGGCAGACATGTTGTTTAGAATCTTGGGTCAGACAAATGAAGATGTGAGCCATCTGACCCAAGATGTCTGCTCCCTGGCAGAGCTAAGAGGGCTCAATATGGTAGTTTATTATCTTCTTTCAAAAAGTATTTCCATTCAAATGATTTGATGCACTCTTTCAATTAAACAGAACTTAATGTTTTGCCGACTGTTGTCCTTTAATTGGCGAATGAATAATTGGTTTGTGTACTGATTCATATTGTAATAACACACCATTAAGGTTTCTGGCACACAGGTCAGTAATGTTACTAATGTGTACCTATGCAATGAAACAACCGTGATAGTGGCATACAATATATACTACAGATGTATAGAGTGTCCAGAGTCAGGAAAATGATACAAAAAGTTGTTTATGTTATCTTGTCCTTGTCATATTGGGGCTGTTCAACAGGTCGGAAAACAATTTCACAAGGTCGCACAATGTGCTGGAATGTTGGCGGGTATGCCAGTGGTTAAAGGGGAATCCAAGAAAAGTGTGGAGATTGGAGACAATAAGAAGAATAAACAAAATGAGTCAAAATCCCAGAGAAACTACAAAAAGGAAAACAGCCAGTACAAGGCAATAATCAAGCAACCTCCGCTTGGCTTGAGGACCTTTAAATTCCGCATTGTATAAAGCGCATGCACAGCAAGGGATCATGGGAGGTGGCAAGTTACTAAGAGAGATCCACCATGCATGCACCCATATATCCCTAAACACGCCCCTCAATAAGACAGAGGAGAGAGGCACAGCGAGCAAGCTATTCAAACACATCCACGCACAAATTAGTAGGTACTTAAATGTGTAATTGGGCGTTGTGTCGGCTGTTGTAAGAAGATAATTCCATCTCATACTATAGTAAGAGCAGTGCTCTGTATGACATGCCTACTAAATGTACTTCCATGAGATGCAATCTGTTCATTTCAGTGATTAGCCGACATCTTGTCACTGATTTAATTTGATAACAGATTTAACTAATGGCACAAAAAACAAATGCTGTCTGCACTTCTCACCATAATACAATTGTCAGCAATTGTGTGAACACAGTATAAATGAGAGGTTTTGGTTATACTGATTGGCCAAGGCATATTTAAGCTTACCCACCACGTCAAGGAACACTCTCAACAAGGCGAGACCCAACCTTACCTACTATGTATTGGACAAACAATACTAATGGACCAGGTTACCGTGGGCCGGATGGGGCCCTCAAGGCCATCTGCCTGACAAAGGTTCTTTTTTATTTCATATTGTGAAGTTAATAATGTCTGCTCTCACATTGTCCATGACCTTCCACATTGAAAACGTGGATAACACTGGACTACGTAAAGGGTGACAATGTTAGAAATACAGGAAACCAGTGGAGTCAAAGGGAGATATTCACTAAAAGTGAGAGGCAGATGAGTTGGGGTGAGATTAACATTATGCACTGTACAGGGACAAACTGTTATCTTTCGTGATGCAGGATAAGCACCAGACACTCTCCGACAGAGAAGACAGCTAGTGTTTGGTTGTGTCGCAGATGGTAAACCACCAAGTACTTCGCTGCCCCACACACAGTAACAGTAAAGGAGAGGAGGATATTCTGCAAAATACATTATACTCTCTTCTTACCGGAGAAACTCACTGGGGTTGGACCATTAGAAGTATAGTTGAAGTGCTAATAATAGTTTCTGTAACAGGACGCCAAGAGCTGTGAAGTCTCTTACCCGTTGTATGATCCAGACGATTCCTCCTCAGGTCCTGGTCAGCACAAAGTCTCTCAAACGGACTATAATCACTCTCAGCCGCGCTCAGTATTCCCCCAACATAACGGACAAGAAACATAGAATGTGTCGGCAGATAAGAACCATTCGGTCCATCTAGTCTGCCCAATATTTCTGAATATTTTTATTAGTCCCCCATTCCCGGTCTTATAGCTAGGATAGCCTTGTGTCTATCCCACGCATGCTTAAAATCCTTGACTGTGTTTACCTCTACCACTTCTGCTGGAAGGCTATTACATACATCCACTACCCTCTCAGTAAAGTAATACTTCCTGATATTACTTTTAAATCGTTGCCCCTCTAATTTAAGACTATGTCCTCTAGTTGTGGTAGTTTTTCTTCTTTTAAATATACTCTCTTCCTTTACTGTGTTGATTCCCTTTATGTATTTAAATGTTTCTATCATATCCCCCCTGTTACGTCTTTCCTCCAAGCTATACATGTTAAGATGCTTTAACCTTTCCTGGTAAGTTTTATCCTTCAACCCATGAACCAGTTTAGTAGCCCTTCTCTGAACTCTCTCCAAAGTATCAATATCCTTCTGGAGATACGGTCTCCAGTACTGCGGTCTCCAGTACTGCGTACAATACTCCAAGTGAGGTCTCACCAGTGCTCTGTACAATGGCATGAGCACTTCCTTCTTTCTACTGCTAACACCTCTCCCTATGCAATTTACTCCTAAATCCCTTTCCTCAGATGTTGAGGTTAGGACTGTACCAAATAGTCTATATTCTGCTTTTGGGTTTTTACGCCCAAGATGCATAATCTTGCACTTGTCCACATTAAATGTCAGTTGCCATAGCTCTGACCATTTTTCTAGTTTAGCTAAATCATTTGCCATTTGGCTTATCCCTCCATGAACATCAACCCGGCTGCAAATCATTGTATCATCAGCAAAAAAAGACATACTTTGCCAACAAGACCTTCTGCAATATCGCTAATAAAAATATTAAAGAGAATGGGTCCAAGTACAGATCCCTGACGTACCCCACTAGTAACAAGACCTTGCATCGAATATACTCCATTGACTACAACCCTCTGTTGCCTGTCACTCAGCCATTGTCTAATCCATTCAACAATATTGAAATCCAAACTTAAAGATTTCAGTTTATTGATAAGCCTTCTATGTGCGACAGTGTCAAAAGCCTTACTGAAATCTAGGGAAGCAATGTCTCCTGCACCACCCTGATCTATTATTTTAGTAACCCAATCAAAAAAATCAATAAGATTAGTTTGGCATGATCTCCCTGAAGTAAACCCGTGTTGTCTCTGATCTTGAAATCCAAGCGACTTTAGATGTTTAACAATCCTATTCTTTAACAAGGTTTCCATTATTTTCCCCACTACTGAAGTAAGACTTACTGGTCTATAGTTGCCAGCCTCCTCCCTACTACCTTTCTTGTGAATGGGCACAACATTAGCTAATTTCCAATCTTCTGGAACTACTCCCGTTAACAATGATTGGTTAAATAAATCTGTTAACGGTTTTGCTAGTACACCACTAAGTTCTTTTAATAATTTTGGATGTATCCCATCAGGTCCCATCAATCTATTTGTCTTTACTTTAGACAGCTGAAGTAAAACTTCTTCCTCTATAAACTTACATGCATCAAAAGACTCATTAGTCTTTTTCCCTAAATGAGGTCCCTCACCCTCATTTTCATTTGTAAAAACTGAACAAAAATATTCATTAAGGCAGTCTGCTAAGCCTTTATCCTCTTCTACATAGCATCCTTCTTTTGTTTTTAATCTAACTAATCCTTGTTTTACTTTCCTTTTCTCATTTATGTATCTAAAAATGTTTTATCCCCCTTTTTCACTGATTGGTCTATAGTCTCTTATGTGTGTGCTTTGGAAGCTCTTATAGCTTGCTTTGCCTCTTTCTGCCTACTCTTTTAGATCTTTCTATCTTCCTCACTCTGAGTATTTTTATAATTACTAAATCCTAGCTTTTTATTTTTTACTATTTTAGCCACCTCTGCAGAGTACCACAGTGGTTTCTTCAATTTTTTGCTCTTACTGACAAGCCTAATGCAATTTTATGTTGCCTTCAGTAGTGCAACTTTTAGATAATCCCATTTCTCCTGGACTCCATTTGAATTGCTCCAGTCTGATAATGACTCCTTTACACATAATCTAATTTTAGAAAAGTCTGTTTTTCTAAAATCTAAAACTTTTGTTTTTGTGTGGTGTGACTGCGTCACTGTTCTTATATTAAACCACACTGTCTGGTGATCACTAGATCCTAAACTTTCACCTACAGTAATATCTGATAACAAATCTCCATTTGTGAACACTAAATCTAATATGGCCTGCTTTCGAGTTGACGAGGCCGGTCTGCTGACGAGGCCGGTCTTGTTAAACAAAAAAAGAGCCCAGTTTATTTAGTAACACACATACAGTATTTATACATTACAAGATCAGATACAAATAGATTCAACAATGACATTTAAACAGTTTAACTCTGTCTGTTGAAGGGACACTAAACCTTACTTTTCACTTGTGCTTCTAATATAGAAGCACAAGTGAAATGTCCGTTGTTCCTATTGTGAGGATGAACTGGCGTGTACTTTTGATTTTGACCGACAGCCGCCATGCTTCCATAGGAGGAAAGAAACAAGGGTTAAACAAGGTGGAATGTTCCTTTAACGGAAGTCTGTTAGGGGGCCAGTGATTACAGCTCTTCTAGGAGCTTTTGGCTTCTGACACAGACAAGGTCCGTAGTCTCTTGGCAGGAGGCCGGCCCCCTGTGCCCGCCAGGGGTAAGAGTCACGGTGGGCACCGTGACAGTTTCTTTTAACTTTTACTTCACTAATAGAAGCAAAAGTTAAAAGCCTTTTGGCACCTGCCTATAGTAAAACTGCCAGGCATCTTTATGGTTTATAGCAAAAAAGCAGAATGGCGCGAAATAGTGGGTACCTTAAGTTAAAAGACACACGAAAAAACAATAATGGTGCAATATTGTGAAACACCAATTGTATAAACACAGGTGGTGATGTATACACTCACAAGAGGATTTGTAGAAAACTCATTGGAGATATCGTGCTTTGGTCATAAATTTAATATTATCTGAAAATATAAAATGACAAAACAACATGTGCAGGACCAGACTGATGGTAAAAAATGCAATGGCCCCTGCTAAAAACAAACTCACAGGAAGTATTGATCTAAAGTGCAGAAAGTCCAGGACTGGAACGAAAAACGTGACCTGGATATGGCAAGAGGCAGGATCAGGGAGAAGAACTGCAGCTGCTGAAGTCTCTGTCTCTACGCGTTTCGCCGGAGCTCCAATCACGGCTTCCTCAGGAGCACTTATATTTATCTTTATGGTTTACACTGAGCTCAGCCTCTCAGCGGAGGTAGAGCTTGTTAGATGCTGATTGAGGTCTGTGGGGTCTGACTGTCTCTCTCTGCTAGTGAAGGTGCAGAGTCCTAGTTAAGGTCCTCTCTGCATGTGAAAACAAAGGTCTCTCACTGCACAAGAAGTAAAAGACTATCTACAACAGTCTCAACAATGATGCTTCCATCAGAAGAGAAACTCGTATGTACCTTAAATATGCCAGTTTATCCTCATACTAGTGCCAGGGGGAAAGATAGCAAGAGGGCACAGGAACAATTGTCCCCCAGGATGCTCTTTAACCTGACTCAGTGGGCTGGGGCTGCTTAACTTTTTACCACTATGAGCTACTAAATTGCTTTTGCCCACTGGGTCACAAGTGTCAGGATCGTCACCGTGACATCCAGACTGCCAGACGTGGTCGCCCCAGATGCACCCAGCAGGGGATTTGAACTGTGGTTCTTCTGGACCGTATTCTGCTATTTTGCCTCTGAGCCATTTCAGAACTTTGGAATACTCATGTTTTTGTTTGTATTGCCTGCAGCACTAGGGGGCTGGACTTCACCAAAGGCTCAGACCTGTCAGTAACTCTTCAGCTGAAGCACATACCTAATTAACAAGGTATAAGACACTGCCTCTCCCTAAGAGCAGTGTCAGTTCATTGACTCTGGATTCCTTGTTTGGTTCCTGTTATTTTGACTTCCAGTATTCCTAATCATTTTTGGCTTTTGACCTTGGATTTGTTACCCGTTTATTCTGAATTCTGGCATCCTCTGACCTCTGGCTTTCCCACGAAGATTCTTTTGCTCTTGTCCTTGTCTGTAACTTTACCTGGATATCCTGACCAGCCCCCGTGCACAAACTCACAGGCCACGTGGCTTCTTACCTGGTCACCCTGGTCTGTGTTTGTTTGCAAGGGTGAGCATACATCTCTGCCTAAAAGACTCCCAACAAAGGTAAGCCCTGACAAAACATCTCTTCCTAAAGCACTCCCAGCAAAGGTTTCCCTGACAAATGAACTGACCTAAAAAATGGAGTCTGCAGAGATGTCTCAATTGCTTACCCAGCAAGTATCCGGCCTGGCCCAGACTGTATTGGAGCTGCAGCAAGAAGTTTGTTTTCTTAAAGGCACAGTACGCCCAGCCCTGGAACCTTTTTATCCTGAACCGTTTACAATTATGCCGGAGAGATTTGATGGTAACCGTGCTTCATTCTTATGCTTTAAAGTGGATTGTGAATTGGTGTTTTCCCTGAAACCTCGGACTTATGCTAATGACTTCATAAGGGTCAGAGCAGCTATTAATCTGTTGTCTGGAAAAATTAAACAATGGGCACACAAAATGTTGCAGTCACAGAGTCCTGTCCTTGCTGGATGGGATACTTTCATGACTGCCATGGAAGCACAGTGCAAGACTCCTAGCAAGACCGCTGTGCCTAAATCAACACCACGTCCCAGAGGATCCCAGATTCCCAGAAACAAAGGGAACCTGTATCAATATCACAACCCTGTACTGCCTCCTTATGCTCCTGTTCCTAGGGAGGTCTCAAAGCAACCCTACATTGCTCTTGACTCAGATGAACCTATGGAAATAGGATTGGTCCAGCTCAAGGGGACTTGTGAAGAAAGAGACCGGCGAAGAAACCATGGCCTTTGCTTTTACTGTGGTGAAAGAGGGCACTGGATCTCACTCTGCCCAATTCGCCCACATCGGCCAGAAACCGTTCAAGTTGGGATTATGCTTACCCATCCGGCCAAGTCTACGCCTCTGCCTGAGAAACTCCAAACTCACTGTCAATTTGGTCCACGCTCCGTGACACACGAGAGTACTCAGACCACGGTATTTAATGCAACCTGTGTTCCGCTAGAATCAGCTACCAGCACCCCTGAACAATCTCTACCTCCTGCTCCAGAAACATCTGTACCTCTACCTAAAAAGAATACTGTTCAAGCAAGCACCATCACCACTTCATGTCCAGCCAAAGAAGTTCTACCAGATTATTGCACTTATGCCTCAAATGGCACAGTAGTGTGCAAAACAGAACTAGAGATGTTTGAGAAAGCATTGAAAGAACGAAATGCATCTGCTGTGGGAACATCTAGAGCCAAGGCTACAATAGGTGCTTTGTTTCCAAATGATTTCTTGGAGGAGGACAGTTCTCCTGATCTTGAAAGTGATGAAGAAGAACCTAGTTACGCCCGGAGTGCGTTCTTAAGGGGGAGGTACTGTCAGGATCGTCACCGTGACATCCAGACTGCCAGACGTGGTCGCCCCAGATGCACCCAGCAGGGGATTTGAACTGTGGTTCTTCTGGACCGTATTCTGCTATTTTGCCTCTGAGCCATTTCAGAACTTTGGAATACTCATGTTTTTGTTTGTATTGCCTGCAGCACTAGGGGGCTGGACTTCACCAAAGGCTCAGACCTGTCAGTAACTCTTCAGCTGAAGCACATACCTAATTAACAAGGTATAAGACACTGCCTCTCCCTAAGAGCAGTGTCAGTTCATTGACTCTGGATTCCTTGTTTGGTTCCTGTTATTTTGACTTCCAGTATTCCTAATCATTTTTGGCTTTTGACCTTGGATTTGTTACCCGTTTATTCTGAATTCTGGCATCCTCTGACCTCTGGCTTTCCCACGAAGATTCTTTTGCTCTTGTCCTTGTCTGTAACTTTACCTGGATATCCTGACCAGCCCCCGTGCACAAACTCACAGGCCACGTGGCTTCTTACCTGGTCACCCTGGTCTGTGTTTGTTTGCAAGGGTGAGCATACATCTCTGCCTAAAAGACTCCCAACAAAGGTAAGCCCTGACAAAACATCTCTTCCTAAAGCACTCCCAGCAAAGGTTTCCCTGACAACAAGTTACCAACCCTTCCCTGACTAGGGTCATTCATTTGTGTTTCTATAGAGAACACTCAATATACGCTGATAATCACTGACTGATTTGGGGCACATCAGTGGCCTCCGAGTACATTGACAATTCGAAAATTATAGTCAATTCCACACAGATATCAGCCAAAACCTAATGCAGCAAACATTTGCCCCATATGTACCTAAATAAAGAAATAGGCCTAAAATACCGAAAATAATCTGAAATCCAAACAAAATAAACCAAAGCTCCGTATGAAATAGGCCCAGCTTCAAGAAACTGATACAAAACGTATAAATATGTCAAGACTACCACTTTAGAGCAGGATCTGCACATGGCAGCACACTGCAAAATCAGTTGTGGAAAACAATGGCAAGCCAGGAAGAAGGGCAGGGAGGACCAGAACAGTGGTAGAAAAGAGGGGGGAAGGCAAGGGCAAAACGCTATGCCCTGAATTTTTCGGCAGAGGAGAACATGGCACTAGCGTGCTATGAAGTTGTGCAACTCTACAACTGGGCGATAAGGGCAGCAGCCAAGAAGACAAGGGAGGGAATGACATCTGGTCAAAAGGTTGTGAATTATGTCAGCAAAGTTGGTGGGAACAAATGACTGTTGCTTTGTGATGCCTGCTGTTCAGGGCTGACCACTCCTGCCGATGTATAGGTAATAGAATTGAAGAAGGGTAGAGGGTCGCCTCCATGCAAGTAAAAAAAGAAGAAATGAAGCTCCAAGTAGTTTTCAGTGCAAAAATGTTTTAAATGAAATTAAATTTACAGCAATATAGCTATGACATTTATTCTATTAAAACGTCTATGCACTGAAAACTACTTGGAGCTCTGTGTCTTCATTTTTACTTGCAAAATGGTTAGTACACATGGAAAAGCTGCAAGGCTTTGTGTAGAGAACTGTACCTGTGCAGAGAACGTTAGCTGGGCAGAGGGTGACCAATTAACATGTTAAAACAAATGCTGAAAGTAGCAGGGTTATTGGGTATAGCAGTACATATTAATGGGAGTGTAGTAGCAGATATCTTGTTGGACATGTACAGATAGGTGTGTAGATATGTAGATTTCAATATGGATAGATAGATGTGTATATCATAAGGCTGGATATTTGGATCAGAAATTATATTAGGACATATATGTAGGTAAGTACATGTGAAAGAAGCACTATAAAATCTTTTGTAGTGCCTGATCAGATCAGGAGAATTGCAATGGGAGCATTCCGCCTATCTTAACGTAATTTGGAGCGTGTTTGGGCATGATCGGAGCATGTTGGGTAGCCAAAAATCTGTGGTGAAAATTTCCCAATTCAAATGCCTCCGAAATTGTGAAATTCGACTAAAGTGTCCGACCCGAATCCACTTCCGGACTAATCTGTGTATATTGGGTAAAACCTTTAAATTTGAAGCACAAAGGATAAAAGTGTAGTGGCTCTTTAAGATAGTGAGATGAAATGTTCTAACCTGAAACTCACCTTTACAGTGAATAGCTCCTAAAATAATACTGGTATTGGCTAACAGGAGAGTTTGAGTGCACAAGGTCACTTAGTTCACTTTCTGATTATGGGATGGATTTCCTGTTCTCAGCTGAGTGAAAAAAAAACTAATATTAAAAATATTTTTTTCTTCACCTCCTTCACTCCTGCTCTGCTGTTTAACCAACGTGTATTAATTTAGAGGACAGGGTGAATCAAACATCAGTGAAGTTAGTCACTGAAAATCTGATATGAATATTGAATGTCTGTAAATGTAACCGTAACAGCTTGACTGTTCTGCTATACTGTAAATTTGGAAATAAACCATAGCTATTTCACTTGTGCCAACTTTCCCCCCCATCTCTTCTAAGTAAGTTAATGCAGAAAATAATGTAGCAACATTGTACCAAAATTTTCAACAGCTGATTTGGCCAAATTCCCAGAGTGTTACTATGGCAACTGCTTCCAGAACCTGACTAGGCGCCAATAACTAGTACCACCGCCAGGGATGGTTATTGATGGAGTAATACAAATCCATGGCTCAGTTATACAGGGTTGAAACCTGTTGGTAAACCAGGGTGATACAGACCAGAAAACTACCAAACAGAGCAATCAGTGTTGGAGATCGGCTGGCTGCCCCAGGTGGGGTAAGTGGAGAGGCTTAATAGGGTTAAAGGACATTTGTACTGGGACTTATATCTAAAACAATGGACTCCACCATTACTTTTACACAAATATATTTCATACTTCCTTCTGGGACAGGACATGCCCTAAGAACCTTTGATCAGTTGTGCGTTGATCGGACCAAAAAATGGAGGAAAGACACATTTCAACGCAATAGACTGGATGGACTGTATAAGACATTGCCTTCAGAATATTAGATTAAGCTTTGGGAAGAGCAATAACAATGTTGATTTACCCCAATGTATAAGCAATTGCTCTCTGTTACCTAATGACCAGCTGCCAGATAAGTAGATATTAAAGGACGACTGTGGGCAAACAATGAACTGATTAATTGAAAGATTGCATCCCGTGGAGCTGTTTTCAATAGAAATGCTTTATTGAAAGAATGCAAATAAAGCACCTTATTGAGAGCACTCTGCTCCATACAGACTCTATACGGGGGCGGACATGTTGTTTAAACTTAACTTCACTGTTGTTTTTTAGATCCACATACTAGGTTCCATCTCAGAGTCCCACCTCAGCAGTATATCCAGTAATTGTCAAGAACTATGGATGATATAGGAAGGAGTGGGTTCTGTGGGTATCTCCAACTTGGAAGGTCTGTGGCGCCCAACCCAAAGGCCATTCATTCATTAACGGACCTGCTAATTCTTCATAATGTCACCATTTTCTGAGAACAACTAGGAACACTACTGACCCTCATGCTAAGCAAAGTATAACTTCACCCAACCTCAAGATGCTATCACCGCCATGTGCTTCTTTCGTCTCACTGTTTTAACACAGGAACTCAATGCTCTCAGCACCCTAGACCAATGTAAAAATTGTGCAGGAGGTTGACGTTCCCCACCACTGCCAAATGGTCTCCTTGTCTCTCAGTAATGTCACTGCATTTGTAGGGTGCATATAAAGGCTTCTCAATGGTCTGACGTCCCAGGGCCCCAGTGATGTCATTACAAGGCGTCAACCTGTAAAACGCTACAAGATTGTGCCAAGAGAGTAGCGGCCCTGGAACATATGGGTCTATAAAGTAAACAGTGAACCGAAAAATCGCAATGTAAAAATAGCAGACTTATAGATGCGCTGGCCAGTTTTCCTCTGCATGTGTCAAATCACTTCTTAGTAAATACATTATATTAACTTTTTTATTTATATAGCGCAAACATTTCATGCAGCAGAGAATAGTTTTTCTTGTTTCTCCTCTTTAACTATATTAAATGCCTCAATTCTAAGGTTTCTCTTCTATGCTCTATAACTTGTTGTACTGATGAATACATGTATTATGGAAGCGGCGAGAGCGTACAGAAAGTGAATTAGGAAGAGTGACAAGCCAAAGTGGGGTTATTTATACTAAAAGGCAATATCATCATTATCTACAGATGTATTCATGTTTAGTCCTAGAAAAATATCAGCTGAAATGTTTATAGAAAAAACGTGGCACGTAAAGATATTCCTCTATGTCGCCTCAGAGAACAAAAACGGTTTGAGCAGTAAGAGGAGAAGACGCTGTTGACGGGGAGGGTAGTGAAGTTTGGAAATACACTGCCAAAGGAAATGGTCATAGTCGATACAGTGGCTATTTTAAGACAGAAAGAAACAGACCTATTGTATGTAATTCAACAAATAGAGTTGATTTAGGCTCATAGAACATAAATACACATAAGATTCAAGTGACAGTATCCTGATATTAACATGCCACCCCAACTTGTCCCACGTAGAGCAGGAGCGTTCATTCTGGGAATGAGGTTCTTACCACCAAGTGAACTGTGGAGATTCCGACAGCTACACACTTCCCATGATGTCTCTCAGTCCTCCAACGGTAAGAAATATGAGCTGTGGTGACAACCAAGCTGTTAAAACGATGCTAATTGACTGGCTGAGCATGATGGGAACAGCTGTTCCCATCATGTGTCAGCAGGCTCCTTGTTTGAACAACTACACAAGACTTGTTTGGCAGGATGAACATAAGCAACCGAATGATAAGGAACCAATGTGAATGTGACCCGAACAGGATTTATTTGTTTCTCTTCCAGTTAATCAGTTACATTGATATATATATATATATATATATATATATATATATATATATAATATATCAAACACTGTGCAAATTACCTATGAGTCTGCAGACATCGACCTTCAATCTATTTCTTCATAATCTAGTGTTCAAATTCTTTCCTCATTAACTTTATCAAATGCGTGTGCTCACACACACAGTGTGCTGCTATCTGTTCTACATACAACATGCTATTATTAACAGGTAAAGGGGCTACACAAGCAGGGGGTTGAATTGGAGAACAAGACGCAGTTCTAAGCCCCGTGATTGGCTGGCCACATGCAGGGATGCTGAGATAAACAGACCTGGGTTACCACAGCAACTGAAGCAATTCTTGCAGGAGAGTCAAAATAATCAACATTTGTGTCTACAAAGTGTATAAGTAGAATGTGCGTGCTTCTAAAAAAGCATGGAGGAGGTATAGATATAATGGTATATGTGTAAGTGCATGTGTGGCTATATCTATGGCTCTCTTTGTGTAAAGTTGTAGATATTTCTATGAGTATATCTGTTTTATGTCCAAGAGTCTATGTATTTGAGTTATAATAACATCTATTGCCAGCTGCCAGTTTGGTTAATTTAGAGAACGTGTGCTAAAATGCTTAGCGTCCCCCTCAGGGGCGTTATATGAACAATAGATTATGGTATTTTATCATTTATATTATATTTGTGGATATTTTGTGGCATCTGTAGTATATGTGTTTCTTTTAGGATACCTGTTTGCATCAGCTTTTGTAAATAGATATAAAAACATTTTACCATAAAGAATGAATTAAAAAAAAATTCTGGATATGTGCAAGAGATTGTGGGGTATTTTCCTGGCTGTGTATATGTAAAGGTATGTGGAATTATCTATTGTTTGTGGGTATGTGCATAAAACGTACTGCCTTACAGTACCAGTATTTTTTATGCACACCATAACGAGAGTGTCACATGGACCGTGGAACTGAATTGTGGGGTTGGTAGGGGGGCAACATACACAAGCCACATAGGCCACACAATATTGGATCTCCAGGTGAGACCCATAGACGGCGTGTACCAAGCCATGGGTATGTATGGGTTTATACATCTTATGAGGTGACCTGCAGACCCTGGTGTCTTTGTATTATGAGAAGAGACACCCATTCTGATACTAGCTTTAGGTCCTTCTACTCACTACTAATATGTAACCCTTCCTGTGGCAAGGCAGGATACAGAGATGAGAGATGTTGGGGAAGGGGGGGGGGGGGGGGGTGCTAATCGGGCAGTAAATGTACACTTAGCACTGTGTATGCATTGCATTAAGGCAGCTTGTCACTGGGGTTTGACAGACAGCTACATTAAATATAACCACCTCCCTAAATTTAAAGCTTTGTCTAACAAGTGAATGTAGCACTGGGAGCGGATATTACCATAGTAACTGATTTATATGGGTCCTGAAAGCCTAGTGTTTATTCCTTCCC
This sequence comes from Pelodytes ibericus, assembly GCA_036172795.1. NCBI lineage: Eukaryota > Metazoa > Chordata > Amphibia > Anura > Pelodytidae > Pelodytes > Pelodytes ibericus. Next base: position 201,928,148 of record CM069858.1, on the reverse strand, counting down.
TGATTCCCAGATATTTCTTCACATAATAGCTATACATGTGCAGTTATAATGTACTTCACTTCACATTGTGAGGCAAGGGTTAACTAATACAATGTGTGAATACAGAAAACATGGCTACATCAGCAAGCAGGCCTAAAATCAAGAGAAACACATATAATATGCACTGACCGACCAGAACATTATTACCACCTGCCTAATACTGTGTAGCTCTCATTTCTATGACAATACAAGATGTTAGCAGCAGATCCTTTAAGTCCTGTGAGTTGCGAGGCCTCCATGGACCAGACTTGTGCGTCCAGTAAATGCCATAGATGCTCGATTAGATTGAGATCTGGGGGATTTGGAGGCCAAGTCAAGAATTCCTAAAACCATGTTGTCCTAAAGGCTTGTAGGGCGGCATAGAACGTCCTGTTTCAAATAGCTTGTCACGGCTCGTGGTGATGAGCTTTGTGCGGATCCCGCTGCGGTGACCACTATCAGATGAGGCCATTTTGAGTGGCCTCAGTCTGACATACAAAATGTTGTATTCTTAAATCGAAGAATCGCCAGATTTTGGCAGGGATCCAGATCGGATCTCTGCTTGTATGTTCCTGGTTCCCGATCACGTGCCAGGAACACAAAGACACTGGTTCGTTAAGCAGCATCCTGTGCGAAGGTGTTAAAACAGTGCTTGTGTCATTGTACTGGAGACTGTATCTCCAGAAGGATACGACTCTGTGGAAAAAAGTATTGTGCCACACTTCTTAATGATTGAATGCAGGTGTTTCAATCAGAGGCCATTGCGGCAGGTGTAGAAAGTCAAGCACCTAGCCATGCAGTCTGCTCACAAACATTTGTGGAAAAAATGGGTCGTTCTAAAGTGACTGTCTAGCACCCAAAATGCATGTTCCAAATATTAATGCATATTAATGTGCTTTCAAAGTACTTTGACATGCATGTTTTACATTTTGCATTTCTTAAAATATAAAATACTTACAGCTAGATGGAATTGTGAAATTATATTAGTTTGCAAGAAAGCAGGACTGCCCACACTAGCTGAGTAAAAGGAATTTCCTTTTTTTTGCTGCAGGCACTAATAAGAATAATTTAATGCAAATTAATGAAATTTCCTGTCTCTCTAGTGATGTCATCTGACAATGTGTTGCACTGTGAAGAGGTCCTACTGTGTACAAGTGCAAGGTCACTCAAGAGTCCACACAATGTATTAAATTCGAGGAGCAGGGGAAGTGACTACATGAAACAAAACTTGTCTATATAATCAGTGCTGCCGCACCTGCAGTAAATATGCAGAGTAAAAACTGGGGAGGGCTTGAGTCAAATATTAAAAATGTGATTTATGCAGAATGTCTGCATCAAATCACACTGGATAAAAGGCCTGTGCACTATACAAGCAGTGATCTTCATCTTGCACCAGAGTGAGTTTGGGGACTAGAAAGTCTCTTTCTGAAGAAATCAGCGAATTCGAGCATGGTACTGTGATAGGATGCCACCTTTGCAATAAGTCAGTTCCTGACATTTCATCCCTGCCAGATATTCCACGGTCAGCTGTAGGTAGTATTATTGGAGAGTGGAAGCAGTTAGGAACAGCAGCAACTCAGCCAGCAAGCGGAAGACCATGTTAAGTCACAGATCGGTCCCCTGAGTGCTGAGGCACATGGTACATAAAACATGCGTCAATGTGTTAGACTGCGATGATATATACGTCCCTGTTGGTGTAATGGTCAGGTGTCCCAATACTGTTATCCATTTAGTGTAGATCCTTTGGAGAGAGTTCAGAGAAGGGCTACTAAACTGGTTCATGGATTGCAGGATTAAATTTACCAGGAAAGGTTAAAGCATCTTAACATGTATAGCTTGGAGGAAAGACATAACAGGGGGGATATGATAGAAACGTTTAAATACATAAAGGGAATCAACACAGTAAAGGAAGAGAGTATATTTAAAAGAGGAAAAACTACCACAACAAGAGGACATAGTCTTAAACAAGAGAGGAAAAGATTTAAAAGTAATATCAGGAAGTATTACTTTACTGAGAGCATAGTGGATGCATGGAATAGCCTTCCAGCGGAAGTGGTAGAGGTTAATACAGTGAAGGAGTTTAAACATGCTTAGGATAGGCACAAGACTATCCTAGATATAAGATAAGGCCAGGCACTAATGAAAGTATTCTCTTTTTTGGGGCAGACTAGACAGGCTTAATGATTCTTATCTACCAACACAATTTATGTTCCTGTTTTACATGCACATTACAAAAATGTTAACTGGAGATGTGTAATTTGCATATGGTGATGTAATAAACAGGAGACACCACTGACACATTTAAAACATATCCATTGCATTTGCTTGATATTTTGCTAACACACTGCATAGGTCATACGTCATCATATTTTATTCTCTAGTCCCTTTAAACAGGTGATGGAGCAGAGGGAACAAGTGCATGAATAATAGTCACATAATTAACAGACTGGAAACAGGGAAAACGCTTTAAAGTTCATGTAGCAACCAAGCCTCCTAGTGGTCACATGAGTAAGAGCGCTGGTTCACACTAGGCAGGTCACAGGTCTGTATTCTGTGAGTGATCTGGTGCCTTGTAGCACAGGGACATGTCTTCTCAGAGATCATCTAGGCCAGTAGTTCTCCTCCTGCCTAACCTCAGAACCCACATCAGTCCTTGGTCATGATGTCACGACCCCAAAATAATTTCATTTCCGAAACACTGTCATTAATGCTACAAAAAAACGTGCACAGTATTTCACAATGTATAGATGCACGGTTCAAAACAGGGGGCTGTTCAAAAAACGGGGGCTTCTTCACAACATGAATAGCTCAGTGATTGCAGTGAAAATGAAAGTGTTACTGAGCTAAAAATCAATAAAATAAAACATTTAAACATATGAGACTAATTAGAACTGATGGGAAAGCTAGGGATGCGTTTTGCTCCTGATAAGTGTATATATATATATTTTATCTCACAAAAATTGGTACATTAAACACTCAGTGCTTGTGTATCTGCCACATCAAACTTCACTTGAATTTGGAAATTGTTTCCACAAAATAAACAATGATGCCTCGGCTGTTTCCTAACCCTAGAGGGGTTCCTGGAAGAGATATCAGCAGCCCTATCGAAACAACACCATCCGTTCCTTGACGGACTCGGCTTCCGATGGTGAACGCAGCGTGCGTCACTACGTCATCGTTCCTCCACCCAGTCCAAAGTTAGACTTTTTCATCAAGCCGTAGCACACGTCCGCGAAACATTCCACACCAACTCGCGAGCCACTTTTGGGTCGGCATGCATACATGTAGGTAACATAGATCTTACAACAATGAAAGTCTAGCTCTAGACAAGACCGGCTTCTATCTAAGACTGCAACTTTTTTTTTTATGATGTTATGGGTTCTGTATATATACACAGTCAGGAAAATACAATTAGAGATGTGTGCATCTGAAAAGTGTTCCACTATACCAAAGTCTGCACCTATGGGGTTAATAAGACATTAATAGTTACGCTGCAGCCAACCACTGTCAGTGAACACTGTTCCTAGAACTGTTTAAGAGAGAGAATATAATACCTATACTAATATTAAAATGCTCCCTCTGCATTTTCAGTTGTGGCTGGGTCCAACACGTCTCCATGACCAACACTTGCAAAAAAGGAACACTAAAAAAAAAAAAATACAAGGGATGGTCCTGTGACTATTAGGGGTTTTCTCTCTGAAACAAAAGAAATGTCTCAAATAAATTTGAAATGTAATTCTCAGTCACTTAAAAAAAAGGAGCTTTGACAATGGTGAAGACAATGCCATTTTATTCAGGGTATGTACTATAATAAATACATACTTTATGATTCCAATGGGTCAAAAGAAAAGGGAATTTTTGAGGTCACATGTTTGATTCAGACTACTCTTGTATATATGTGTGTGCATGTATTAGGGTTGCCACCTTTTCTTCAAAAAAATACCGGCCTTGGTACTGTCTCCATAGACTTAACATTGGCCTGATGCCAATTTTTTACCGGCCAGCCGGTAAAATACCGGCCAGGTGGCAACCCTAGCATGTATGTATGTGTATTTGTGTGTGTGTGTGTGTGTATATATATATATATGTATATATATATATATATATATATATATACACACGTGTGCATGTATGTATGTGTATTTGTGTGTGTGTATATATATATATGTATATATATATATATATATATATATATACACACGTGTGCATGTTTGTATGTGCATTTGTGTGTGTGTATATATATATATATGTATATATATACACACGTGTGCATGTTTGTATGTGCATTTGTGTGTGTGTATATATATATATATATATATATATATATATATATATATATCTATAGACACACAAACACACACATACTTTAAGATTAGTCTGAATCAAACACGTGACCTCAAAAATTCCCTTTTCTTTTGACCCATTGGAATCATAAAGTATGTATTTATTATAGTACATACCCTGAATAAAATGGCATTGTCTTCACCATTGTCAAAGCTCCTTTTTTTTAAGAGATTGAGAATTACATTTCAAATTTATTTGAGACATTACTCTTGTCTCTCTCTCTCTCTCTTTTGTGTGTATATATATATATAGTTAGTACTGTGTAAATTAATTTAGAAGTACATTGTATATAAGTGCTGTTGCATAAAATGCCACTGCTGCATTAATGTTGAGCTGTGAATTAGAGTATTACCGTAATTATTGACAACAGATAAAAAGATCCACTAAAAACGTCCTGCAGCTCCTGAGCGAGAGTCAGTGCGCACGCTTACTATCCACGAAAAGCCGTTACCAAGGAGACGCACCCGCACCCTACCATTGGACGCTAGTGAGATGTCGTCACTTCCAGCCAAGGCGTTGCTAAGGGCTCCGACTTCCTAGAAACGGCCAGAAACCCGGAAGTGAGTGGAAAGTGGAATTACCGAGAGAAAGAAACTTAACTACAACTCAGGGGGAAGATGAGCTGGTGAGAACTAAGGGGATAAATGGAGGGGTTGATGTTTTGCTGCAACTATGCGAATATTGTGTGTTTTGTTATTAATACATACATAAATCATCTAATACAGTTCTTATCATTCTTTGGCCGAGTGTTAGGATGACTATAGTCTGCAATGGATTGGGGCGCACTCTAAATCTTTTCCATCATTTTTAATTGATTTAAGTATAGAAAATACATCGTTATATTGTGAGAAGACTTTATCAATTCTAATCACGGAAATAATCATGTACATTGTGTTTGTGTAAAGTCTCAAAGGTCATTTTTTGCTTTTCACATTATTAATCTTTATTAAAGGAACATAGCATGTCGAACTGCCATTTAATATAATCCTAATACCAACTAACTAGTGTTAAAGGAACACTGCACTTTTTTATTTAACCCTTGGTTAAAAAAAAAAAAACATGTCCCGCTAGTTTGGTGTAAACCTGTTGTGTATCTTAATAGATACACGCGGGTTTACTATTTGCTGTGTCAGCGCTCGCACAGCTAGGGTTGCCACCTGGCCGGTATTTTACTGGCAGGCCGGTAAAAAATTGGCATCAGGCCAATGTTAAGTCTATGGAGACAGTACCAAGGCCGGTATTTTTTTGAAGAAAAGGTGGCAACCCTACGCACAGCCAGTCAGAGCGGGGGCTCGCCACGCTCCGACTGCTGAATGCGAGGGTCGCTTGCCTCTCGTTTTTGCATGGGATCAGCGGGCCTGCTGATACCATGCAAAAACGAGGGTCTCTTTCTGCACTAGCAGACCAGAGGGCTGCTGTTAGAGGATAAACTGACATGTACTATCAAATGTACACACCAGTTTATTCTCACACTAGGAACAACTAACATTTCACTTGTGCTTCTATATTAGAAGCACAAGTGAAATATAAAATTCAATATTCCTTTTAAGGATGGAATTGAATAGGCGTTTATATTCAAATTGTGTATCTCAGTCTGGTCCTGCCGAATCATAGGCCACTAAGAAGTTGGTGGTGCCCTCCACACTGGGCAATCAAGCATCTTTGTGCCACAGCAAGACTGGATCTGGAAGCAGGTACACAATTTTTATATGTATTCTATATTATTATTACTATATATAATAATATTAATATTATTATTTACTACCTGGCTTTGCCTGGGATTTAGATTCTTGTCGCTGCTCCTTTGTTCGGTCTATTTCTGTGAGTTTTCAGTTTCAAAAGAATTTCCCATAATTTCCAAATTGTAAGGTTATTCGAGATCACATTGGGGCATATTGTGTAGCTCAAAATTCAGCTTGACCACAAATCTTGGGAAACTTCTGGCCAATTAGCTTTGAAATGTTGCTGTGAAGTTGATGGGTCATTGTTCTACATCACCAGTGATGTCATAATCTCCTTTTGTTCATCCACAATGTCCATACTGTGAGCATCCAGGTCAGTTATGTTGATATCTATAAATATAATTTCTGAATTTTGCATAGGTTCCTCAAAACACAGTGAAGGATTTTAAGCATGCGTGGGATAGGCACAAGGCTATCCTAGATATAAGATAGGGAACTGGGTACTAATAAAAGTATTTCGAAAATTGGGCAGACTAGATGGACCGAATGGTTCTTATCTGCCGACACATTATATGTTTCATATTTTTACTAATACCTTATGCAGTGGGTTTCAAAGGTTCTAAGAGTGGTATGAACAAAAGGAGATTATGACCTCACTGGTGATGTAGAATAATGACCTTTTCAAATTCGCAGTTTATGTGACCTTAAAACTTAATTAACTCATAACTCGAGAAAGAAACAATGTGGTGGTGTTGACCTAGTGATTCCAGAGGCCATCATTCAAGAGCTGTTCCTGCTTTAGACAGACACAAGGATTTTCTGTATGTGTATATATATATATATATATATATATATATATATATATATATATATTTCACTAGTGCTCTGCACAACGGCATGAGCACTTCTACTGCTAATACTTTTATACAACCAAGCATTCTGCTAGCATTTCCTGCTGCTCGATTATATTGTCTACCTACCATTTAAATAATAAATCCCATTCCTCAGTTGAGGCTTTTAGGACTGTGTCAAATATTCTATACTCCACCCTTAGGTTTTTACACCCAAGATGCATTATCTTGCACTTATCCACATGAGATGACAGTTGCTACAGCTCTGATCATTTTTCTAGTTTACCTAAATCATTTGCCATTTGGCTTATCCCTCCAGGAGCATCAACCCTGTTGCAAAGCTTTATGTCATCAACAAAAAAAAAGATATACCCTGCCATCAAGACTTTCTGGAATATCACTAATAAAAAAAAAAAGTGCCATTAGGAAGGGAAAGGTGATCATGTGGTTGATACATTTCCCAAATGTGACTTTAGGGATTTCTTACAGCTCTTTAACATGGAAAAAATAATCAACTGTTTCACAATATATAGGTTATCCTTTCCCCTATCTGTTTCAGTTATTGAAGCCATACTACACACCTTTCTCTCACCACACATATCCATATTCTTGGATATTTACCTGCTATCTGGTGATGTTAGGCGATGTGAAAGCATTGGAATCCGCTGTGTCTGCATTCACTTAAAGGAAACATATACCCTATAATGAGTAGCGTTTTTAATTGGTTGTTCAAAGTACGTGTTCTAGTTTGCCAAAAAAGTAAAAATAGGTGGCTGATATACGTATTTAATGTTGATATTTTTTGATTGTTTCCCTCTGTGCACTTATGCATTCTATGTACAAAATCCAAAAAGGGATGTACTCACCGACACTAACATTTATTTTAAAGGGGTGCTTCTGAAATGGCCAAATAGTTATATACAATCAGCAGGATGTCCAGAGAAACCTATACATTTATATGTAAAATAGGAAGTCCTTTGGTCTCAGTTAAGTAATATAAGTGAAGACATTCAGCACCATATAATGTTTAGTGTTGGGACCCACCAATATTGGAGTGCTTTGGCGTACAGGTGGGCTAAGCATAATATGGCCATGCGATGTGACTGAATCTCCAGTTGTTATCTTCGTAAGGTGATTGAACCTTGCAAGTATTAAAAAACGTGTTCCCCCTTCGCCAAAGTAAACCCAACATTTATCTTTATATAAACACAAGGGTTTGCTCTGAGAGCTTCCTCTCGGCTAATCAGCCAGTAAGAGCGGGAACTCACCCCACTCATCTTATTGGGGTCTGAATATTACAGGCGTCTCTCTGTTAGTACACTTTTTACCTGGAATCAGCACAGGGGACATATTTTTAGTCCCTGACCTGGCCACGCTGTATGCTCCTCATGGAATCATGGCAGCTGCCGGTCAGAGTATAAACCGGCGTGTACTATAGAAGTACATACAAGTCCATCCTCACACTGTAGCTTAACCCCTTAACGACAGGTGACGTGCCAGGCACGTCACGGCAAATCGAGGACTTGCCGACAGGTGACGTGCCTGGCACGTCATGCACTAAATGGAGTAAAGAAAGCGACCAGCGGTCGCTTTCTTTACTCTAACGGTGTTGCTACAATGCCTCTAGGTAGAGGCATTGTGCAACACCCCCCAAATGTGCAGGGGCGCGCTACGATCACTCCACGGAGTGATCGTAGCAGCCATTTAAAAATGGCTGCGCCCGCTGCACACATGTGCTTAGAAAGCGAACGATCGTTCGCTTTCTAAGCATCTCCGGTGTTGTTAAAGTGCCTCGCCAGCGAGGCACTTAACAACACCGTTCTGCTCCCCAGAGCCGATGGTGGTCGCTCTCCTGAGCGACCCCATCGGCTCAGTAGAAGGGAACGCTGCCTGTACAGGCAGCGTTTCCCTTCTAATGGCAAGAGCATCGGAAGTGAAAGTATTTCACTTCCGATGCTCTAGGGGGAGCCAATCGATGCCGGCACAGCAGATCTATGTGATCTGTGTGCAGGCATGTATGGTAAGTGCTCTGATGAGCACTTACCATACTGTCAAAGGCAATATTACTAAATATTGCCTTTGACAAGTATTGATCTGCCTCCCTCACCTTACTACTTTTAGTAAGGGAGAGAGACAGATCAGATCAAGTAAAAAAAATAAAATAAAATAATAAAAAAAATATTTAATAAAATTTTAAACACCAAGGGCTTTTATAAAAGCCATTTAACCCCTTCCCTGCCATTGATCGCTGTGTACGCAGTGATCATACACAGCAGCACATTTTTTGCTGTCTGTGCATTTTTTAGAGGTTATTTTTTTTTTACTGTAATTCATTACAGGATAAAAAAACCTCTTTTAAGAGAGATTAACCCCTTTCTTGCCGTAGATCACTGCCTAATCAGCGATCTGACGCAAATGCAGCAATCTTGCTGCAGAAGCATTTTTAATTTTTTTAAAAACTTTTTTATTACACCCGTCACGTGTTAATTATACCCGCTAGGGGACTACGTTTAACGTAAAAAAATTTTTTTAGCTGTCTGAGCGCATGTATAGCGATCAGTAACAGCTGATAAGTGACAATGGCGGGTTGGCGTTTGCTCAGATGAGCATCACCATTCGTCTGGTTAGATCAATATGTGTAAATATTTGATCTGACCCGTGTAGATCTGCCTCCCTCTCACTTGAGTTTTAGTGAGGGAGGGAGACAGAGCTGTATAATGTAAGTTTTTAATTATAATATATTTAATAGAATTGAGACCCAAAGGCTTTTATAAAAGCCGTTTCCAGTATTTAACCCCTTCCCTGCAATTGATCGCTGTGTACGCAGTGATCTTACACAGCAGCACATTTTTTGCTGTCTGTGCATTTTTTTAGGGGTTATTTTTTTTACTTTGATTTATTACAGTATATCAAAGGCTCTTTTAAGAGCTATTAACCCCTTCCTTGCCGAATATCACTTCCTAAGCATCACATATGGTCACTGCCTAAGCAGTGCATATGGTCACTGCCTAAGCAGCGCATATGGAGCAATCTAGTCGCCGAAGGATTTTTTTTTTGCTATCAGCATTTTTTTTGTCAGACTCACTAGGGGTTAATTATACCCACTAGGGGATTACGTGTATTCCTTTTGAAGCTGTCTGAACGCGTGTATAGCGATCAGTAACAGCCGATCAGTGGCAAAGGTGGTTTGGTGATTTCTCAGATGAGCATCACCATTCGTCTGGTTCGTAAATATTGTTCTGACCCATATGGACCTGCCTCCCTCTCCTCACTTGAGTTTTAATGAGGGAAAGAGACAGATCTGTATAACATAATTTTTAAATTGTAATAAATTAAATAAAATGTTAATAAATTGTGAGTCCCAAGGGCTTTTATAAAAGCCATTTCTTTTGTATAGTGTAGTGTATTAACCCCTTCCCTGCCACTGATCACTGCACAGCAGAACATTTTTTCTTGTCTGTGCATTTGTAGGGGTTAATTTTTTTGTACAGTACTACAAAGGCTCTTATAAGAGCTATTAACCCCTTCCTTGCTCTACATATTCTACTCTCTACTAAATTCCTAGTTTGAAAATCAAAAAGCGCACCTCTCAAATGTAGCCTTTCAACCCCTAACAAAGCTGACAAAGCTATGCATGGGTGGTATCCCTGTGCTCGGGAGATGTTGCTGAACATATATTGTGGTATTGTTTGTCAGTGACACATACCGAAATATGTGAATTTGTGTCTAAAGTGCAATGCATGTGGGAAAAAATACACAATAAAATGACTACCACAAACTTTGACAAAGGCTGGTGGTAGAATTGGTGCATGGAAAGTGTTAAAATAACACCATTTAAAATAGCCTAGGGTGTCTACTTTTACAAAATATATACTTTTTGGGGTAAAATACACTGTCCTACTTAAAAAAAAAGTCCCAAATGAAAGATGGGCTCAGGCTGACTACACGTCAATATTCCAAGTTGAAAATGCGCACCTTCACAATGTGGCCCTTTAGCCCCCAAACAACCCAACAAACCTATGCATGGGTGGTATCCCTGTACTCAGGATATGTTGTTGAACACATATTGGGTTATTGTTTGGCAGTGACACATACCAAAATCTGTGAATTTATGTCTAAAATACAATATTTGTGAAAAAAAACCACACAAAAATTACTACCACAAACTTTGACAAAGGCTGGTGGTAGAATTAGTGCATGGAAAGTGTTAAAATACCACCATTTGAAATAGCGTAGGGTGTCTACTTTTAAAAAATATATGGGTTGATGGGGTAAAATACACTGGCTGGTTTCAAATATGTCCCAAATGGGACATGGGTGCAGGCGGTCTGCATGTCAAAATTTTAATTTGGAAAACCAAAAACTGCACCTACCAAATTTGGCCTTTTACTCCCCAAACAACCCAACAAACCTATGCATGGGTGGTATCCCTGTACTCAAGAGATGTTGCTGAACACTTATTGGGGTGTTATTTGGCAGTGACACATACCAAAATCTGTGAATTCATGTCTGAAGTACAAGGTTTGTGAAAAAAAACCACAAAAAAATTACTACCACAAAGTTTGACAAAGGCTGGTGGTAGAATTAGTGCATGGAAAGTGTAAAAATACCACCATTTGAGATAGCCTAAGGTGTCTTCTTTTAAAAAATATATGGGTTGATGGGGTAAAATACACTGGCCGGTTTCAAATATGTCCCAAATGGGACATGGGTGCAGGCGGTCTGCATGTCAAAATTTTAATTTGGAAAACCAAAAACTGCACCTACCAAATTTGGCCTTTTACCCCCCAAACATCCCAACAAACCTATGCATGGGTGGTATCCCTGTACTCAAGAGATGTTGCTGAACACTTATTAGGGTGTTATTTGGTAGTGACACATACCAAAATCTGTGAATTCATGTCTGAAGTACAAGGTTTGTGAAAAAAAACCACAAAAAAATTACTACCACAAAGTTTGACAAAGGCTGGTGGTAAAATTAGTGCATGGAAAGTGTAAAAATACCACCATTTGAGATAGCCTAAGGTGTCTTCTTTTAAAAAATATATGGGTTGATGGGGTAAAATACACTAGCTGGCTTCAAATATGTCCCAAATGGGACATGGGTGCAGGCTGTCTGCATGTAAAAATTTCAAGTTGGAAAACAAAAAACTGCACCTCACAAATTTGGCATTTTAGCCCCCAAACAACCCAACAAACCTATGCATGGGTGGTATCCCTGTACTCAGGAGAAATAGTAGAATCTATTTAGCATGTTTTTTCTTTCGCTATTGTCGATGAGGAGAAGTTGTTTCAAATAAAAACAAAGAAATTTGTGTATTTTTTTTTATTTTTTACCATATTTTATTATTTTTTTTAATAATATGATAAGATATGATCAAAAAGATGGCATCCATAGAAAGCCCTTCTTGTCCCGATAAAAACAATATATAATATGTGTGGGTACAGCAAATGACAAAGAAGAAAATTACTGCTAAACACAAACAGCACAGAAATGTTAAAATAGGCATTGTCCAGAAAGGACAAAAATGTTTCAAAGGCTCTGTCCTTAAGGGGTTAAAGTGTTTGTTACCTGTTCAATGTGGGTGTGCTGATCTGTGTGCATCGTATGAATCCACATTTTTTCAGAGAAACATCTAAAAGTTATGTGTTCAGGAACAAAACTGGATGACCTGACAAAACCTTTGCTTATGATTGCTATTTGTTTAGCCTTATTCCAATGAAGTTATGGATGAGGACTGTAATCTATTCCATGAAAAATACTATGAAGTAGCAACACGGAGAGAATAGTTTCCCATAGGATGGATCCTACACTAAGTTGCACCAAGACATCTCAGATGCCCATGTATTGCTATATACAGCTAGGCACAGCAGGGGTTATACACACTCCTCTCTGTACAGCCCATTCTTGGATCTCTCTGGCCGTGCTCCAAATCTAAGAGAAAAATATCAAATGCAGCCAAAAAAAGCTCCACAAACACAATCTCTCTGTAAATTCTTCCTCTCTTTATCACCCGTCTCCTGAATCACCCTGTTCTGTTCTCAAGTGTATGATGCAGACTATCTACCTACATTGATAGTGATCAGGCTCCTTCATATAATGACGCAGAGTCTATCTATATACATAATGAACTGACTCTTTAGTGCAGAGATTCAGAGTATCTGCTTACATTAAAAGGGACGAGGCTGCTATTAAAGATGCCCAGTACCATTGTACATATAAGTATATCATATAATACGAGCGATGATCAGGCAGCTCAGTATATAGTTTTGCGAGTAGACCGTAGTGAGGGTTGAGACCTCACCATGAAGACATCCTTCATTTAAATGATATGAACCAGGCCTGCCCAGGATATGGCACGTTCGCATGTAGTTATATTATTTGTTGTAGTGAAAGACCACTTTTCGCAGCAGATTCATTCTGTTAACACCTGATGCTGGTGATAATGTCCAGACATCTGAAACTGGACAAACTAGCTATGTGACATTGCTTTACTTCCCTGGTGATATACTGTAATCTCCTGGGGATAATCAGTATATTTCCATTCCAAGTTATGACTACTCAGGATGATCACTCTGACTGTCCATCTGTAGGTAGGGGTGGAGAGATGAGGGAAAGGTACAAATATATCTGTATGAGCTCCAATAACCCCTCTGAAGGGATTTCTTGGATTGGAGCAAGTTTACACCAGTTGTAAGTCTGGGCTTGGCAAATCCCAGTGAGCTGCTGTCTGTGGCTCTTAAACTCTGTACTGCTGGCTCCTAAACATTTTAATTGTTTTACATAGATATATGAAGGTGTCATGCTCTTGGCGAAAACATTTTTTAGCGGTTGGGGTGGGTACAGTACTTACTTTGTGAATTGTACTTTTTTTTTGTACGTTTTCTTCCAGGAATCCCCTGGATCTATTGAGAATGGGGATCCCCAGTGTCTCTGTCAGGCTGTGTGAATCTTATATTACTTTAATGTTATTTGTAAGATACATTACTGCTAGGAAAGGTACCAACATACTTTAACCCCTTCATGACTGGACTGTTTTGACCATATTCTACCATTGAGGTCAATAGCTAAATTAATATTTTAGCAGTGTTTGTGTTTAGCTGTCATTTTCCATCTTTCTCATTTACTGTGCCCTCACAAATGTTAGATATTTTTTTCTCTCTTCATAATAAGGAGCGCTTTCTTCAGATACTAATACCTTGGTAATATCATTACATTATTAAAACATGTATGGAAAACTGAAAATAAAAAATACACATATTCCAACGTTTACTTGTCTACAACTAATGGAAAGCCCTGAAACTAGATTCAAATTAGGTGTGCTGATTTAGGGAGTACTCGAGTGCTCGTTTTTTTTCTTTATTGTTTGCCGGTAATTCCAGCCCACCCGCCCCCCACCCCCGCATACATTGAATTTGAGGTGTAAATTTACAGATGTTACAATCATTCAACACCCCCATATGTTTTGAGTCACATCTGTATCCAAATATGTGTTTAGCAACAACCCCTGAGGAAAGTGACCCCCTAAATGCGTTTGAGATATGTGGAAAATGCAGGGCCAAATTTGGGAAATGATTATTTTGGGTTTTTTTTTTTCAACCTATGTTTGTGGACTATATTTCCTTTCATGGACAGCCAGCAAAATGAGCATGATAGGGAAGGTAGTCCACAGCAGGAGGCACTAACCTTTGCTCCCTGTGGAATAGTGTATAGAGCCCCTGTAACACCGGTGTAATATAACAAAGAATAAATAAATAATAGTACCCTTCCTGTGCAGCCGCTTCTGATATGAGCAATCTCCAAGCCTCACAGAAAGGAGAAAAAATAAACCACAATAATAGTGCAGAGGATAAACAATTAATTAATTTTATAGGTTGGATTATGCACTCACAAAGGAAAAGGGAAGTGAGCTATTTAGAAATAAGACAGCATGTCAGTCTAGATAAAGTAAACCTTATTCTTCAACTAAAAACATACAAGGGAAAATAACGATGGCTCAGTATCACAATAAATGATAATTATATCACATCTGTTCTTATAGTAAGGAATTCTTTCAATTGGAATTATTTTGCAGTTATTACAATGGCGGGCCATGCTAAATGTAATTTGTTTTTTTTTTTAATTAAAGATACTTGCCTAGATATTTGAGTATTCGTTCTTTTAATGGTCTGATGGTAAGCCAAGAATGAAAAGTCAAAAGTGCCCTTATCCTCTATCCCAGTTACAATCTTATCGTTTAGTACAGGGCTTAACAAATTTAACGGAGTTTTAGGAGCCAGCAAAGAGATCCAGGAGCCAGACAATAGCACATATACACACACATACACACACACAGTCGGACTCTTTAGCACGGTGCATGAGGGGGCAGAGCAGGAAGTCTGTGCAGCACATACTCTGCTTCCTCGTGCTCTGCTGGATAAAGCAAAAAAAAAAAAAAAAAATGATCCCAGTGGCGAGGGTATAATGCTGTAATAACAATAACCGCGAGGCAGGTATTATTTCCTGGTCGCCATGGTGACCTGGCGCCCAGGATTTGTCGAACCCTGCTTTAGTAGATATTCTCTTTTTAATTTTGCAACTGCTCTTAGATTTTGATTGAGCAAAATGTAGTGAATGTACGGAAACGCCTTCCAGCTGAAATGGTAGAGGTTAACAAAGTGAAGGAATATATAAGCATGCGTAAGACAGGCTTGGGTCTATTCAAATACAAGATGAGGCCCAGGACTAATAAAAGTATTTAGTAAATTGAGCAGACTAGATGGTCCAAATGCTTCTGCCGACCCATCCTATGTTTCTATGAGCTGGTGCTCACACGTATGCCAGGATTTTTCTTGTTTTCTCTTTTTTTCACATCTGTCAAATATGAATATATGTATTGTTAGGCAGAATTTTGCAGATTTTGTGCAAGCATGTATTATTAAAACATAGATTTTGATAGCAGATAAGAGTGAATTGGTTCAGCTTGCCTTTTCATAATACATGTTTAGATGCATCTGTTCCTCAGGTTAGCTTTAGGCTTTCCTCAGACTGGAAACTACTAGAAAATAAACATAAAAAATCCTTTCAACATATGTGCATTTAAAGATTGTCACCCTTGCATTTTTAGTCAAATTGGTTATATTCAGGTGCTTTTTCGATGGTGCTTCTTACCTTTGCTATGTTGAATGCTGTTAGGGGTTAAACTGAGGTACCTCATGTTGGCGCATGCGCAGTAGGCATTGTCCAGCGTCCCAGACTGCGATCAGTACAGATGTCGACAGAGGTATAGCTCAGAGGGAAATCCCTCCCCCTCCCCAAATTGAGACTGTACTGTGGAAAACAGGACTTTTGAGGGGTATGGGATATTGAAGTCCTTGTTTAAAGGACAACTGTAGCAAAAATTAAGTTGTGTTTAATAAAGGATTGCGTAATGTGTAGCCATTTTATATAGAAAACATTTTAATGAAAGAATACAAATAAAGTACCTTATTGAGCCATTTTTACCCCATATAGCTCTATCAGGAGGCAGACATTTTGTTTAGAATCTTTGGTCAGATGGGTCAGATCTTAATTCATCTGAATCAAGGTGAGTGAACATCTGACCCAAGATTCTAAACAACATGTCTGCCCCCCTGAGATAATGATATGGAGTAAAGATGGCTCAGTAAGGAACTTTATTTTGTATTCTTTCATTAAAGGTTTTCTTTATAAATCATTTACACTTGTTACAATCTTTCAATTAAACATAAGTTCATTTTTTTTTCTACAGTTGTCCTCTAATATACCTAGAAGGACTGGAGCTGGACTTGATAAATCTATGTATATTACATGGAGTCAGCCTAGTTATTTTTAGGAGCCAGGGAAATGGTACTTCCATAGTTCGATGAAAAATAATCAAACAAGTTAGGAGTCAGCAGCAGAAATGTTATGAGCCATGACTTCCTGGTTCCTCTATCGCAGTAATGAGGGCCATCTGCTATTGGTGAATCTAACATGCCGAGGGGGACTGATGGACTTGTGTGGGCATTATCCCGTCAGCCATACCGATAATTCAAAAATGAAATGGTATTACTTTATAGATCATAATAAATTGTTATCTACACGTGTGCTAGCCAAATTGCTGGAATAAAATTTTAATTTTATTAAAGCTTTTACATTGGTTCTTTTCCTTATGGCAGGGCTCGACAAACCCCGGGCGCCAGGTCGCCATGGCGACCAGGAAATCAGACCTGGCGCCCGGGTATCGCCAGTCCT